>QLTV01002265.1:5996295-6036512 GCA_003457575.1 Thermophis baileyi
CTCACACCCCCAGCTCTCTCTTTTTTTCTCTCTCCCTCTCTCCCACTCTCTTTCTCTCTCTCTCTCTCTCTCTCTCTCTCTCTCTCTCTCTCACACACACACACACACACACACACAACTTCCTCTTTCTTCCTTTCTTTCTCTTTCTCTCTCTCTCTCTCTCGCACCAGAGCAGCAGCAGTGGGAGAAGGAAGAAAGCAGCGCGTCCGCGGGACCTGAGGTGGATGTGGGCGACCGCGGCAGACACCCAAAAGCCTCCCGTGTCTTGCTCCCAGCCTTCGCCCGCACCTCCGCGCCGTTTTCGGTGCCCAGCTTACCAGGCTCCCCCCGTCCCTGTTGTGGCTCCAAGGGCGGCGGCTTCGGGAGATGCTGGTGGCGCAGGGGTGCGGGCGAAGGCTGGGAGAGGGGGTGCAACACACGGGAGGCTCCTCGCAGTTCCTCGGCTCGTCTGGGCTGCAGTTGAGCCCGCTGCCATGAGCCGGCGGACGGAGGCACCCCTCCCCAGCCAGATCTTTCCGGATTTGACTTCAAAGAAACGCAGCTCATGGCTGCTACATTTTGCTGTGCTGCATGAAGTTTCCCAGCAAAAACAGTGAAGGGGAATTAACAGCCAGTGGAGAGCACACAGAGCTGCTCCAGTCCATGTGTTCTCCAGGTCAGCGGCTGTTTCTCTCCTTCATTGCTCTTTATGGGAAATCGTTTAGCGCAGCACAGCAAAATGTAGCAGCCATGAGCTGTGCTTTCCTCTAAGCACTGTGGGCGGCAGGGGGAAACAGGTGCTTCTCTCTGCACAGAGCTTTCCGGATGAGACTTGGAGGAAAGCGGAGCTGCATGAAGTTTCCCAGCAAAAACAGTGAAGGGGAAGAAACAGCCAGTGGAGAGCACACAGAGCTGCCCCTTCTTCGCAACAGCCGAGGACCTCTTCCGCTTGGAGCTCCAAGCTGCTGGGAGGGGGGGGCTGCAACGCCGGCAGTTTCGGGGGCTCCTTCCCTCAGTGGTTCGTTTTCTTACCTCTAGGTGGCTCCGTGCCTTTTGATCTTTCTCGGGCGCGGAGAAAAGCGACCCTGTGAAGGGACCAAGCCTGCTCACCTCGCCGCCGGTTTGCTTCCTTCCTGCACCTGCGCAGTGCCAAAAACTCGGCTTCTGCGCATGCGCAGAAGAAAAAAAAAATTAAAATTAAAAAATTCACCAACCGAACCGGATCCGTGATGTCATCGTGACGTCACCAGCGGGTCACTACCGGTTTGGGAGAACCGGTCCGAACCGGGAGGAACCCATCTCTGAACTGCAGCCTCCCATGTCCCATAATTTATGTATTTATTTTCCCGCCTTTTTATTTTTATAAATAATTCAAGATGGTGAACATACCTAAAACTCCTTCCTCCTCCAAAGTGACTGGCTCAAGCTGGCTTTCATGCCTAAGGCAGAACTAGAACTCATAGTTCCTGGTTTCTGGCCTGGTGCCTTAACTACTATGCCAAACTATCTCTTACATCTTATATTACATTTTGTGTGATGCCCAGAAAGAGACTTCTTCATGCATTTAGTTGCCTATGCAAAGTGAAGTCTCTGGATTATGAACATTGATAATGCAGGGATTTGAACTGGATGTATTGCCTATGCACATACATTAGATATGTCAGTGCCACTTTCAGATGCTATATCAAATGTAGACCTATTGGGGCAAAGCTGGGCAAAGAATTCATTTGGTCATTCCAGGGAAAAACTTTGGTCAAAAGTCCACTTCCCTCTCTTGATGTGTTGGAAGATGCTCATTTTTGCAAACCCTACATCTTTATCGTTTACGACCTGCTGCTATATTCAAAATAAAATTTTGAATATCCACAAAACTGTTTCCTAGCTGTACCACCAGAATCTCTTTTGATTAAGGAGCTCAGGGACTGAGCCTGAAATCTTCTGGAGGCGGAGTTACTTGCCTGTCACTATGCTGTGGCTCTTTCTCTCCAGGGAATGCTAGGACCTCAGTGTTAACCTGATTTTTGTTATTTCAATGCGTGGACGGTGTATCTTCCATCAATTGTACATTTTCTTGAGGTTTCCTCCTCAGGAGTGTATGGTAGGTGTCGGCGGAATTGTTCAATTCAAGCCTTTCAGACAGGATACCAGCTGAATGCCAGGTGCTGAAATATTTTCCTGTACAGTGGTGCGGTGCATGTGAATTGCTGATAACACAAACAATACAGCAAAGGAAAAAGTAATAACAATTAGACTCTGGAAGCTCTTGGGACATGCCCCATCTGCCCACCCCCACCTACAATGTTTATGTGGCCTTCCAAACTCAACAAGGTAAGATATAAAGAAATGCATATATACACTTGTTCCAAAAGATTGTTCTTAAAATTATATTCTAAACATATTCTTGTAAATGTTTGATAAACAACAACAGGTAATGTTAAATGAGGGGTAACTACTCTAACAAACATTAACTCATATGCAGTGGCATGTCTGGCAGTAGATAACTTAAAACAGTTAATTCTTGACACCACTAATAGATTACCTTGTAGGAATATTTTGTGGAATCTAATAGTTAACATCCTGATGTGATCTGATGGGTTGCAGACAATATTTGAAAGAAGAGATAGTTAATGTACAGTGGCAATCAATAATGGATAGGATTTAATGGGTAACAGTGATTGGTGGTATCAGCCAGGTATTATTGATGTGAAATAAAGAATTGTATCTTACCTTGGACACATTATACAAAGACCTAACTCTCTGGAGAAAGGTCTAGTGATGGGAAAGGTGGGAGAAAAGGGAATAGGATGACCAGAAACAAGGTTCAGGGATTCAGGTATAGTGGCGATGGGCATACCGTTGGAAGGACCAGGTTATGGAAAGATCATCATAAAGAAAATCTATCCATTTGGTTGCTAACAGATGACCCCAACTTGATGACACCTACAGATAAACCTTGACTTACAACCATTCATTTAGTGACCGTTTGAAATTACGACAGTGAAAAAACGTATGACCGATTTTTACCCTTATCCCTATGGTCATGTGATCAAAATTGCAACATCCCTATGATCATGTGATTGAAATTTGGACACTTTGCAATTGGCATGTATTTATGACATGTGCAGTGTCCTGGGGGGTCATATGATCACCTTTTGCAGTCTTCTGACAAGCAAAGTCTATGGGGAAGTCAGATTCACTTAACAACTGTGTTGCTAACTTAATAACTGCAGGGATTAACATCTGTGGCAAGAAAATGGGGCAAAACTCACTTAACTGTCTTTCTTTGCAAAGGAAATTTTGGATTCAATTGTGGCTAGAAATGAAGAAGTATCTGTAATCAATCAAAATAAAAAAATTAATATTTGACCTACAATTGACATATAATTTATCTCATTTAGCTGCTTCTGCCTCTTGTTCTAACAGACATAATTTTACCAAGATTGTCTGCCAGGAACTGCTTGTTAAATTTCCCTTAAAATAATTCTTGTGCAATCAGCGATAGTTTTCTAGGCACTTTGTCAGTTGTTGCCCTCTTTTTTTATTTGATTTGATTTGATTCTTCAATTCTTCCAAGCATCAGGTCTTTTCCAAAGACTCTTGCCTTTTCTTTGTGTGTCTAAAATATTTTTGCTCCATTATTAGGGCTTCCAGTAAAGTTTTATTTCTTCTAGTTTTAAGTTGCTGTTCTTCTGTTACTCTGCTGCTGAATATTTTTTTTTTAAAAAAACTAAGATTATATCAACAACCCAGTGCAAATAGGGGAGAAGTAAGTACGTTAGTAACGTATCTTACCTCCCTAGGCTCAAAAATATTCAAGGATGGAGGCTGTAGCCATGAAATAAATATATTTCTGTGGTTTGGGATAACTGCATTGACAGTTTTAGACAAAATATTGAAGTGCTCCACAGAGAGGAGGGGGTTAGGCTATTTTCCAAGGCACCAGAAAGCCAGACAAGGAATAATGGATGGAAACTGACCAAGGAGAGATTCAACCTGGAAATAAGGAGAAAATTTCTGACAGTGAGAGCGATCAACCAGTGGAACAGCTTGCCTTCGGAGGTTGTGAGAGCTCCAACACTTGAGACTTTCAAGAGGAAATTGGACTGCCATTTGTCGGAAATGATGTAGGGACTCCTGCTTGAGCAGGGGGTTGGACTAGATGACCTACAAGGTCCCTTCCAACTCTGTTACTCTGCTGACAATACTGTCGAGACCATGGTTTTCCTATTTGAAGCATGTGATTATGAAAGCTTGCCATCCAAAAGATTGAATGAAATAAAATTAATGCCTTTGAATTGTGATCCTGGAGAAATTTGTTGAAAATCCCTTGGACCACAAGAAGAAGAAATAATTCAATTTTAAGTGAAGTAAAACTAGACTGCTCCCTGGAAGCACTATGGTGTCTAATAAATCTTATTCTCCATAATGAGTAACTTAGTGATTTAACTTACTGGCCATACCCTCTAAATGAAAGAGAAGGGATTGTGTAGCCTCACTTTATGATGTCAAATTTCATCTCAAGCATTTACACCAGGGGTGGGTTCCTCCCGGTTCGGACCAGTTCTCCCGAACCGGTAACGGCCCACTGGTGACATCACGATGATGTCACCGAACCGGATCGGTCGGTGCCGGTCCATGGGGGCCGCCATCTTTTTTTAAAAAAAAATTTTGAATTTTTTTTTGCATTTTTTTGAATTTTTTTTTTAAATTTTTTTCCTTCTGAGCATGCGCAGAAGCCGACTTCCGGCACTGTGCATGCAGCTGCTATATTTTTTTCGGCTTTGTTTTTTCCCCAGATTTTTTGTTACTGCGCATGCGCGCATGCGCGAGGTGCGCATGTGCCCACGCGGCGCGCCCACGCGGCGCGCCCACGCGGCGGGGAGGGAGCGAACCGGCAGCAAGGTAAGTTGGAACGCACCCCTGATTTACACATCAAATTGCAACACTGTATTTTGAAAGCCATATTTAGCCAAGCTCAAATCAAATCTCAGATTATTATTTTAATGGTTTATTCGTGCTCAAATGTCTTAATTTCATTCATTCGTCAGTCATCAAATGCACTCTAACAAATGGACTTGGCAACATGTGGCAATGCCAAGTATTTCCATTTACTGTTTTAGTTAGTCACCCAAGGCTGCCTCTACAAAATGCCATGACTCACTGTCTCAATTTTACTGGTTTTTCCCAAATACTCAATCATCATTTGATATGCTCAGTCTTCATTGGGCTTTTTGCTTTTTCTGCTTCACCTTAGGGTTTTTCCCTCCCCTGCCGAAATATTTTTCCAAAGCTTCAGAAGTTGTGGAAGTCAGTGTTTATGTGTAGGTGGGCTGGTTCTTTTTCACTGTATAACATCAGCCCTCTCTGCTAAACAATCACAACAAAAAGGCTGTATAGGGAAATCAAAGGATGGGACGTGAATATGCAAAACTACCCCCCAGCACAAAACATTTCAGAAAGCATTTCAAGAATTTACCAGCCGGTCTATTACAGGCCATCTGCTCTTATTTTTTTCCACATGTTGTTCAAAACCACAAAGATTGCACCATTTCCAAACTTAAGCGGGAGGCCCATATTACAAAAATATATTTTTTAAAATCCTCTGTGAGTAATAATTCCCCCCCCCCTAAAAATCTCGCTTTGGTTAGAAGTTTTAAAGCAAAGGCTTGAGCAGCTTCTAACCTTTCTTAGTAGAGAATGGGCTAAATGTCCTTTGATCTCTCTTTCAGGCATGTGATTTTATGATATTTTATGACCCTTGAGCACCTGATTCCAAATCAGGATTTTCCCCCCTTCTGTATATACATTATGGCCAGTTCAGCCATGCTCCTTTGGACAAACTGTTTTGTCAGCATTTGCCACAGAGTCCTGTGTGAAATGACACCAATTAGGTTTGTCAGGCCTTCTTTGGAAGCCTGAAGATGTATGAAATCGAGCTGAGGAAATGATCCATCAAGCCCCGAAGAGGGTCCAAGACTTGTCACAATGGCTCGGTATTGAGTGAACCTGCAGTCTCTCTGGACCGTCAGGTTATGGAGAACATTATATCATCCCAAGTCGATTCTGAAGCTGAGGGGAGTGAAAAATGAGACCGAGGAGTTGTTGATTTGGGATATTGACCAGGAAGAGTCTGCACTGAGATGCAGCATATTACATATAAGCTCCTAGAGACATCACTGAGGCTGCAGAATCAGGTGAACAATGATTAATGAGCATTAAGGAAGATAGCTTCCAAAGACAAAAATAGCCCTTCTGAATTAGCCAGAAGTCCATCTTGTCCAGCATTCTCCTTCCTGAATCAGCTAATCAAATGGCTTTAGGAAATTCACAGAGAGGATTTTCACCCGAGAACCTGTAGCTTAGCAGATGCCATGTTTGCTTTGCCTCTCCTGCTAGGAATGGAAATACTCATATCTGAAACCCAAGAGAACTAGAGGTCCTCAGTATGGACAGCATCAGAGTAGGTGGACCTGTAGCTCATCTTGCCTTCCGAGGTCCCCCTTTGGTATACATAGAACATAGAATAATAGCATTGGAAGGAACCTTGGAGGTCTAGTCCAACCCCCTGCTCAAGCAGGAAACACTATATACCATTTCAGATAAATGATTGTCTAGTCTCTTTTTGAAAGCCTTCAGTGATGGAGCACCCACAACTTCTGAAGGCAAGTTGTTTCATTGGTTGATTGCTCTCACCGTTAGGAAATTTCTCCTTAGTTCTCTTGGTACTCAGAGATACACTACCTTTGGGCACAGAGGTTCCATAAGGATAATTGCCAAAATCCATATGTTTCCCCTCCCCTCGTGGATCTTATTATGTAACATCACTCCCCAGACTGCCAGCATCAAGCAACTCTGTTGTCTGAATGAGAATAACCTCTCAAATGCACAGAGGGTATTTTTCTTATGGAAATAGAAAACACAAAGGCTGTACTTTGAATTAAGATCAGGGAATGGAAAAGCTAGACCAGGGCTGACAAACTCCCAGCCCGCCGGCCGGATGCATCACATGCTGGCCACGCCCATGCCCAGTTTAGCGAAGGGGGGAAAAGTCCTGATACGTCACGTGACGCTGCCGTGATGATGTGAGTTTGACACCCCTGAGCTAGATCTTCCCTATTCCTGCCCCATACCATGCTGTGGTCTCAAACTTGCTTTCCTATAGTTTCTTTGAAATGGAACACGTCATAGACAACTAACAACTTAACCACATTGTTAATTGCTATCTGAATATATCTGGAAAATGCTAGATTGGAGAAATTAGCTTTATGGAATTGAATTCTCTGTCTTACACTACATCAGGTAAAGTAATAATTTCTTTAGCCAGGCATGGGGCTGAGGTCGAGGCTGCTTATACTGCATCTGATCCTTGTTTCTTCTAGCCATCAGACCAGTCTGTCAAGTTCTTTGGGGTCTAAGATAAATTCCTGGGGAAACCTGAAGGTTACTCCAATCTAATTACAGCTTTTAAAACACTCTTATCTTTTTATTGGAGCTACATTTCCATGCATTTTGGATAAGGCTGGTAATACATTTTGGATAAGGCTGGTAATAACAATCCTGAATCCATTGGTTTGAAAGGACTTATAGGAAACCAGCAAAAGACTTTGTGAGTAAATGCACATGCAGATATGGATTAAAGAGTTAATTAAAGGCTCAAGATCTAGCCATAACCCTCATCTGCTGCAGAAATTCTGGGCAAATATTCTTAACTCATCTATAGATCATAGACCGAGAGCAATGACATAATAAATACTCCACTCTAAATTTTTAAAGGTAAGCCTTCAAACACCATTAATAACAGCTCTGGTGCCATATATCAAAGTGAAGTCTTCCCATTATAGTTGATGTCTGCTCTCCAGTCCCCTCCTGCCCCTGTTCATAGTTTGATTTGAGGATTCAAATCATACAGCTCAATGTTTCCATTTTCTGTGTTATCTTTTCATGGAATTTCATGCCAAGTAGCCCCAACTATTTTATCCAGCAACTGTACTGCAAAGTGAGAGACAAATAAAGACTTGAATATCCAGAGTAGAGATGAGATAACACAGGAAATCAAATAGGAGAGCCAGTATAGTGTGGTGACTAACAGGTGGACTAGGATTGAGAAGACCAGATTCCGGGCCACTAGCTTCTAAAGAGGCTATCATTGGTTGACTGAGCCAATCTCTGTATCTCTCTCTCTCTCTCTACACAAGTGCCACACAGAATGTTGCTGTGGGGCAACACTGAATGAGAAAATGCTGAGTAACATATCTGTTTAAAGAATGAATAAAATTCAAAATAATACTTATGTGGTAACCAGCCTGAGCTAAGCCTCTGATTCTGTTTCAGCACCATAATTTATCTTAATGAAATACTTGGTTCTTGATCAATTTTAAGCTTGAGTTTAAACAACAGAAACTGTGGAATTAAAGGAAGTATAATATTAGGACAATCAAATTGGTCTAATGAACAAAAACTATCTACTTATTTATTATTTATCTTATTTCTTGATTTATTAGAGTTATACCCCACCCTTTCTACAGGAGTCCAAGGTGACATTTATCACATTCTTAGAAATTTTCCCTGAGCAAAAATCCTGGTTGGGCTGAGAGTATTTTGAAAAGAATTATCACATTTTAAATGACAAATTGGAATACCTGGAACATTTAATTTATGCCAAGTGATACTAGACCTGAAAGCTCCCAGTATTCATTGACTATCAAATTAAACCACTTGAATTAATTGAAAAATAAAATTGAAGAAGGGGAGTACAAGGCCTTCCAAATAGCTGGTAGAACCTGATTTCTAAGCAAATGCTTTTCACGTTTGCATCATGAGATCAAGAACAATCAAATCCCTTCTTCTTTCTTATAGTATATAAAATTTAGTGGTGTAGTAGTAGTAAAGGTGCTGCCTCATTCTTTCTCAGCCCATCTCACCTCACACAGTGGCTCTTATGGAAAAAATAGGAGAAGGAAGGAGTATTATGTAAGTTCACCATTTGAATTACTTATATAATGGGGAAAAACTAAACATAAATAAAACCTGGTGACTTCTTCAGATTCTTTGGAGTAATAAATTGCCCTTGCTGGAAATGGTATCCTCACTTCCACAGACTCATTCAACTTGTGAATAACATGGAGAGAGGGAATTTTAAGCCCCCAAAGAGGTGAAAGAATATTTGAAAGAAATACTTCAGAAGTTGCACAAGATCAGCACCTCTTTTCTATTCATTAAGGTAGCTTTACTTCTTTTAGGCTTCCCTGAAAGAGATGCTACTGATAAAAAGAGTCACTCAAGAAAGTTAATCTTTCTTTAAGTACCACTACACTTTTTTCCTGCTTTCAGGAAACCTGAAAATGGTAGAGCTTCAATGCACAGCCCATAAGCATCCATGGTGTCTATGGGTCTTAAAACTAGTGAAGAAGACAGTCACAACTGCACAACTGAAGATCTCCCCCCTTTTAGGATATTGCAAATGCAGGGCTTCAATTGTGCAGCTGTGGTCACATCTTGACTTATTTTTAACTCTCCTCTGGATGCCCTAACACAGCCTTAGTAGATATCCCCCTCCCCCATTAAAAATCCTGTTTGGGTTATTTTTTCAGTTCTACCTTCTCACGTAAGTTATTGTCCCTGCTCTCTCTGCTATGTAGTGATAAGAATTACAGGTCACTGAATTTTGTTCCTTCCATCTTTACAATGGCCTGGTGCACCCAGAGAGGTCATTGGTGGCTGTCTTCTAACCAACCCAGTGCAAGTCATACATCTGATCATCTTGTATAAATGCAGCATTAGAATTTCTGCATAAGAAGACCATGTTTTCCTTGCTATCTTTTTTTTTGCCTGGAAGGTATTTTTTCTGCCTAGTCAGAATTAAGTATTATTCCAAAGCCAATTCAGTATAGCCCTTACAATCAATACTGTGCTCTTGGGAGTCAATTAGCACAGTCTCAGATTATAACTGTTGGGACCTTCCACCACCACCACTTACACTCCTACTATTTTTCTGCGGCCTCCTCTCAACCCATTCTGGGAACTGGTTTCATTCAGGACTTTGTTTCCCATTGAGCCTGGCACTGATGTTAAACATACATACACATCTCATCATGAGTCAAATCCTTTTGTGGAAGAAAGCAGTCTGGATCTGAAGAAAAGAATCCTGTGATTCCAGTGCTGAGCAGAGAAATTCTCCTGCAATCCTCCCCCCACTCCTTACCATACACACATTAATTTTGATTCAGTTTGGTGAAAAAGAGTTTGAGTGACACTGTGGAGTATGAGGTTTCTGCGGTGATTTAGGGATCTTCCTCACTTTCCCCTAAGTACAGCATGAATATTCATGTTTTATTCTGCCATGCTTTCATGATGTTGCCTTCAGCTTAATCCCCAGCACAAAACTGAGGGTGCTTAAAATCATTCTTAGTGACACAATTCCTGTGATGGATATGATCTGGCAGATTTCACCAACTGGTGGGACACTGTGGGAAGTTGAGAAGGGAAGAATTCAGTTTATGTGAGGAAAGGTAATACAACCCAGACACGCAGACCATGAGAAGACATCTCTTCAAAGCAGTTGCCCTTAACTGACTTACTATGAATCCACCTAGAAATTTAATCTTGCAGTTTTCAAGATTATGTTTTAACCCAATAGCCATTAATTTTGCCTTCCTGAAATCCATGTGGTTCTTGCTTTCTTGGTTTGCCAGCTGTAAGGGGCTTGACGTGTTCTATCCATTTTGGATCGGGACAGAGGAGATACCAAACTCCAGCAGAGGCATCTGGTCCAGGGGTGGGTTCTACTTACCTTCCCCACCAGTTCGCATTGTGACGGAAGTGCACGTTTTGCACGCGCGCCCTTGCTCCGCTCGCATGCACGTGAGCATCCCCTCGTGCAATTTTGCTTCAGCGCATGCTCAGTAGTTGAAAATCAGCCCGAAACACAGCTGAGGAGATGATCAGCTGGGCTTCGGAAGAAGGAATAAAGGTCAGTATAAACCCGGGGGTGGGAGGAAGGGCCCACTTTCAAGCAGCAGAACAGGAAAAAACTTCCAAAAAGTAAAAAATAAAATAAAAAAAAGATGGCGGCGCCCATGGACCGGCACCGACCGATCCAGTTCAGTGACGTCACCAGCGGGTTGCTACCGGTTCGGGGGAACCGGTCCAAACCAGGAGGAACCCACCTCTGCTGCTTGTACACTGTCTACTGTATAAGGTAAGCATTTTGTTTACTGTAGTGTCATAATCTTAGTGCTATTTTTAACCCTTGCTCCGCTCGCATGCACGTGAGCATCCCCTCGTGCAATTTTGCTTCAGCGCATGCTCAGTAGTTGAAAATCAGCCCGAAACACAGCTGAGGAGATGATCAGCTGGGCTTCGGAAGAAGGAATAAAGGTCAGTATAAACCCGGGGGTGGGAGGAAGGGCCCACTTTCAAGCAGCAGAACAGGAAAAAACTTCCAAAAAGTAAAAAATAAAATAAAAAAAAGATGGCGGCGCCCATGGACCGGCACCGACCGATCCAGTTCAGTGACGTCACCAGCGGGTTGCTACCGGTTCGAGGGAACTGGTCCAAACCAGGAGGAACCCACCTCTGATCTGGTGGCATAATGCCTGATAAGTACTTTCCATTGTGTTAATCAGGTCTTATGCAACCTCATTATAAGTGTGGGTTTAGCTCTCTTTTGAAAGAGTGTTAATCCTATGCTTCATTGGAGTTTAGTTATGCTGCACAGGTGAATTGAAACTGGGAAAGGGGGCTGCTATTTCTGTCACTACTTGGTTCATTGCAGCTTTTCCACTGTTTCTGCCAATGTAGGATTTTGCATGGCTACCTTTTTTGTCGTTTTTATTATTTTTATTTCTCTGTGGTTTCACACAAGAACATTATTCTGTCCACCTGACTGAGCGACATTTTTTGGACAGGTATCATGCACCTGCAATTCCAAAGCTCTTTATGCGATGTATTACAGTTAGTTCCAATGTTAATATATGTGCTGCCAAAGCGAGCATCTTTACAGTTAGTTGTGTCTACTTTGTCCATTCCATGTCCACTCTATGCCCAGGGTGATATAGTGTTAATTCTTGTTATTATGATAGGCACAATTACAGTGGCATGATTAAGGAAGCCTATTGTTGTACACATTGTTCTCCCTAGTCCACGGGTGTCAAACTCGCCACGTCACGTTGCCGTCACATGATGTTTCACGATGTATTTCCCATTCACGGAGCTGGGGTGGGCGTGGCCTGCGCATGACACATCTGGCCTGTGGGCCGCCAGTTTAACACCCCTGTGGCCTAGTTATTCTCAGGCTACTTCTGGTACTGCTAGTTATGACATCAGACCTACAGGACTCTGTCATCTCTGCCAGCATTAACATGCCCTCGCAGCTCGAATTGAGATTTGAACTCAATACAGGTAGTCCTCGACTTATGACCACAATTGAGCCCAAAATTTCTGTTGCTAAGTGAGACGTTTGTGAAGTGAGTTTTGCACCATTTTACGACCTTTCTTGCCACAGTTGTTAAGTGAATCACTGCAGGTGTTAAGTTAGTAACACGGTTGTTAAGTGAATCTAGCTTCCCCACTGACTTTGCTTGTCAGAAGGTTGCAAAAAGGGATTGCACGACTCTAGGACACTGCAACCGTCATAAATATGAGTCAGTTGCCAAGTGTCTGAATTTTGATTGCATGACCATGGGGATACTGCAACGGTTGTAAGTGTGAAAAACGGTCATAAGTCACTCTTTTCAGTGCTGTTGCAACTTTGAGTGGTCACTAAATGAACTGTTGCAAGTTGAGGCCTACCTGTATTAATCCTGTTGGGTACTTTCCTTTTCTCTCTTTCTTTGTTCTGTGCTCCCTGCAAGACTCTTATTCAAACTTATTTTGAATACAGACTTAACGTTCTTTCAGAACAAGATTTACATCTGGGTTCAGAAACAATCCTATTAACAGGGATATAGAAGAAGGGTTGGAAGGAGAAATAGGAGACTTGTGAATCATCTGTGAACCAACCTAAATTTCTTGTTCCAGAAGACCCCTTTACTGTCAATCACTCAGATTGTTCCATTTCTTTCCTATCTAACCAGTGGTGGGATTCAAATAATTTAACAACCGGTTCTCTGCCCTAATGATTTCTTCCAACAACCAGTTCACCAAACTGCTCAGAAAGTTAACCACCGGTTCTCCCGAGGTGGTGCGAACTGGCTGAATCCCACCACTGAATCCCAACGTACAGTAGATATCTAGACAGGAATTGATTAACATACCATTAGCAGTAAAGTTATGTTGCAGGCTTATAACTTTTTAACATGCAGAGTCTTACATGATTGGAGTTTCATAGATTTAACCCTTTAGTAACGAGTAGACCAGACATGAAATCACCAAGTCCAGCTCTCTTCCAGATTTCCTCTTTCTCACCTGAGCTAAGCATAATCAACTTTTTCTTTCTTTCCTTGCAGGGCATTATCCCAGGTCCCTCACCATTTTTGTCACTGGATAATTCATTTTTTCTCAAAAAGATTTCATAAACTGGATTGTCAAGAATCTTACCAAAACATCTCTATGAATCATATTATTTAAACACCCCCCCCAAAAAAACTCTCAAAAAAACGTTGTCTTTGCATTTTTATTTAAAAAGGTAATTGTGAAGAAAGCTACCACATTAATAATATAATACTGAGCACTGTTATTCAGAAGACTCATTAACCCTACAGAACCTAACAAGATTGCTCCCTAAAGAGTGTTTAGAATTGTAGTCTTAGTTAACCTTACTTTTCACAGATGGTTGCTGTTACCTTCAGATTTTATAAGGCTGGCAACCAGTATCAAACTGAAGTATCTGTCCACCTCAATTAGCACCATCAATTTTGATTGACAGTGGAATTAGGGCTTCAGGAGAGATCTTTTTCATCATCTCCCACCTGATCATTTACTTCAGATTAATTAAGTTTAGGTTTATGAATGCCATTTACCATTCAGCATACCCAACAGATACGTATTGGTCAGGGGTGGGTTCTAACTTACCTCGCTGCCGGTTCGCTTCCTCCCGCGCCGCGTGGCCGCGCAGTGCCAAAAAAATAAAAAAATCTCCCTCCCAAAAAAGCCAAAAACAAGATGGCGACGCATGCACAGTGCTGGAAACTCGGCTTCTGCGCATGCGCAGAAGAAAAAAATAAATAAAATTCCAAAAAAATTTTTTTCAAAAAAAAAAAAAAAAAAAAAAAAAGATGGCGGCGCCCACAGACCACTCCAAAAAAATTTTTTTAAAAAAAAAAAAAAAATCCAAAAAAAAGATGGCGGCGCCCACGGACCGGCACCGACTGAACCGGATCTGTGACGTCACCAGCGTGTCGCTACTGGTTCGGGCGAACCGATCCGAACCGGGAGGAACCCACCTCTGGTATTGGTAAATTAAGGGAAAATATATCTATACTTCTTAGAAAAAAAATGGCACTTTCTATTATAGCTCCCATTACCCCTGGATAGAAAGTCTAATTATAAGGGATTATGGGAGGTTACATTTCCTCTGTTCTGTTATCTCTTCTTTTACTATTTAAATAATAACTTGGGATACATCATCCATTGTACATTGATATTAATCTTGAAATATGAATTAGAAGGCATTAGATTTCAGGGAATAGACTTAAGAGAAAACCTGCACTGTTTGTTATCATGCCCATGACTAGAAGTTTGAAAGTTTGTTCAAAAAAATAGCAGTGATATATATAACACAAAGATTTTGCTATAAGAAATCTCTATTCTACAGGCCTCAAACATATGAGAAGGAAAACATTTTGTTTTATGCAGAAGTCATACTGGAATATACCAGGTGGTGTTTTCCCTTAAAGTCTCATTTAATAGTTGAGAAAAAATCCAAATATGTCAAACATGCTCAAGTCAATTCGTTTTAAAAGTCCAGATCATCTTGATCAATAACGTTTGAGTTCTGCTTCTTCTTTTTAGATACTCGATGACTGTCTTCATTGTCTTCATTTGGGGGATCTTCTCCCATCACAAAGCTTGCCTGAGATGATTGGTCTTCTTCCTCTTCTTCATCACTGTCAGGATACATCTTTGCAGGCTTACTCTCTATAACCAATTTAGATTCCCCATCACTTCCACAATCACCATCCTCATTGCTAATATTCTCCTTTTTCTTAGACTCATCTTCATCACTTCTATATTCAGATCCTTCCTGAGACTGCTGTGAAAAAATCCCCTCAGATCCTTTCTCTGGGGCTTCAGTGGTCCCATTCTCTTCTGTTCCTCTGTCATCTTCTGGGTTCTGTACAGATTCATTGCTATCTTCTCCTTCTGCTTCATTCTCTCCAGCTTCATTACCCTCCTTGTTTTCATCCTCTTCTTCAACTTCTGCTGTTTCTGAACATGCCTCACTTTTTGCCTCCAAACTGGCATTGTTCTCAGATTTCTGTTCACTACTATCAGGAATCTCTTCCTCAATAATGGCCTGAGATTCACCAACATTTTCTGCAGGTTCATCTCCTTGGCTTTCTTTTTCATCCATTTCTACTGCACTATTATCAGTCACATTAGGTTCATCTTCAGCTTCTTGATCATCTTTTGGGGTTTCTTTTTGTTCTCCATCCATCTCCTCTTCATCATTCAATTCTTTGTCTCCTTCACTTTTGGCTTCCATTTCCTGATTATTTTCTTCATATATTACTTCCTTTTCTCCCTGTTCTCCATCTTGTTCTACTTTCACGTCCTTCTCCTGTTCTTCATCCTCTTTTCCTTCCTTAGGTTCCCCTAATATTATATCCCCTTCTGTTTCTTTCTCTTCCTCCTCCTCTTCTTTTTCTTTCACAGATTCCGTCTCACTTTTTTCTTCTTCTTGTTTTGCTGCTTCCTCTTTTTCATCTTCTTTCATAGATTCCCCTTCCTTTTCTTCATCTTCTATGTTAGGTTTTTCCTCCTCTTCATTCTCTTCCCCTTCTCCTTTCACAGACTCCTGCTGCTCCGGCTGTTCCTCCTGCTCCTGTTCCTCCTCCTGCTCCTGCTGCCCCTCTTCCTGTTCCTGCTCCTGTTCTTCCTGTCCCTCTTCCTGCTCCTGCTCCTCTTCCTGCTCCTGCTCCTCCTGCCCCTTTTCCTGCCCCTTTTCCTGCTGCTCCTCCTCCTGCTCCTCCTTCTCCTCTTCCTGCCCCCTCTGCTCCTGCTCCTTCTTCTCCTGCTCCTCTTCCTGCCCCTCCTGCTCCTGCTCCTCCTGCTCCTGCTCCTCTTCCTGCCCCTCCTGCTCCTGCTCCTCCTTCTCCTGCTCCTCTTCCTGCCCCTCCTGCTCCTGCTCCTCCTTCTCCTGCTCCTCTTCCTGCCCCTCTTGCTCCTGCTCCTCCTTCCCCTGCTCCCCCTGCCCCTCTTCCTGTTCCTCCTCCTGTTCCTGACCCTCCTCCTGCTTCTCTTCCTGCTCCTCCTCCTGTTCTTCCTGTCCCTCTTCCTGCTCCTGCTCCTCCTGCCCCTCCTCACATTTTGCTTCCTCCTCCCCATCACTTTCCACAGTTTTCTTTGCTTCTTGTTGGGCTTCTTCTTCCTGCTCTGCTTCACTAATATCATATTCTGTCTTCCTATGAGAAACACTGGTGTTCTTCATCCTCAGGATTTCTTGTAGATCAAAAGCCTTCAAAACTGGGTTTGGAGCCTTAGCCATAAATTCAGCTGTACGTTGTGCAGTCTTGGCCACCATTTGTTTCCTCATACACACATCGCAGGGGCAATACTCTTCATCTTTTAGCTGATCATCATATGTTTCATCTCCTTGAATTGTATTATAAAAGAATTCATCTTTGTCAATGTCCCCTGACTCCAGTTGCTTATTTGAATTGATATTATTGTGTGATAACATACTTGTCAAACGGCGCCTCCGGTTTTCTAGTTCTGGAGTAGATTCTTGCCTTAATTCATTTTCTGGAGGTTTTGGAATCTTCTTGCCTGTTCTGCTTTTGATTTTATTTAGTTCTTCCTCCACACTCTTTTCTATCCTTCTGCTCACTTCTTCTTTCAATTCTGCAATCATCAAATCCAGCTCTTCACTGTTTGTCAGGTTCCATTTCACTTTGAACTCATTCATGGCATTGACATAGTGCGTCATGAATTCCTTCTCGATCTTCTTCAGAAGTTTTAGCACCCAAACTGGGTCCTGGCTGCCGGATCTTTGTTGGATCATAGGAGAAACTTTCACTGTGCTTTGATGAGATACGTTACTAGATTCTGTATCATTTTTAGTCACAGACTGGTTTTCTGAATTGATCTTGGCCTCTTTCTCATCAATAGCCTCATTTACACTTGAGTCAGGTTCTGTCTCATTGTTGCCTGCCTCTTCACTGGGGTTTTCTTCTACTTCTTTGGCCATGGTGTCTGTATGAGCCTCCATCAGGATATTATCTTCATTAGAGTCATTCTCTGCATCATCCACATTTTGATCATCATGTGTACTATTTTTGTCCAATTCAATATTGTTCTCATGATCCTGGTCTTCCTTTGCTTCTGTTACCTCCTGAACTCCAGCAAGTTCTGCTTCACTTTCACTTTCCAGTTTTGAACAAAGTGGCTGAGAATGTTCCTCTGGCTCTTCCTCATTGCCATCTTCCCGCTCTGGCTTTCCTTCTTCAGGGAATTTGGCTTTATCTCTTTTCTCTTTTAACAAGGCACAATCATGGGCACCAACACCACTTTCTTCTCCTGAACCTCCGTCACCACTACTTAGATCAATCCCCGAAGAGGTCATGGTTGTAAAGTCACCATCTTTTGAATTAGGGCCCTTGAAACTCGAGGATGTTTTTATCTGGCCTTTTCCTTGCAGCCCTAAATTTGCATCCCCGTTTTCAAGTATGTTTCCAAACCACACTGCCTGGAAAATGTTTAAGAGTTCTTTGTATCTGAACCAATTCAGGCATTTATTTTGTTTATTGGGTGGATCCAATTCTTCATCAAGGAGCTGTAGGGTAGCAAGGCATTGTATCAAAATATTGGCTGAGTTGCTGAGGTTTTTTCCTAATGTAGGAGACACTTCAGGCAAACTATATGAGCGTTCCAATTTTGTTTCATGTTTGGAAGCCAGCAGCGCTTTCATAATCTGCACAGAGATTTGAATGGTGTTGGGCAAGTCTTTTTTGTGGTTGTTTTGGCTGGGGATGTCAGAATACTGGCACTCTCCTTGGTTAGTTTCAGCTTCTTCTGATATAATTTCAGAAGCCTTCTCGTCCTGGGGACAGTCCTTTTCTGCTAGGGGGTCACAATCTTCTGCATCTTCCTTCTCACTACATTCCTTTCCCAATGAATCCTGGTTGTTTGAAGAGTTGGGAATTTCAGCATGTAATTCAACTGTCTCCTCATCTTTCTCCATCTCACATTTCATCATCAGAGATTCTGAAGGAATCTTTCTCAGCCACTCATGCACAACTTCTTCTGGAGAGGCATTGGGAAGTGAAGATGGGATGATTTGGTCACAGGTTTCTGAATCAGCTTCTGTTTGGACCACTGTCTCTTCCTCTATTTGCTTTTTCTCATGCCCAGAGCCTTCCTTTTCCTCTGCCTCATTTGCTGTGTCCATTTCAGGCAACTGTGAACCAGCCATTTCTTTTTGCAGTTCCTCTGCAGTTGGCTCCAATTCATTGCTCGCAGGGGCACTGTTGATGTCCATCAGCAGAGACCGACTGTTCTTGCTGCTGGGTCTCCCTCTGGGGGGGACAGGGGAGTGGAAATTGAACTGGGTTGTAGATGCTTTTTCTGAAACCTGGCTACAATATTTCAGGCTAGCATTGCTTCTCTTTTTTTGTCTTGGTTTGGAAGATTGTGCTATGCTTGATTGCGAGCTGACATCATTGTTCTCTGAGGCTTGCATCTCTGAACAAGTGCTCTTAGCATCAGAATGTAACAAGTTGTTTGAACTAGCACACTGAAGATAATTGTTTCTGGTTTCTGCTATGTGGCCACATTTAGAGCACATAGATTCTGAGCTACTTCCTTGCCTGGAAATGTTTTCCTGGGTACTATTTTTGGCAGTATCGGCCCCATTTTCCCCATCAGATTCTAAAACATTGGAAATAGAGGATGATACCTCAGTATCTTCCCTCTGGGTCCTTTTATGACTACTTCTGGAGGACTTACTATAGCATTTAGATATCCTGCTGGAATCTTCCTCACCGTTGGCAGCTGCTTCACTTAAAGATGACACATTTGAATGAGAAGAATTATGAGATAATTGACCCCCTTTGTCTCTTTTCCCTACTTCATTTGAGTTTTCTGAAGAATAGGTTGTCCCGCTGCTTGATCTTCCATCCTCTACATGTAAAAGTCCTTTGGTTTTCTTTCTCTTGATAGTGGATCCTCTACTTGACCCACCAGATACTTTGGAGTCTCCTTTTGAGTCGTATTGGTTGCACTTGCTTCTATTGAAGATTCTGGAGGCAGATAAAGCAGCACTATGGATATCCATTTCACTGCTATCACTTCTATCTTCTTCATTACAAACTTTGGACTGGAAGACTCTGGTCTTGGACCTTTTGCTACATCGGTTGACTTCATCCTTGATAAGACTATTGGACAGCATCTTTTCTGAAACTGAATTTATTTCATTATCCTCATCTTCCTTTTCAACCTCTACTTGTGTGGCAATTTTAGGGGGGCAATCATCACTTGAAAATGATGGTATTTTATTATATGATGGTATGTGATCATTATCTGAAATCTTTTCTACCTTGTCTTTTGTTCCAAATGTACTACATTTACTGGATTTGCTACAGGCACTATTTGGAGAAGAAGAACAGCCAATAACTTCTTCCCTTTCCTTAATGCTACAGGATGAAATTGTCCTTACGACACTACTTGTTTCCTCTAACACGTTTATCTGGCTTTCTATAGAATATTGACATTTTGATTTGTTACTCCTAGCTCTACTTCTTCTACTTTCATCTCTTTCTTTCCTCACTATGGAACCATGTTCATTTTCTGAACTGGCCAAGCTAGCTACATCATCCATTTTCTCTGATAGCTTTTTTTGGGTTTTGCTTGTTTGCATATAGTGATCTTGACAGCAGCAATTTTTAATTCTATTGTTCTCCCTTGTATTCCCTAGAGTCTCTGAGAAATCTGAATTCTCTTGTATGATGTGTTCAGAATGTTTTCTTTCATTTGATGAAGTGTGGATACTCTCAATGGAGGCTCTTTTTTTATGGACAATTCTCTGGTGTGATGAAGTGCTTGAGCAAGAAGAGTGTGTGTACCAAGTGTTCGTTACTCCTGGATCTTCTTTCTGAGAAGCATGCATGGGGTTCTTCCAAATATCATAGTTGCTGTGTGACTTACTGCAACAATGGCAATAAGTCACCTCATTTTCAGATTCATCAAGATTTGAAATGTAAGAGTCAGCATCACAAGGATATAATGAGTCTTCCATTTCAAAACTAGTCTCTTGGCTAATTTTCTCTCTCGGCTCACTTTGATTATCTTCCATGACATCTGATTCTTCACAGAGTGTCTGATTCATCAAGCTGGACTTCTTGATTTGTGTGGACCATTGAAGAGTCTCGTCAGAGAGTAGATGAAAGCAGACTTTCATTTCAACTGATAGGCTGCCATCTTTATTCATATACACTTTCTTTTCTATGTCATCATTGACTAAAGAAGGGGCCAAACCCTCTCCTTTAAGACAATTGTTTGAAGAGGAGATTCCATTTTCTGGTGATGTTGCTGGACCATTCATGTAAGATTTTTCAGATGATAGCGAAAACCTCATGGACCGATTGCTCAAAGACGATCTTGGGTGAATTACACTTTTTTTGGCTTTCAGTCCAAAATTCACTGTGGATTGCAGCGGGGGGGGGGGAGGGGGAAAGGTAATGAGGAAAGAAAGAACAAAAATGAGAAAAAATGCATACCTAATATCTTGAACTGATAATAATAAATGGTAGCAGTTGCTTTAATCACATAAAGAATTTGGTTCAGCTTTCAAAATCTCCACACTTGTAAGCAAATCTATCACAAATCTATTTTCAAGGGGACTAAAGACTGCCCCTTGTCTTTTTTTTTTTTTTTTGTGATGTCTCTCAAGGCTTCAAGTTGTGCCAAGAGGAAAGGAAAATAGATTGCAGGATGCATCCATCCCCCCTCTTCCCAAAATAGGTAGTTGCAAATGAAGTGTGCTAAGCTTTATTCAAATCACCCAAAGCTTTTTAAAATACCAGTACTCTAATTCATAAAATGGAGTTCTTATTACTAGGGAGAAGCTAAAACCAGGGCTAAAACTCATGCCTGGCCCCATCATCACTTGTGTTTGGATTGCAGGTGACCAAATGAGCAGATTATTGTCTAAAGTATGGGTGTCAAACTTGCGACGTCACGTTGTCATCACGAGACTTATCGTGACTTTTCCCCCTTCACTAAACCGGGGGTGGGTATGGCTAGCGCATTACGCATCTGGCCCGCGGGCCGCGAGTTAGACTTCGTCTAAAGCAATTTTATTGGTACTTTCTACTGTTGTTGTCTTCTCTTGCCCCAAACTCAGGAAATTAAACTGTTCACAGTAAACATTATGAATGCCTATTATTAGTAGTATTATGGTCTTTTAAAATGCTGGTTTTAATGGATGGAGGGCTAATAGCTTTTGATTCAAACAGCTGAATTAATTAAGCAGAAAGAAAGGGAAAAAATTAGACGGCTGAAGTTAGATTTCAGGAGAGCAGGAACTCTTGCTCTAATCTAGAAGGTCATTTTCCCCTGTTCATCCGATTAGACAACTGGTACTTTCAAGAAGGCTTCATTCCTTTCCACTCCCCCAAATCTAGAAATAAAGAGCACCAGCCCAAATGCAGTCATCAGTCATTTGTTCTTACTTTCATTCTTTTTGCCTAAGGTGTTACTGTTGGAGTGGGAAGCTAGACCAGGTAACTTCTCTGAAGAGTGCTTCTTTGGGTTTTGCATTAGGATTGGCTTGAAGGGTTCTTGGCCAACGCAGATGAGCACATTTGGGCAAAGCAGCAGGCCTTGCATACTGTCAATCTGGAGAGGAGGCAAATACAATAGCAGTCAATAGGGAGAAAGCAGGGACCAATACACTGAAGGTGCCACTGTTGTCTGAAGTTGACTTACACCTCAGGCCAAATCTAGAATGGTCACATCATTGTTGTGACAGCACATTTATGTGCGTGTCTTCCAGTCTACGTTTCTGTCAAACTGAAGACTGTAGCAAGGGTGCTAATAATGTAGACAGAGCTGCATCACGCATATGGGTGGAATGGAGATTTTGTTTTGTTTCTCAGGTTTCCCTGTCTCAAAACAGCAGAAAACCACAATATTTGGTGGCACAATTCACAGGGAACTGAGGAGCACAAAGAATACAGGCATACGATGCTCAAAAGCGGCATGTTGCCTTACTCTCCTATTTGAAGAGCTGTCCAGTCTACATCAACTTTAAAGATCAAACATTGTAAGAAGCGATAGAGCAAACTTCCCATCAGTAGTTAGCAGCCTCTGGGCAGGTGACTGAATAGCAGACACTGTAAGATTACCAGGCAAAACAAGATAATAGGCAGAATTGACCCTTCTAGGTTTTATTTTATATAATAAATCAGATTAACCAAACAAACGCAACGGATTGCAAGAAAACACATTTGCAGGAGTGGAAATTGCATCATCTGTCTCTATTAAGACGCATGTCTTCCAATACTAGCATAAGTCTGATGACTCTCCTTTGCCTCCTCATTGGGTCACTGTGATTGAGTTATGGGGTGAATGGATCAGAAGTATGGACAAAAAGGTAAAGTGTTAATGTATAGGAGAGAGTGTAGAGGTATACTACACTTACTACAGGTAGTCCTCAGCTTACAACTGGTGGCTTAGTCACTGTTCAAACTTAGGGTGGACCATCCAAAAACTACTTACAACCCAGTCCCCAAGTTATGGCTGCTGCAGCATCCCACAGTCTTTCCTCTTTATAACTAACCATAGGGATGCTGCAGCACACCTGTGCCTATCTCTCCCTCATTCCCCCCAGCCAGATCCCCACAGATCTTGGGCCTGCTTTTCATCTCACTATGCCCCACACCTCCTCCTAAGATCTCTGCAGTTCCAGAGTTTGGGTTAGGGTGTCAGCCCTGGAGCCATTTTCCCCCTCCACCTTCAGGGCTGCCACAGCGGAGATGAGTCGAGCCGTTGGGTGTGTTACTTGGAACCCTGACACAGGGAAGCATAATAAATCACTTTGGAGATTTTTGCAGCAACTGTGTTAGGGAAGAAGAATGGACCAATTTGTTGCTGGGCCATGTGGCACAAATCCGGAAGTACCCTCCATTTTCCAAGTAATCACAATTCCTTGTGGCCATGCTAAAATGGTGGCTGCCTCTGTGATATGGCCCAAGAATGCTGAGGGACAGCAGGGCCTGCCCTCTTTTCGCAACATGAAAACTGGACCTCCAGAGATCTTCAAAAGGATGACAGGGTGATGGGGAGGAGGCCCAAGGCCTGCAAGGACCTGTGGGGGGAAGCAGGCCCAAGGTCTGTGGGGATTCCGAGGTCAGAAAGTGGAGCACAGGATATCTTGGGCATGGTGAGACTTCAGGAGGCCTGGGGTAGATGGGCCTGTACCTGCATTAGGCCTCCAAGGTCCTGCCTCACACTTGAGGCACCCTATGCACCATTTAATGATCACTTCAGGGACAGCAGGATTTTGGGGGGAGGGTGTCACTAAACAAAGCTATCTCACTCAATGGCTGTCACAACATGCAACCATAATGGGAAGGTCCATTACAGTCATAAGTTGAGGACTATCTGTAGATGTTTAATGCATCATCCAGCTGTGTTGGTAAAAAGAACTGCCATCACTAATTGGGTTGCCTGGTTTGTGCTTCCTTCCTGGGTTGCTAATCAAAACTTTATGGTCAGGGATGCTATGCTAATAAATGCTGGCATGTTGTTTTCTCCTTTCCTTACGAAGATTTCAGTAAGCCTCATATTTAATTTTCTCTTCTCTCCAGTTTGCCTTTTTTGACTTATAGCTTGGTGCTCAGTTATTTTGATGGGCTGTTTTGCCTCCGTATTTTATTTATGGTTTTAAAACACTTGCAGTTATGTATACCTATTAGCCAGAACTTTCCAAGATAAGCATCCTGATACCTGTTTTTAGATCGAGGATTACCTTTATTTATAAGCTGATTCTTGTGTAAATATAATTGTCATGCATTGTGATCACACAGAAATTTATAAATTCAGATTAGACTTATTTCTGTGTGATCACAATGCATGACAATTACATTTACACAAGAATTTTCCATTTGCATTTAGTGCTATGCCAGCATCAAGACTTGAGACTCACCCTTTTCCCATCTATTGTGTAGAGCTTCCTCACTGTGAATTGCATAATTTCTGAAATTTCATCCAAGAGAACTTTGAAGCTTTGTGCATTTCGACGGTTCAGGATAATTGGCAACTGTGTTGTAATATCTCCATTTTTGATCAGAGTGATTTTCTTGGGTATCCTTGGACTCTGTTGGGTGAAAGCCATTGAGTAATCTTCTTGTTTGATATCTTGAACTACTCTCTTGAGAACGCTGGCTGTCTGTTTAACCTTTTGGGGACCCAACTTCTGGTTGGCAACACCAGCGTTAAGAGGTGTGACATATTTCTTATCTGAACAAAGATAACATCCTCCATCCTCCAGCTGATCCAGTGTGCTGATGAAATGTATCCCCCGTGGGGTTGTGATGGCCCGCACCCCAAAAGGCAAGGGGATCTTGTGGGAGAGGTCATCCATGAGAACATTGAAACTTTTGAAACTGCGTTGATTGATGGCCATCTTGATTCCTGCAAACTGTGGGTCCCCACTTTTGTAGAACGTTATTTTCTTGGCTGGAGGCACCTGGGTGACAGCATTTGTACGAACTGTTGGAGGAAGTGGTTGCTCATTGCTATAAGAACTGGTGAACTGGTAATCAACAGGTGGTAGGCTCATCCTACGGAAGGTTTAGAGGTAACTGCAATGCAAGAAAAAAGGAGTATAATTATAATTACCTACACATGAAATACCATACATATATCTCAATAACCAGAAGTCTAGCAAACAAATAACCTAGCTGGAAATTCATCTAATTAGTCCATATATTTTATATCCCATCCTACCACTTCTTTATTAGTAGAATTAAGAAGATTTAATAAAATATTTGTGCAATGCCCACCTGACAAATGTTCCACAATCTTGAGAGTGCATTTTTCTATAATTACTTGGACACCCTCTTGTTTCAGCTTTGCCTCCATTTATGCCTTCCTTAAAGTTTCTTGTTTGCATATATAACTTCTAGGATCCAAACCTGATTTCTGAGGCTTTAAAATTGTTTCTATCTATATGCATGCATGCAAGTAGGTTCACACACACTCACACAGACACAGATACAGACACACACAAATACACTTCATATTTTGCCCAAGACATTGGGATTGGTTGACCTAGATCAGGGGTGTCAAACTCACGGCCCATGGGTCGGATGCGTCACGTGCTGGCCAGACCCGCCCCTGGTTTAGTGAAGGGGGGAAAAGTTGCGATACATCACATGATGACAACGTGTCATCACGAGTTTGACACCCCTGACCTAGATCATGCTTGAGGATATTTATAGAAACATATTTCTTTGTACCTATGTTCCAATTTTCCAAATTGTAAAAAGCATGTCAGAACTAATCAGGAGCAATATTAAAGGAGAACAAGACAAAATTTTTGAGGAACAGAGTAAACTTGTGGAATTGAATTGAGTTAATAGTTTGAGAAAGACAAAATGTTATCCTTCCTCATGCATTCTTTAGGATCACCAGTCCAGATTTCCTAAAGCAAAGGACAGGAAGGACAATGGAGTTGTGGGTGCTCCATCACTGGATGTTTTCAAAAAAGAGACTGGACAACCATTTGTCTGGGATGGTATAAAGTCTCCTGCCTTGAGCAAGAGTTAGATTTGAAGACCTCTTAGGTCAAGGGGTGGGTTCCAGATTTTCCTACTGCCGATTCGCTCAGGGACGTGCCGCGCGGGTGGGTTGCGGATGTGCGTGCGCATGCGCAGTACAAAAAAAAGCTTCTGTGCATGCGCAGAAGCAAAAAACAAGATGGCGGTGCCTATGGCGCCACCGAGAGAACTGGCTCGGGGGCATGGCAGGCCTGGGTCGCTGCCGGTTCTAGCGACCCAGGCTGCCACGTTACTAACGGTTCTATAGAGCCGGTCCAAACCAGTAGAAACCCACCTCTGCTTAGGTCCCTTCCAACCCTACAATGTTTTATGTTCAGTGCTCCAAAATACTTTGAAAAATTTGATCCCAGAATTAGGATTTGCTTTTTCTGCTTGGACATGCTGGAATTAGGAGCAAGGGATGTTCTATGTGCAAAACATGTGTTCTATTCAGATCTAGAGGCCTTTCATGCTAGATAGCACTTGTGGGCCACAGCTTCTCGGTTATGTAAAAAATGTGGTGCCATCCACTGAGATACATTTTGTAGACAGGGAAGTAGCAATATTCTTCTTCTGGAAGTGCCTTCTTCTAATCTTAGCTGCTTTAACACTGGTTGAAATTGTGACATGGAAGTGGTATTATGCAGGATATTGTCCATTTTTTTTTTGACACACTGACACAAAATAGAAGTAAAATGGGCCAGGAAATATAAAGACCTGGAATCAGCTTTATAGTGAGCAAGATAAGGCTAAAGTTTGAACAAAACTAATTACATTTAAAAGGCAACTGGACTATGTTTTTTTCTTTGAGGAAGAAGAAGACGTTTTTCTTCTCATCCAAGAAGCTGCATCATCAGGCCAGAACTGAGATGTAAAACATCTTCTTCTTCCTCAAAGAAAAAACATAGTCCAGTTGCCTTTTGAAAAATCACCCTTAAGACAACCATGACCTGGATGACTGGGACTCTCCATAATTACATTTAATACCATTTGTAAAGCCATCCCCTTCTTTCTTATTTATTAACACTGATTCCCAAACCTTTGCCCAGAAAGATCTTTGTTGAGGTTTCCAAAAAGTGTCTAGGCTTTTTGGGTCAACGGTAGGAAACCAGTATTTCGGAGTTCAAATCAAATACTCAGCTTTTAAAACGTAAGGATATACATTCCTCACATCTCAGACACACATGGAAATGCTCAGGTGTGAGGGCACCTCATATACATGCTCTTGTACCCTAATAAAGCAAATGGGTTGCTTCAATTTGCATAACAGATGTCCCACTTCCTATGGCACACTTCAGGAGAACATAGCTGTATACCATACCTCCTGGGGGAGAGATTATTTTGGCTTCATACATTCTAGATATATTATAAATCTGCTGATGGCTTAGATCAAAACTTGTTAAAGCTGACTCAGAAATTCAGTACAACTGTCAGCTGCTTGACTCTTGTACATAAACTGCCTGGAAATGAAATCAACTTAAGAAATTCCTTTCCAAATTTTGCCACCTTCCTCAACAAGTAATGGCAGACTACGGTTAACACCGTCTCTGTTGAGAGATTCTCCTTGTCACTTGGGCTAAAAGGAAGAAAAACCTGTCACAATTCTTGTCAAAGATAAAAGAAAAGAAAGAAGAAAAGAAAATGAACAAAGAAAGAAGAAAAGACCAGGTCTTCACCTTTCCTGTGCTAAAGCTGTTCAAGACAAACAAAAATTGTCAGCAATTCCTTGTTCTTCTGCTGTTTCTATAAAAAACATAACAACAAGCTAACACTCCTGCAACTCCACAATTAAAGGTCCAGAGTTTCATGGCAAGCAGCTCAGCATGAAATGACTGTTGAGAGAACAGAGAGCAAGGACTGAGGAAGCTTGTCCCAAATCCCACAACAGTGAACCAGAACAGAGGCATTTGTGCAAAATGGAATGAAGTACAGCAGGGGACTTAAAGGGGTGAAACAAACTTCTGCTGTGGAGTAAGAAAACTCAGGAGGAGGTCACCTTCCCAGCAGATTAGAGGCAGGCTGAGGACAATATCATCTGATGCTGCCCTCCCACAAGTGTAGATGGCCTATATAATATACAGCAATCTTTATTTGGTCAATGACCAGCACAAAATAAACAGACAACAAGGAGAAAATACAAAATACATCTCAAGCAGAAGGGAGTACCGTAATACCCTCTAGGACAGTGATGGCGAAACTTTTTGGCACCGAGTGCCCAAACTGGAATACATGAGCCGGAGCACCGGAAACCCGAAGATCAGCTGGCCAGTGCACGCACGCAGCCGGTGCATACATGTGCGCACCGGCCAGCTGGTCTTCGGGTTTCCGGTGCTCCGGAAACCAGAAGAGCAGCTGGCGATGGCGCACATGCCCACAGAGAGGGCTCTGCGTGCCACCTCTGGCACGCATGCCATAGGTTCGCCATCATGGCTCTAGGAACAGAGTTATGTGCAAGAATATAATATTTTAGCATCAAAATTATAATCTATAAAACTGGAGTAGTATAAAACTAAAACCAACACATGATACTTTCTATAACTAAAAAGATCATATTTTTAACAGTTTAGCTATAATCTATAGCTCGGTGGAACTCAGTTAAAGTTCCATCGAGTCAAATAAAGTCAAGTGAAATTATCCCTATACCGGCTTTTGTCTTATTTACATTCTGGCAACACACCATGTAGTTACTGAGAAAGTGATGGAAGGTTTCAGATTTTCTAAAGGAACTTCAGAAAGTGCTTGTCTGATTTCCAGCATGTTTGCAAACTAGTAAGATTGGTCCAAAAGGTGCTGTAAAATTTACCGTGTGACAATTCATGGGTGATTGTTTCCATCTCATTAAAGCCACATGGGGAGGTGAACTCAGTGAATGGAATTTTAACAAACCTGCCTTCGCAGGGGAAAAGATGTTATGTCTAGCTTTTTTTTTTTTTAATTTTCTTCTCAGCTTGGGAAGGTACCCATATCAGAACAAATAGGAAGCGTGGATCTATTTTTACAGATATGGGACTGTATGAGACGCAGTATATTTTTAATGAATTGTTAATAAATTCAATCAAGAGGATTGTCAGGGCATCTCCCATCTTTCTTCTTCCAGAATCTTTCCAGTTTTGATGTCAGGCTGATAGGTCTGTAGTTTCCTGGATTCATTCCCCTCCCCCTCACTTTTTAAAGATGGGAACTACATCAGCCCTTTTCCAGTCCTCTGGTGGTTCCCTGGTGCTCCAGGATCTTTGAAAGTTATGGTTCAGTGATTCTGAGATCACCTCTGCCAGTTCCTTCAGAACCTTGGGGTGTAATCCATCTGTTCCTGGTGATTTGAAGTCGTGTAGAGTGGATAGGTCAGAGGTCTTCAAACTTGGCAACTTTAAGACTTGTGGACTTCAACTCCCAGAATTCTGGGAGTTGAAGTCCACAAGTCTTAAAGTTGCCAAGTTTGGGGACCCCTGACTTATCCTCTGTGCAATTAGTTAAACTGCTATGGAAGTGCCTGAATATGTGGCTTGCAGGATTAGTACAAAAGAGAGTAAACCGAGAGAAAGAAGTATGTTTGAGCAGTGTGGTTACAGAGAGAGTGAAAGAGGATCAAATCACAAAGGCAAATATGTAAAAGAAAAATAAATGGGTCAAGAGGAAAAAGAGGAGAAAGATGTCTTTGGATAGAATTGATAAAATCTTTTAAAAAAGAGGCGTGAGAAGTTTAAAGTGTACTGTAAGAAGTGGTAGATAAATATGGTGGAAACCAAGATGGTTTTATAAAGATAGAAACCTATCAAGTATGGTTAAAAACTAATTTTAGCTCTGTTTCTTTTTCTTTTTATTCTCATGCCTTCAGTTTCTTAGCCATTATTATTTCTTTCCATTCTTCTGCATTCCATACAAGATGTCTTGTCTCAAAAAAGCATAATATAATGCGTATAACTGCCTTTGAAATATCCAACACAACAAATTCATGTTGTATGTATGCTAAACACCCAACACAAAAAATAAAGATGATAATCACAAAACATCTTTAAAAAAAATATACAATTATTTTAACCATTCTAGGAGTTCCTAGACCTCTTAGGAATTGGGTCACTTTGCTGAATGTATTCTCCTTTGCCTGTGTCTTTTTTGTATGTGATAACTTAGAATTCAGAACGTTATTCCAGATATAGCCTGACCAACACAAACTATAAAATGACTTGCCTCATGGTGGATTGAACTAGGATATTGATGGAACTCTTTGCAGGTGTTTTGATTTCATATGCACCAAGATAAGTAATATTCCAGCCAATAGAAAGTACAGAATACTAACATTGCCAAATTAATTGTATCTATATGAATGTGGATACATTTTGAAATATCAGGAATCTCAAAACATCCTTTCTATGATTGAGCTGTAATGCACTAAGTATGTTGTAATATTCAGCATGTGGGAAAACTAATATATGATTATCTTAGCACAGGATGCAGCTAAAAATGAATTCACACCAAAACATATCCAACAATCAGGTCTCATATTTAATATTTCAATATATTTGATCTTCTTGTGAGGTCCCAGGATTTATTCCTTTTGCACATTGTTGTTTGCTCACTCACAGTTTTTGACATTAGTCCATTTGTCTTAAAAACCCAAATGCTGACACTAAAGTCAATCAAATTACAATATAATTTATTTGATTACTACCTTTTCAATGACTCAAGATCTTTTCACAAATGCATTTCTTAAATTTAACAAAATTGGGAATGACATAGCAAGAGGATTTATATGGAAGGTGTTTTCAAAGTGTTTGATACAACCATGAGCTCCGGCAAAATGAATAGTGAGTTTTTCAGGATGCTGCATATCTTTTCCTTTCCATTGGAAGGTTAACCAGTAACTCAATTGCGTGCCAGGTAAGATCTAAACCAGTCTAAGCTTTAAGCCCCTACATACTTATCTTATATTTTAAATTTAATAGGGCTTTTCTAGTCAATGACCTAATAGTTAGAACCCTAATCCCATCAATATCAATAGATCAGGATCTAGACCCAAGTTCTTTGGGGAAAGCAACCCACAAATTGGCTTGCAACATAATGACAAATTGCATTTATTTAATCGACTTCAATTGACTTCCAATGTAAAATAAGACTTACCAGAGTGAAGACAGACTAAAGACATCACGCTGTTCTACTCCCCAGCTCAAAGTAGGGCCTGGTTCCTCTTCTGGGCAACTATATAGGAAATATAGAAACCTCTTAGAAAAGACGGTATTCAAACTCAAAAGATAGCTGTAATTTCTGTATGATCCCTCAGTTGCAGTCCACCCATGCAGTTGAAGCCTGATAGAAGGTAATCTCTTGAAGACTTTGAAATTAGTCAACTTCTTCCCTTTGGAAACCCGACTTCCATGGCATCAAACTGTGCAAAAGGAGACCCCCTTTTCTTGCAATATGAAAAGAAAGTGGTACATTGTTGTTCTTATTTAATGACTAGTCCAAATAGGATTATGATGGCAGAAAAGCTACTTAGGTGGCAAATGCCATCTGCACAGACCAATGAGACACAACTGATGACGGGAGGGTCATTATTGCTAAAGATTGAGCCCCAGCAGCTTCAGAAGAATGCTCTGGTATGGTCCTACAAGAGCAGGCCATGATCTAAACTGTTTTAAGCTCCCTTCATTGATAAGGAAGAGGTAATCCTCATAGGTAAATCACACACTGCAATTGCTCCTAGAAACAAGATTATAGGACTGCCTCCTTTGGGGCATGTTTTAATTCTATCCACCCATCCTTGAGTCAGCAGAAAACTACACCAGTATGAACGCTGCTGTTTCCATTGCTGATCTTTCTCCTGCCTATATTCTCAGCAGCTTGTCTTGCCAGCCCCGGAGCAGGAAATCAACTCTACAAGAAAGCTAAAGACTTTTTAAAATTGATATTGTCTATAATAATAGAATCTTGAAAGCCTCACTGTTGTATCTCCTCTCATTGTTATACTCCAGTGAATTGGAGAGGTGTCTGATGAGTGGTTTCTGAATGTTATGCCATAGTTCTAGGTTTTAAAAATGCTACAGCTGCATCTAATGGTCCCTACATATTTCCATCAATTTCATCTTCCTCACTCTCTACACTACCCTTCAAGATAAGGAGTGAAAAGTCTAATAGATTTTAGACACATTAAGGCTGCCCTTGGATGTTGTGAGAACAGGGGTAAAAATACTACTTTAACTCCAGTACAGCTAAGGAAGATTAAGGCTTCCTCTCTCATGGACTAAGGACAAGAAGAAGACCACTTTGTGAAACGATTGAAAAAAAGATGTCAGGACATGTTCTGTCTTATGGCTAGGGATGCAACCATAATTGTACACTTCTGCAACGGCTATTATTTGCAGCTATTCCTATTTTGCATTTGTAATTTCTGTAAATGGTTTTGAAATCCCCGATAGAACGTTCCACTTTGAAATATTATTCAAACGTTAAAATAACATTTCAAGGAATTTGCAGAAAGGTATGAAAAACTAGTCATGTTTCACTTTGGCCATGCCTTCCCGAATTTTCTTTCTCTTACATGGTCCAGCTATACAGTTGGAAAAAGCTTGGAAGTCATCTAATCCAATTCCTGAGTTACTTAATTCAGATTCTTCATTTCAGAATATTATTGCCAAGTTTATTTATTTATTTATTTATTTATTTTATAAAATTTATATGCCGCCCAACTCCCGAAGGACTCTGGGCGGCTTACATCATAAAAAATAAAACATATAAAAACAATTTAAAAAAGAAAGGGGAAAAAAAAAACCCCCAACTATATTTAAAATAAAACATTCACGCAACCATGCATGGGCCAATCAGAACAACTATTGGCCCCAGGCCTGCCGGAAAAGCCAGGTCTTAAGGGCTTTACGGAAGGCCAGTAAGGTGGGGGTAGTACGGATCTCGGGGGGAAGTTGGTTCCACAGAGTCGGAGCGGCTACAGAGAAGGCCCTCCCCCGCGGTCCCGCCAGCCGGCACTGTCTGGCCGACGGGACCTGAAGAAGGCCAACCCTGTGCGACCTCACTGGTCGATGGGAGGAATGTGGCATAAGGCGGTTCCAGATCAATGATCATCATGCCACCATTGACTAGCTTCCAATCTTCCATTTGTTAGGAAGATAGTTTGAGAAGCTTGTGGTAGATCTACGCATAGGAAGCCTGTAGATCCTTTTCAATCAGAGCCCAGGCCCTGGTTTGGGATGGTGAGAGGATTGGCTGAGGCATCAGTTGTAATTCTACGTGTGGAGCAGGAGGATCTGGCCACATTAATTCATGCTCTTATTGCCACCTCGTTGATCTATTGCAGGGATGTCAAACTCACGTTGTCACGGCGGTGTCACATGACATATCAGGACTTTTCCCCCCCTTCACTAAACTGGGCAAGGGCGTGGCCAGTGCGTGACGCATCCGGTCCGCAGGCCGGGAGTTTGACAGCCCTGGTCTATTGTAACACTTTCTACTCTTAAAAACTACCTAAAATCTATGGTAAATCTAAAATGCAATAGCCAGTGTACTATCTGTTTCTAATTGTTGAGACAGTTTTGTGGACCCTGCATTGGTTTTGGAGTACAATTTAAGGTGCTAGTTTTAATCTAAAAGTCCTTGATGGTTTGGTACTTGGAGATGTTCCCGAAATTCCTAGTCCTACCAGTACTGACCCAATTAATTCAACTCAGCAGAGAGGCACTGCTATTGATCCCACATATTTGGGAGGTCTAGGAGGGCTAAAATGAGGAAGATTTGCATTTCTATGGCAGCACTGATGCTGTGGGGCAGCCTCCTGGTTGACATCAGGCTAGCCCCTTCCTTGCTAACATTTTTAAAGTGTCTAAAGACTGAGCTGTTCTGCACAGCCTTCTCCTGTTTTTGTTAAGCCATCTATATTCTCTATGTTTGTAGTTTTATTTGGGTGGGATTGGGTGGGTTTTTTTTTCTGTTTATAATTATATTGATTTTTATTTGGTGTTATCCTTATGTAAGCCAGTAGAAGTCTCTGAATTGTGATAAGATAGAATCGAGGCAAATAAATAGATAAATAAATAAATATTAAGGTAACATTAACAAATCTGAAATACTAGTTTTTGCTGCTGAATACTTTAACTATCGATCAGGAATTTAGGATCCTTTTTCTGTTTAGCTAAAATTTTAGTCACTGATTCTATTCCTGGCCTTTCATCAATACAAAATAAGTTTGTGTCATCTTCATTATCTTTCAGTTATCTGAATACAGCAAGCCAAGAGTGTAACTGAAAGAATGAATGCAGTAATGAATCTCTAAATCCCTCTTGCTGCTTAGCAGTTACATGATTTGGTGGCTTTGGGTATGTCATTTTAAGGCTTAGCTCCACTTCGGAGCAAAAATATGACCTATTTTACAAGGTGTTGCAAGGCTTACTGATCATATATGTGAAATGCTCAGATACCAGGGATTATAGTTAAGTCCCCTGCTCTCCAGAAGATAGTCCTACCTTCTTTTATTATAACCATCTATTTTTATGTGTGTAATGCCTTTTCCAAATATTAAACTGCACAGTGCAAAAATAGCAGCCCAGGTTCTTAATTGTCTAGCAAATTAGCTGGCTAGAAAGGGAACAACCTTTTCAGGCCTGATACTCACTCTTAGAATGTCTTCTTGGGGAATTTTACTTGACACCAAGCATTTTTCCAGCATCAGCACATAAATGTGTGTCTTTGTGCATTTCTTCAGTGTTGTAGTTTTATCTTTCTCCCTCTCTTTCTTGCAGTTGATCTTATCTGCAGATTCTTTAATTAAGACTGTATTTTAAAATCATATTTATCGGTATTATTACCATCACTATGCAAAAATGGAATAGAAACCTTTTTAATTTAATTGGTGTGGGCTTCCTTAAGTGATACTTTCCCTTGTGTCTAAGATTTCCTTGGTTCCTTCTGGTATTTTACTTGTACGGATACACTAGGAGGAACGAAGGAGATATATGTGGCAGGAGGGAAAGGATAAGTCTTTCATAATCAGAGATATTTAGATTCCAGGAATAGCAAGTGGCAGCCAGTACTGCTGATTGGATTTCCAGCTTCAGCATTTTGCTCCCTTGAATGACATTAAGTGCAATTGCAGAATATATTAACCCATTGTTCACTTAACCTCAGTTACTCAAATTTCTGACTTTGACAGGGAAAAGTAATCCATGGAAAAATACACACACACACCACACACACACACACACACACACTGTCCTGGACATAACTCACTAATCAGGAGAATCACTTTTGAATGAAAATATAGAGTTGCAGCATTTTCAAGTGATGTCCTTACATAGAACTGAGTAGGCAAACAGAAAGGGGAATTCAGACAATGTCCTTCTTTTGGAAGTATTACAGGGGGTTGTATCTTTTCCAACCTGAGCCACATCAAAATTGAAATACAATCCAGCAATTCTTTCCCATACCTGTGCTGTCAAAGATTCTATATCACCATGTAAACATGATGAAGTAAATAAGTATAAATAAATCCTGACTTGGAAACATTGTTTGATGGAACTTGTATGAAGACACTCCTTTAGGGCAAGGGAAAGATATATAGTATAGCTTATTTAGCATAAGTACCAGTAGTGGGTTCTAAAGCCATTGCTACCAGTTCACGCGCACGCTCGACGCTTCTGTGCATGCGCAGAACCGTCCCGGGCAGGTGGGCAGAGCCTCCCGCCGCCGCCGCTACCAGTTCGCAGAACCAGGCCAAAACGGGAGCAACCCACCGCTGATGAGTACCATAACATATTGAAAAAAATCTTATAAAGTAGAATAAAATTATGTCCAGCTGCCTATGATTGGTCACTGCTGTATATTTTAAATACTAAAACTCTGACAATTGGATAGATTAAATAATTCAGAAAGCAAATAAAAATAAGAAAGAAGGCAGTATTATCCCTGGTGGGAATCAGCATTTTGTGGTCACATCAAGTATTAATGCCAAGTCTGTTTGCTGCAACTTTTATCGTATACAATAGAGTAGGATCTGGGTGATTATCATGGGGCAATTCTGGCTTCAAGGCTTTGGATTTGTCCATGAAGTGTAAGCTAGGAAATGCCGCTGGTCATATCTTTTATAGTTGCTTCAGCGTTGTTCAAGATCCCAGTTTCTCCTTACTGAGGAAAATCAGCTTGCTTAATCTGAAAACCTGCTTAGCCAGGAGACTTTAGACCTGTCTGCTTAACAAGAAAAGCTGCAGTTCATAGGGCCAGAGGAAGATCCCTGTTGAAGTTAACATAGGAAAGTAGCAGGAGTGATAGTGGGGGTGATAAAATAATGTGTTGATGCCAAATGATATCAGCTCTGGTTCTAGAAAAAATAGTTATGTAAAAAAAAATGAAAGATATCCTTATGTGTATAATTAACTTTCGATGCATATAATAATAAAAGGTAATATAATTTGAAATAATTTGTTAACCCCTGCCTGTTAGGTCAGCATTGTACCTCATTATTGCAGATAAGGGTTTAGGCCAAGAGATGTTATAAGGCTGCCTTGGATTTCACAGTTAGGATGAGGTTACTTTTTAAAGTGTTTATTCATAATGTGTGATTCTTGAAAGAGCATAAGGATTGGCAAAGAAAGTATGCATAAGAACATAAATGTCGGATATAAGGCACAATGATGCCATATGTCATGACACCTTCACATAAATTATGTCATTTGTGTGGTTATGTCATATCACGTGTGACTTTATGTAACCTTTTCTTTGCCTGCTTTTCCTGCTTTCTCAGGTCGTCATATTTTGCCTCCTCTGCTCAGTCTCCCCGAAGATGGGGGTGAGGAAGGAGTAAAGTAATAGGAAAGGAAATATATAGCTAGGGAAAAGTTAAGCAGCCTCTCCTGTTCGCTTATTCTCCCTCACAGATGCCCCTTTCCTGCCATCCATTAGAATGATAAAGTAGTCACAAAAGATTTTCCAGTGCTGTGATTAGAATTACATGCCCAGGGCCCCTGGCTTGGAGTAAAAAAAAAAAAAAAAACAGGTCTTCAAGGCTTTGCAGAAAGACAGCAGGTTTGGGGCAAGTCTAAACGCTATGGAATGATATTCCAGAGTGTGAATGCCTCAATTGAAAGGGGTCTCCTTCTGGGTCCCACCAGATGTTACTCCCTAATGGGCAGGACCCAGAGCATTCCTTTCCTCTTGGATCCGACAGGACAGGTAAATACAACCGAGGAGAGAGAGTGCTGCAAGAAACGTAGCTCCAAATCATGAAGGGCTTTAAAGGTGACAACCAGCACATTGAATTAAACCCAGAAGCATAGTGGCAACCAATCTGTCCTGCAGAGCAGGGACATCACACGCACCGAATGGTAACCACCCATAGCTGCCAGCATCGCAGCATTTCAGACTACTGTGGAATATTCCGCTACATAAAACAAACATAAAATCTCTGGCCTCAAACCCTAGATTACATCATTGTTTTCTGATCTGCTGCTGTGTTTTGCTTGTTGTTTTAGTGACAGGATTTGTTTTTATGTACAAGAGAAGTGGGGTATCTACATTTCTCTGCAAATTCAGGTGCTACAGAACCAGATCAGCCATTTATTCATTTATTCATTTATTCATTTATTCATTTATTTATTTTATTTATTTATTTATTTATTTATTTTGTCAAGCATGTATATGATTACAGCAAAGTATAAACATTAATATGAGTATATAATAAGTACAAACATGGTTTTGAGTACATATTTTTCGAATACATGGGGACTTTAGGACAGGGACGGTAGGCACACTGGTGCGCTTATGCACGCCCCTTACAGACCTCTTAGGAATGGGGTGAGGTCAATGGTAGACAGTTTAAGGTTAAAGATTTGGGGGTTTGGGGAAGAAACTACAGAGTCGGGTAATGTATTCCAGGCATTGACCACTCTGTTGTTCGAGAATTGGTCTAGCAAATGTTTTATATGCTCTAGTTAGAAGTACAATATTACCAGAGAAGAAGCTACGCAAGATTAGGTTAACCACTTTTAATGCCTTTTTAGCAATGCTGTTGCAGTGGGCTCTGGCACTTAGATCATTAGAGATGAGTACTGAAAGGTCCTTAACTGAGTGAGGATCGTCAACAAGTTCGTGATTATCTAGTTTGTATTTTGTGTTCTGATTATTTTTGCCAATGTGTAAGACTGAGCATTTGTTGATTGAGATTTGAAGTTGCCACTTGATTGACCATTCTGATACATAGTCAAGGTCTTTTTGAAGGGTAGTAGTATTGTCGGTGGTGTTGAATAGTTGTACATCATCTGCGAAGAGGATGCAGTTGCTTTTTATATTGTCACAAAGGTCATTTATTTAAAGGCCATTCCAATAACAGGCATAAGGGCCTTTCTAGTATTCCAGTTGATGAATCAGAATTTTCTGTTTAATTCTCAGTCGCTCGGCTCTTAATGTTCAGTGGCTGCAGTTAATCTTTAAAATAGAAATCTTAGGGTTGAAAGCAGAAGTGGCATTTCTGTTCAAGAGCAATCAACTTCCGTGCATGTTTTCTCAAATCCTGTGCAATCTGGCTCAGGCATTCAAACCCTATCTGAAGCTACCAGCTGTGACTGGTGGCATGTGTACCATGGAGAGACTCATAAATCATGCCCATGGGATACTAGGTAAGTCACTAAAACTTTAAATCTCTACCATGCATATGTATCTAAGCATTACCTAAATGAGTAACTGAAAAAGTCAGATTTTTTTTTATCTCCATTGAATCCTTTGATAGGCAGATGAACATGTGATACAAAAGTTAAGACTGGGCTGCCGTGCTTTGGAAGGGAGTATGCAAGTATGTCTTTGTAATAGAACCTTTTCTTCCAGGGTTTTGCATCGTAAGCCAGCGTCTCCTAGCAACCAATCCAGGAAGGATGGCCAATTTAACTGCGGAGGGTGTTAAAGCTGTCCTTCAGCTGCAGGTAAAAAAAGACGGGAAAAAGTTTAAGGTGATCATGGTAGAGGGGAAGGGAGAGCCCCAGAAAATTTTGGTGAAATATAATATTGTAGTTTGCCAAATTCCATTCCCATGGAAACCAGGAGGACCTTTAAATAATGCTTCAGGAAACTTCCTGCCTTCTTCCTGGAGAAATCTTGAAGGCTTGCATTTGTAAACTTTCTGTTTTTCTTCATTGTTTTGTTTTTTACTTTATTCTGACCGAGAAAACATGGTTTTAAAAAAATGCTGCTGCACAGTGTCTTTTGATTTTAAAAGTACTAGGAGGTGCATTGATTAAAGTAGCCTAAAGACGCCTCAGCCAGATTCTGACTGTGCAGTTGAATGTTACAATTTGCTCTGATGCTGACATTTTAAATCCAGAGAGGGGCTTTTCACACTGGATTTTTATGTGTTTATATATGAGAGGTTGAACTTGATGGCAGAAGTTTTTCTTTAAGAACAATGAAATTAATTACTGGATTCTTGGATTGTTTTGATATTTCATTTTCTAACCTAGTGATGACAAACCTTTTGGGCTTGGCATGTCAAAAATTCAGAAATTTTTTTGACTCGGCTCCTCTCTCTCCCCCCCCCTCTCTCACTCACACAGACACAAACAAGAAACAATTCTGTACCCTCACACACACATCTAGGCCACCCTGAGCAGTGGTACTCAATGGTAGCACTGAGGACTTTCTCCTAGCACTGAGGAAGGGCCCCGCAGCCCACTGCTCCCTAGGATCCACCATGCACCACTTTCCTTCAGGTCAGGGGTGGGTTCCATTTTTTTTACTACCACTCTGTGGGCGTGGCTTAATTTTGTGGGAGTGGCTTAATTTTGTGGGAGTGCCTTGAAGGTCATGTGACCTGGTGGGAGTGGCTTGACGGTCATGTGACCGGGTGGGAGTGGCTTGGCAGTCATGTGACTGGGTGGGAGTGGCTTGATGGTCATGTGACAGTGGGTGGGGCTTCATGGTCATGTGACTGGGTGGGCGTGGCTAGGTGGTCACGATCCTAGTTCTCCCAAATACAAGTGGTCCTCGCTTAATGGCCGGTTGCTTAGCAAGTGTTCAAATTTACGACTGACTTCCCCAGAGCTACTGGACCTGTTTTTGGAGTTTTGACAGCCATATGCACGCACACATGCGCGCGCGCGCGCGCGCACACACACACACACATTTATGTCCAGTTACAATATCCCACACAATCATGTGACTGAGGTTTTCTATGTTTTTGCCAGTTTCCAACAATTCCTTCTGATTTCTGTTTAAAAATGCCCATTGGGGAAAATGGACTTGTTTAACAACCACAGTGTTCACTTAATGACCACAAGGTTCATTTAATGGCCATGGTGTTTGCCTAACTCAGAGGTCTGCAACCTTAAACAGTCA
>QLTV01002265.1:6036869-6049351 GCA_003457575.1 Thermophis baileyi
TCTCTCTCCCCCCTTTGCTAGCAGCTGCCCTGTTTTTCACACGGGGTCACCCAGGAGGGAGGAGGGAGGTGGAGAAGGGGGCAGCCACTAGCAGAGACAAGAGAGTGAGTGGTGCTAGCGGCTGTCCCCTTCTCCCTCTCCCTCCTCCCTCCTGGGCGATCCCGTGTGAAAAACAGGGTGGCTGCTAGCAAAGAGGGGAGAGTGAGGGGTTGATGCTTCTGTGACCAGGGGAGGCGGAAAATATCTGGGTCTCACCCGGCCTCTCTTCCTCTTGCAGCCGCGTGTGCTGCTGCCGCCATTCCAGAGGGCTTTCCTTGGGAGTGAGGGGGAATAAAGAGGCCATAAAGTGGGTGGGTGCACGGCCACCATTGCTACTCACATTGTTGCCGAGCTCCTGGAGAGCCACACTCATGCTGGTGAGCTTGGGAGCCAGCTGGGGCGAGCCGGGCAGGGGCGGTGGCAATGGCGGAGTCCGGCGCTTGGGCCATGCGGAGCTGCTCTGCCAGGGGGCTGCAGACCGGCAGCCGGCCTCTCCTGTCCTTCCCGGAGAGCGCTTCTGCTGATGGGAGGCGGGCGGGCGATGCCCAGGGAAGGCAAGGTTAGCGCGCTCCCAGCCGCACCCTGCGGTGCCTCCGCCAGCTCAGGAGACACTTCGGGAGGCACTGGCCAGCAGGGAGAGGGGGAGCCAGCCCGGCAACCTTTGTAGCCACGCAGCTGCAAAGCTTGCCAAGCTGCCACCCACCTTCTCCGCCATGCCTGCAACTTTTATCGGGAGGCGCTGGCCGGCAGGGAGAGGTAAGCTGGCCTGGCAAACTTTGCAGCCGCGTGGCTACAAAGGTTGCCGGGCCCTCTCTCCCAGCCGGCCAGTGCCTCCCGAAGTGTCTCATAGGCTGGCGGAGGCACCGCAGGGCACGGCTGGGAGCGCGCTAACTTTGCCCTCCCCGGGCATCGCCGGCCCATCTCCCATCAGCAGAGGCGCTCTTTGGGATGCGCTGGCCAGCAGTGCAGCCACTCTTAGACCAGGGGTGGATTCCAACTTACCTTGCTGCCGGTTCTTTTCCTCCCGCGCTGTGTAGCCGCACCTCGTGGGTGCGTGCGCGCATGCGCAGTGCAAACCCCCCCAAAAAATTCAAAAAAACCACACACACCGAAAACAAAATGGTGATGCATGCGCAGTGCTGGAAACTCGGCTTCTGCGCATGTGCAGAAGAAAAATAAAAGAAAAAAAAATCGAAAAAAAGATGGCGCCCACAGACCGGCACCGACTGATCCGGTTCGGTGACGTCATTGTGACGTCACCAGCGGGTCGCTACCGATTCAGGCGAACCAGTCCGAACCGGGAGGAACCCACCCCTGCTTCAGGTGGTTTCTTTCTGTTGAAAGGCCCCGAGGCTGCTCCAGGTTGTACAAGGCCTTCATTCTTGAAGCAGCTCTTCCACAGACTCTATAGTAGCCTCCAAAAACCACACAAAAGCACACCTCACATAAGAGCATGGCCCACTTGCGCACTTTCCAGAGGGTCTGGCGGCTGTGTGAGAGCACATCCCATTCTTGTGCAGCCTCAAACATTGGCCAAAAGCGTGCTTCGTTTTTGCACGATTTCTGGAGGCTGTGGAGGCAGCCTGTTTTTGTGCAGCCTTGGCAACCTCCAAAAATTGCTGAAGAACAGGGCATGCTTTCGAGAATACTCAATAGGTATTGGTAAATACAGGTGTGTCACCCAAAACATAATGGCATGTTGCTTGTGACACACATGTCATAGGTTTGCTATCATTGTCCTAACCTTTATCCATTTATTACATTTTCATAATTCACCAGCTCAGATTGGCATAAGGGATTGTCCAGAGAGACAAAGAATCTGACTGGCCTAAGTCACTTCACGTATTCAGTGGCAAAGTGGAGATTTAAACCTCTGTTTTGTTTACTAAAGTTTCCATTTGTATTTTGCTTTGGGTTAGTTTTTTTCCAAAAATCACAATGATAGAAATACAATTATATTGCAACAACACATCACTAGGGCGGGGGGAAAGACACATTGCTTTTAAACAGTTCCAGTTTGATTATGATTTTGGTGGTGAATATTCTATATATATTTAAAAATGGATTATTATTGTCCATGGTCTGGAGTGGTCCAACTCAAGCAGAATTAAACTAATGAGTTAGGATTATAGGCAGATCAAATCAAATCAAGTTTATTATAGTCAATAGCAATAGCAATAGCAGTTAGACTTATATACCGCTTCATAGTGCTTTACAGCCCTCTCTAAGCGGTTCACAGAGTCAGCATATTGCCCCCAACAATCTGGGTCCTCATTTTACCCACCTCGGAAGGATGGAAGGCTGAGTCAACCTTGAGCCGGTGAGATTTGAACCGCCGAACTGCAGCTAGCAGTCAGCTGAAGTAGCCTGCAGTACTGCACTCTAACCACTGCGCCACCTCGGCTCCTCGGTCAAAGACTAGAGACCTGAACAAATAAAAATATTCAAGGAATATCCAGTTAAAAATTCTAGAATAAAGTAATAAATAACAGATGAAATCTATATTAAAATCACAATTTGGCATCCAATCCAACACATGGCCTAGCTATACTATATCAATCCTTAAACTGTGAGGCCCATAGTCATTAAGTACTAAAATGCAAAAGAGTAGTAATGCAAAAGGGTTTGCTACATTAGTTGTGTAAAATAGCTATGGAGGATCAATCACGTGTTTCCGATGAATTTCCAGTGGATTATAGGCAGTATTTTCAAATTTGATTATTTATTTATAAATTGCACTAATCCATAGTATGTTTTTTTTAAAAAAATACTGTGTTGTATTATCCCAGCAATTGTGTTTTGCAAAGCATGGTTTATGGTGGATTATAGTTCTGAACCAGGTCTCTATGGTTGGTTCAGAAAATTCTATCTCAACAATGTTTTAATGTGATGTGTGAAGCCAACCACAGAATTGGACTTTTATAACTGGCAGAAATCTTAAAAGTTAATCTAGTTCACCCCTCTCAGTAATGCGAATTTACAATTCAGAATGCAACTTCCACATCTCTTAAACCTTTTTCAGGCTGAATTCTTCCACAAAGTGCAGTATGTTGCCAGATGGAAACATCCCAATGTCACCTTCATTTTAAGAGCTCTATAAAAGAAAAAAAATTCCCAGGTATATTCTTTTCCCACTAGACTGTTTCAGAACTGAAAACAAAACTCAATTGGGTGACAGAGTTCTTTTTATGAGGCTCCTTTATTCCTTTCAATGTCTTTTGAGAGAACATATTTGGCCAAAATCTTATATTGTGTTAACAAAACTCAGGTGTTGTGTTCATATAATAGTATGCTAGAATTTGCTGCATCCCTTTTTGTCATTAGAAATTGACTTTTTTTTAAAAAAAGTCTAGATCTGATAGCCTAGGGCAGGGGTGTCAAATTCGTGGTGTCATGTTGTCGTCACGTGATATATTGCGACTTTTCCCCCTTCGCTAAACTGGGGGTGGGCATGGCCAGCGCGTGATGCATCCAACCCACGGGCCGCGAGTTTGACACCCTTGGCCTAGAGTATCATAAAATTTAAAAAAATGGGGTGCTAGGTAATTGGTGGAATAGCCCAGGCCAGGTTATAGTATTTATTTATTTATAAAATTTATAGGCTATAGGCAGGAAGGATTCTGATATTGGACTTACCACAGTGTGGGCTTAGGGTAGCTTTATGTGTTTTTGTGTGTATTTAGGGTAGCTTTATGTGTTTATGCAGCAGAGATGTTACAGTTGTGTCTGGAGGATTACAATCCATTCAGAACTAAAGGGGGGAAATCCACCACACTGGAAAAACTAAGAGCAGCCACTCAGTTGTGTCAGGTTGAGTATAAACTTATTCCTCTTCTTGAAGACCACAATAGCTTCCAGCCCTTAGAAAAAACCTTGACAGTGTCAGTTGGTTGATGTAGAATTGAGATATACTGTACAACTGATGATACCTGACCCTATGTTGAAGAATGATCTCACCTAGTGGCCTTATGTAGATATTAAATAGAAGGGATGAGATCATTGACCCTTTGGCACCTCACAAGTCATGGGCTTAGGCTTGACTTCCCTCCCTTCTCAACACTGATAACCCAGCAGGCAGACCAGCAGAAAGTTCAGCAAGCAGCAAACCTGGTAGCTGGCCAATAGATAATCTTTCAAAATAAACTGAACAGGTAGGGCCTTGACTGTAAATGCCGAAGTCCAGTATGCAGATTATAAGGAGCAAGCACTCACTCTTCCACCAAACCCCATCTTCATAGCAGCACTACCACACGGCTTCTCTTGGTGAAACTTTGGTGGTTTACAGTCTGGTGGTTAGTACTGCAGGCTACTTCAGCTGACTGCTAGCTGCAGTTTAGCAGTTCAAATCTCACCGGCTCAAGGTTGACTCAGCTTTCTATCCTTCCGAGGTGGGTAAAATGAGGACCCAGATTGTTGGGGGCAATATGCTGACTCTGTGAACCGCTTAGAGAGGGCTGTAAAGCACTATAAAGCGGTATATAAGTCTAAGTGCTATTGCTATTGCTACAGTCGCCAGTTGTCCTGCTGCAATAACTCCACTCATTTCACTCCAATATTCAAAATGGGGACTTTCAAATGGACCTTTTATCATGCTGTGCCAGAGTGAGTGCATCCATCATGGGATATTTTTCAAATCCAGGATCTGTCTCTTTACTATGAGCTGACCACAGTCTTCTATGTCTTATCACAGTACATTATCTTACATTGGCCCTGCCTCGAACATCAGCTCCTGACCAGAGTACATTTCGATTTCAAAACCACCTTCAAATTTTCATACAGCTATTTTAATAAAGCTCATCACCCACTGACTAAAGGAACACAAGTACATATCACCATCATCTATGCCACCAATAACAAGCCCTTCTTGAGGGTTTGTTTTTTTTTTTTTTAAATTACTTTAAAAAAGCTCTGCAGAATCACAGGAAAGTTGAGTTTTAAGAATGCTTTACCTGATACCATGTTAAAACCTGAAATTTATCTTCTTAATGATTTATGATAGCACATTTTAAAACATCATTGATTTGATGATATAAAATACTGTGTTTCCCCGAAAATAAGACTGGGTCTTATTTTCTTATGACCCCCGAAATAAGCGTGTTTTGGGGAAACACAGTATATTGGTACAGCAAGGACTGGTTGAAATGGAAGATGCTGTAAGTCATCAGAGTGGAAATAGCCACATAGGAGCTGTTGCATTTGTAAGCTTCCCAGAGTAAAGTTGGCTTCTGTGTAGGACAGAAGGCTGGGCAAATTTAATCCTGCATATTGGTCTGTCATTTTTAAAAATTCTTCCATGATATGAAGCAGGGCCACATACTAACAGCTTTTCTTGTTTGGTGCTTTTTTCAGCAGAAGCCTGGTCGCCTGCTTCTAAGAGATTTGCTGGAATGGAAGGAGTTTGATGAAATTCAGGAAGTACGTCAGAGTATCAAACTTGATGCCCATTACTATAGCCTGGTGTTTGCTGCTAACAAAGGTTTATCCTGGCAAGCTGTAGCAGAAGTGGGAAAATTGACAGGGGAGCTATTGGAGGAAACCCAAGGTAAGCCAAGATTGTATTTGTTACAAAAAAAAAAAAAAAAGTACACTGCAATAGTTTCAGCTGTAAAGGAAACATTTGGGCTGACCTGAGTCAACTTTGCACCTTCTTTTATAGGCAACCAATGTGTAGTCTTTATAGGCTAAGGACTGTTTGTGGAATTTATCAGTGTCTAATGTGGAAGGAATGAGGGAGAACATTTTAGTAATTTTCCTTCCTTCCTTCCTCCCTCCCTCCCTCCCTTCCTTCCTTCCTTCCTTCCTTCTTTCCTTTTCTTTACCTTATATTATCATTATGGTTGGTTAGTCACGCAGTCAGTCAGATGTTTAGACTGAATTTGGCATTTTTGTCCACCTATCGAATCCTTCCCAAGAATCTGGGTTAGGCAGATCTTGTTTTAATATTAAAAATATCATAGGACGTAAGCTGTTCCAAGTAAAGCTGCCTTTTGCAATTGATGGAAGGTGATTTTGTCAATGCTGATGGTGTTCAAGTGATCCTTCAGATGTTTTGGGATTCAACTGTCAGCACTTACTACTATTGATACCATCCTTGCTTTCTTTTGTCACAGTCATTCTACTTCTATTGGCAAGTCATTGTAGTTTGTGATTTTCTCCAGTTCTTTCTCTTCTATTTTTCTGTCTTCAGGTATTTCAACGTCCACTATCCACTTGTCTTTCTTATTGACAATTATTAAGTCTGAAGTCTAATTATTAAGTTAGGTGGCAGTTGTCTGTTTGAATTCTAAAGTCCCAGAGCACTTTAGCATCTTCATTTTCTATTACTTTGTCTTCTTTTGTCTATTTGTGTATTCTTTGCCAGTTCTTGCTAGCAGACAAATAGTTTCTTGCAGATACTTCAATTCACCATTGTTTCTTCCAATTCACCATTGTTTCTACTTGTCGTGCTGTGGTTTGTAGTCAGTTTGCATGATCTTCTTGCAGCAGCTAAGTGCTCCACTGTTTCTTCAACTTCTTTGCAGAAGCAGAATTTGCTGACTGTTGCTATCTTCTGAATTCTGGCTTTGTAGACATTTTTTAAGGCTTGGTCTTGTACAACCAGAATTAGCTCCCCTGTCTTTTTCTTCAGCTTTCTGGCTCTTAGCCATTGCCAGCCATCTGCATTGTCTGCTGGGCTGTTGTTGTTGTTGTTGTTGTTTTTACTTGCCATGTAATACTTTGCCTCGTCATGTTCCTTTCCTATGCTTCATTTGGTCTTTCTTATAGGTCAGTTTGGTCTGTCCGGTAGTAAATCTCCATAGTGTACTAGCTTCAGTGCCCCTTCTTCACTTCTTCCGATACCCTTTTTAATTTTTCAACTATCCAGTGTACTTGCAACATTCCATACCCATCTATGATCCTTGGTAAGTAGAATCTGTCAACCTCTCTGCATGGATCAAAGACATGATTCATTGCCATTATTTTTATTATCTTCCAATCCAGGATTTGTAATTCTACTTGAGTCCAGTTCACTATTCCAGCGGTGTATTTGGTGACTAGAATTGCCTGGGTGTTAATGTCCTGACGATATTTTCTCCACTGAGTTTGCACTTTGAGATCTTCACTGTCCTGATGTATTCTTTTCTAGCCTTCTTGACTTCAGTGTGCTTAATATGTTCAGTTTGAAGGATGCCCATGTATTTGTAGTGATCTTCATCCAGACTTCTCACCAACCATCACAAGGTTATTGTTATGGGAAAAATTGGAGGAGGAAGGAGTATTAGATATGTTTGCCTTAAGTTATTTATAAAAAATATAAAGGAGATGATAGATAGCTAGATAGCTAGATAGCGAGAGAGAGAGAGAGAGAGAGAGGGAGGGAGAGAGAGAGAGACGGGGGGGGGGGGGGGGGGGGGGGGGGCGGGGGCGAGGGAGGGGGGGGGGGAGAGGGAGAGGGAGAGGGAGAGGGAGAGGCGATACCTGACAATGGTTTGAAACTGGAACTTTAAATAAACTGAAGGATTGATTTTGGTTGCTCAAAAGCAAGCTATTAAAACTAATAGAACCAAGAAGCTACAGTAATTATGCACAACAATATAATACTTGCCAAAATGATTCATTGGAATGTCTATAAAAATTGTCATGTGCTGGTACAGAAAAATTGGTGGAAAGAGAGAACTGAAAAAGTCATCAAAATGGGCAGATGAAAATATTGTGGGATTTCCAAATACTAATTGATAAAGTCTTGGGTCATAACACATCAGATTTAACAGTGGCTGAAAAGAAGAAAGTGTGGATAATTGATATGGCAATACCAGAGATAGTAGAAGACCAAGAATTGAAGAAGATCACAAAGTATCAAGATCTGAAAATCAAAATTGAATAATTTTTTTTAAAAAAAATTGAAATATTTTTATTGAAGAAAAAAATTGAAAGATTATGGTCCCAGTGGTTATTGGTACATTATCAACATTTCTTGGACAGAAATTTAAAAGATCTGCACATTGACAAAATTTTGCAAAAGGCCACACTGCTTGGCTCTGAACATATACAAGCTGATACATTACAACATCCTAGGTTGTTGAGAAGAACTTGTATGAAGGCCAATACCAAGAACTGATGTTTCACAATATAATAATATTAATTATATAACTTCTTACTGGCCTTAATACCATTTTTGATCCTTACATGATTGATTGAACAGTATTTAGAAACTGACCATCTTTTGCCCCATATTGAGATTGTGAGCAGTATACATTAAAACAACAAAATAACAATAACAAACTTGTTTCAATAGAAATAATCCCTAGAGCACGGGTCTCCAACCTTGGCAACTTTAAGCCTGGCAGGAGTTGAAGTCCACCAGGCTTAAAGTTGCCAAGGTTGGAGACCCCTGCCCTAGAATATTGCCAAAGTCCTATTTGTATTTTGAAAATTAGCAGCAGCTGAGCTGGGACTGGAGAGAGCACAAACATTCTTAGAGGTGGCTGCATACAGCAATTGGGCTCCCAATTGCCCTTCAGAGTGATTAAGGGCAATTTGAGTACTGTAAACAGGAAGGATATCCAGATGACCTCACACTCCTCACTGCCTATGGATTCTATTTTGTTTGCTCATGAGGCTTCAGTGTAAAGGCAAAAAGGATTGCCACTTTGTTCTGCTTCTGAGCCATTGAGAAGAGTTAACATGCAGAAAATTGATAAAGCTTTTTTATCCTATAATTACTGATTTCTATAGTAATTGTGTGAAACCTGAAGCAAGGCAATGCCATAAATATTACATAAAACGTATTAAGCAGAATTGGTTGATTGATTGACTGACTGATTGACTGACTAACTCATTATCTACCATCAGATCAGTGTCAGATGATAGTGACCATATAGACAGACCTTCTAGAAAGAGTGCAGAGAAGAGCAACAAAGATGATTAGGGGACTGGAGGCTAAAACTTATGAAGAACGGTTGCAGGAACTGGGTATGTCTAGTTTAATGAAAAGGAGGACTAGGGGAGACATGATAGCAGTATTCCAATATCTCAGGGGCTGCCACAAAGAAGAGTGAGCCAAGCTATTCTCCAAAGCACCTGAGGGTAGAACAAGAAGCAATGGGTGGAAACTAATCAAGGAGAGAAGCAACCTAGAACTAAGGAGAAATTTCCTGACAGTCAGAACAATTAATCAGTGGAACAGCTTGCCTCCAGAAGTTCTGAATGCTCCAACACTGGATGTTTTTAAGAAGATGTTGGATAACCATTTGTCTGAAGTGGTGTAGGGTTTCCTGCCTAAGCAGGGGGTTGGACTAGAAGACCTCCAAGGTCCCTTCCAACTCTGTTATTTCTATTTCTATTTCTCCAGAATTAATTTGTTCCCAATTTGGTGCCACAAGTCTCCCAGTGTATACCTATGGCCATTAGTCCATCAACCTTGCTTCTGTTTTTGCTTCTGTTTCTAATTCTGCTTCTTTTGCTCTTCTCATTTTTTTTCAGTTTCCCCAGTATTATGGACTTCTTCAAAAGTCCAACTGTCACTTCAGTAGAATGTCACAGGAGAAACTACTGCCTGTATCAGGAGTGGGTTCCTCCCGGTTCGTACCGGTTCTCCTGAACCGGTAGCAGCCCGTGGTGATGTAACGATGACATCACCGAACTGGATCAGTCGGTGCCGGTCCGTGGGGGCCGCCATCTTTTTTCTGAATTTTTTTCATTTTATTTATTTATTTTTTTCATTTTTTTTCCTTCTGAACATGTGCAGAAGCCATCTTTTTTTCAGCTTTGTTTTTTTGTTTGTTTGTTTGTTTGTTACTGCGCATGCGCACGCACGTGAAGCATGCGCATGCACGCCCACGAGGCGCACCCACGCGGTGCGGGAGGGAGCGAACCGGCAGCGAGGCAAGTTGGAACCCACCCCTGGCCTGTATGAATCTAATGCTTGTAGCTATAGAAATTACTCAGCATCTAAATATCGCTTCCAAGGATTTCATGACTACTCTGCTAAGTGCTAGTCTGCGGTGTATTTTTTTTGCTAGCTTCATTACTATTGATAGTAGAACCTAAAAAGCAGAAGCTAGCTACCACTTCAATGTTTTCATTTTCAATTATAAGGTAGGTTGCTCTTTTGTCATTAGCGTTATTTTCTTTATTTTTAATATGGGTCCCATTTTTCATTATGTTCCTTGACCATTACTTTATTTATTTTAATAATTTAATAATTATTTACATTATTTTCTTTTACTTTATGGTACTAGTTTTAAAAATAATTAATTTTTTTTTAAAAATACATTTTTTAAAAAAGGATTGATTTGTCTCCCCAAGGAAGGATTGAAGCCTCTAATCACACTATTTCTTTAAAATTCTCATTATCTTAATTATACGGGTGATTTTATTTATTCTATGGTCTTGCTATTGCTGAGTGGCATTTTTTGTTATATTTGTTTTATGCTTGACAGATTCTTTTTTGGAAATACTATGAAATTCTTTTCTTGTCTGCATCTAGATAGGTTACTGCCCCACAGTTATTTAGAAAGCAGGTGATGCTTTCTACTATTCTGCTGAATACTTTATAGAATCACTAGCAAGTTATTTGAGCTGAGGTGGCGCAGTGGTTAGAGTGCAGTACTGCAGGCTACTTCAGCTGACTGCTAGCTGCAGTTTGGCGGTTCAAATCTCACCGGCTCAAGGTTGACTCAGCCTTCCATCCTTCCGGGGTGGGTAAAAATGAGGACCCAGATTGTTGGGGGCAATATGCTGACTCTGTGAACCGCTTAGAGAGGGCTGTAAAGCACTTTAAAGCAGTATATAAGTGCTATTGCTATTGCTATTTTGATATACAGGCAGTTTTCAACTTACAACAGTTTGTTTAGTGACTGTTCAAAGTTACAACAGCACGGAAAAATGTGACTTATGACCGTTTTTCACAGTTATGACCTTTGCAGCATCCCCATGATCATGTGATCAAAATTCAGATGCTTGGCAACTGGTTCATACTTATGACCGTTGCTGTGTCCCAAGGTCATGTGATCACCTTTTGTGATCTTCTCTCAAGCAAAGTCAACGGGGAAGCCAGGTTCATTTAACAACCAGGTTACTAACTTATCAATTGCAGTGATTCACTTAACAACTGTGGCAAGTAAAGTTGTAAAATGGGACAAAATTCACTTAACAAATGTTTCACTTAACAACAGAAATTTTGGGCTCAATTATGGTTGTAAGTCGAGGACTACCTGTATTTAAGTTGCTTTAAATTATTTGTTGTAGAATTCCTGCTTAATTATTAGGAAGGTTCAGATTTCATCCAATTATGAAACTGATCAACCTGTTTTTATTTGCTGCTATCAGTGACATTTGGTTAAACATTGATGATGATACTGCATTTGTTGTAGCCTTTCCCAAGGTAAATTACTGTGAGAAGAAACTTGTAGATGCTCAGGATGACTGGCCAGGCTTTATTATTTATTTCTGTCTATATTTTCTTGCCGCACCGATCGCCGATTGCCACCACAAAAGGACTCTCCCGCTGTCTGTGCCAGCTGTGGGGGGCGGCATCCGAGAGCGTCTTGCCGGTTCCGAGACGTTATCTGCCAGCGCTGTGAAAAGCGCGGGCATTTGGCGCGAGTCTGCCGCGCCATTTTGCCCAAGGACGCGCATGCGCAGAGCGACCTGTCAAACCGCTCAAGGCGCCAAATACGAAAACCGCGCCAGAAACCCACACCATCACAGCCAGAGACTAACCAGACCAGAATCGCCAGAGCTGACTGCCGAGGCAACAAGAGAAAGATAATGGTCATCGTCTCCATTGAGGGGGCTCCCATCGAGATGGAGGTCGACACCGGCTCGGCAGTATCTATCGTGCCGTGGCAAACGCTGAAGCTCGCAATACCGAGGCTCCGGTCTACCCGCCTGCGGAAAACAACGATCCGCCTCTCAGACTACCAGGGGAACGGAATCCCCGTCAAGGGCCAGGGCAGTTTCACCGTGAAGTTCAACGCCTTCACCGCTCCCTTGCAGCTGACCATCGTCGACGGCGACCTCCCCAGTTTGCTGGGACTCGACTGGTTCGATGCACTCGGCCTTGGGGTCACCGGAGGCAATGCCATCAACACCGGCCATTTTGATGACATTTTCACTCAATTTCAGGACGTTTTCAGTGACTGATTGGGCAATTATGTGGGGACGCCAATTTCTTTTAACCTTGACCCGAACGTAGCCCCCATACGCCTTAAGCCCAGACGGGACCCACTTCCCTAAAGGGAAAAAATTGATAAAGAGCTCGACGTTGGGGTCACCGGAGTCAATGCCATCAACACCGGGCATTTTGATGACATTTTCACTGAATTTCAGGACGTTTTCAGTGACGGATTGGGCAAGTATGTGGGGACGCCAATTTCTTTTAACCTTGATCCGAACGTAGCCCCCATACGCCTTAAGCCCAGACGGGTCCCACTTCCCTTAAGGGAAAAAATTGATAAAGA
>QLTV01002265.1:6055088-6078236 GCA_003457575.1 Thermophis baileyi
AATAATAATAATAATAATAATAATAATAATAATAATAATAATAATGATGATGATGATGATGATGATGATGATGATGATACCACCACCAAAAAATCTTGGCTGGTGCTTAAAAAATCTGTGCATTGACAAAATTTCCATCTTATTGCAAAGGCCACACTGCTTGGATCTGCACATATACTACGCTGATACATTATGACATCCTAGCTTCTTAGGAAGAACTTGATGCCTGTGAAGGGCAACACCAGCTAAAGAACTGGCAACTGTGACTTCACATTGTTGTGTACAGATAATATTAATGTCTTCTAAATTTGGCCAACTGCTTTGTTGATCTTTTCCTGCTTAATTTTCACAACAGCCTGGGTAAGTAGCTAATTTGTGCATAAATCTGTGTCACATCTCCCTCTTGTGGCTGGTATAGAGCAGGAAACTACTTTAAAAACTGAAAATAATAATAATAAAAATACTTTTTAAAATAATCGGCACTGACAGCTTATTCATTCCCCAGAAATTATTTGTGCGAAGATGAAGGGATTTTGTGTACTAACTCACACTACTTTCTAAACACGGGTTTTAAAAAAAAATACAGTTGTTGTGATCTTTGCAGTGTACAAATAAAATAAAAAAATAAACTGTATTGTTTAAAATGTTGTCCTGCTTATATAACAAACTGTGATAATAGCTAGGCTCCCACAACGGTTTTAATTATAAACTACCAAAATGTAGCCAATGGACATGTTATATACCAACTCGATTTGTATATAGAACACTATGCATGAACATAGTGGACATAGCCTCAAAGTTTGTTGACCTCCTCTCCTCCCCTCCCCTCCCCTCCCCTCTCCTCCCATCTCAACTCATCTCATCGCATCTCCTCCTTATAGCAATTATTTTAGATTATAAGCCTATCAGGGTGAAAATCTGTCCTCTTATATTCTGTGAGATATCATCTCTATTGAAGCTTCTTTATAACAATACAAGCAATAATAAAATTATCAGGAGAAGTCCTAATTTTATAAACACATATGTGGTAATATACATGTGTGCGGCAGGGGTGGGTTCCTCCCGGTTTGGACCGGTTCTCCCGAACCAGTAGCGGCCTGCTGGTGACATCACGATGATGTCACCGAACCGGATCGGTCAGTGCCGGTCCGTGGGGGCTGCCATCTTTTTTTTGAATTTTTTTTGAATTTTTTATTTATTTATTTTTTCCTTCTGAGCATGTGCAGAAGCCGACGTCCGGCACTGTGCATGCGGTCGCCATCTTTTTTTTTGGCTTTGTTTTTTCCCCCCAGATTTTTTGTTACTGTGCATGCGTGCGCGTGCAAAGCGCGTGCTCGCCCACGTGGCACGTCCACGCGGCACGGGAGGGAGCAAACTGGCAGCGAGGTAAGTTGGAACCCACCCCTGGTGTGCGGGTACCTGTATGTGCTTGCAAGGCATCCTCCAACTATTATCTGCAACCAGCATGATCTAACTCTGTGGAGTTAGAGAAGACAGTTATTAAGGGAAATCAATTGTACAGTTTGAATGGTTGCATTGACCAAGTAGCTTGTGGGGGATCAGAATTGTCAGCAATGTACTCTGTTTATTAGAACAAGGTAGATTTATTAATGGCTTCTTGTCTGGGTCTTTTGTTTTGCGAAGAACGGATATTAAATGGGGTGACTACTTCCTATTGAAATGTTAAATCTGAATCTATATTATATGTTTGAAAAGTAGGTCAGATCTGTTTGGCTGAATTCTCCTTTATGCAAATACCCATAATGAGTATCTATACAGAAATTTAGCACGTATAGTAAACATACTCACGTGAAGCCCAGCTTTGCCCCAATATCCTTGCCTTCAATATACAGGGAATTTTATTTTTTGAACATCAGACTATTGAATTATAATCACGCCCACCTACAACCTGTAATAGCACAGCTCTGACACGGGCTATGTCCCCACTTGTACTCACTCTTACACAAATATCGCCTGGCAATATTTATTTTTCTCCCCCAGGTCACCAAGATCTTGCTTTCATTTTCTCCCCAGCTTGAGACAGTTCATGTCATCCTTAGCTGTACTGATGCTAAAGTAATGTTTTCCAGTCTTGTTCTGACTCTATCCAAAGGTAGCCTCAAAGTGTATACAATCTGTTGAGCTTTGTTATCCCAGTGAGTTCATTCAACAAGAATCCAATGATTAGTTGATATCAGCTACTTCAGAAGAGCACTAAATCCATGCTTGAGAGAAGCTATCCAGAAGAAAAGAAGCCTGAACATCAGCTGATAGAAATGCGAGGACTGTGCCTTGTAGTGTGAAGCAACAGCAGAGACATCTCTTACACTTCACAGCGAAGCCCACCATCTTGCCCCATTCCTTCCAGCATTATTATTTGGTTGCTTTGGGGGCTAATTCAAAGCCCAATCTCTGAGCCAGAAATTAACCCAGAGACCTGGTGAGCATAGCAAGGCAACCAAGTCTGAAAAAGAATTGGATTCTACTCCTGCCCAAAGCAAAATAGCCCTGGAATCAATGTCCAGGGGCCAAATTGGCAAAAAACAAACAAACATACCAGTCTAAATTGGCTAGTAGGTACCAAGTGATCATCAACTTTGCCACTAACAGAATCCTCCAAGAAGTGTACTCATGGCGCAGGGGTGGGTTCCACTTACCTTCCCCACCGGTTCGCATCGCGACGTTTTGCGTGCGTTCCCTCACGCAATTTTGCTTCCGCACATGCTCAGTAGCTGCAATCAGCCCGAAACACAGCTGAGGAGCTGATCAGCTGTGCTTCGGGCGAAGGAATAAAGGTCAGTATAAACCCAGGGGCAGGCGGGAGGGCCCTTTTTCAAGCAGCAGAACAGGAAAAACCTTCCAAACAGTAAAAAAATTCACAAAAAATTCCCAAATAAAGATGGCGGCGCCCACGGACCGGCACCGACCGAACCGGATCTGTGACGTCACCAGCAGGTTGCTAACGGTTCAGGCGATCCAGTCCGAACCAGGAGGAACCCACCCCTGTCATGGCGGAAACTAAGAAGAGATAAGGGGGGGAAAAACACTACTTTAAAAACAGTACAGATAATGCTTAACTTACAACCATTCCTTTAGTGACCATTCAAAGTTGCAACGTCACTGAAAAAAGTGACTTATGAACATTTTTCACACATACAACCATTACAACATTGGTCACATGATCAAAATTCCCACTCTGGACAATAGGTTCATATTTATGACAGCTGTAGTATCCCAGGATCATGTGATCACCTTTTGCGATCTTCTGACAAGCAAAGTCAATGGGGAAGCTAGATTCACTTTACAACTGTGTTACTAACTTAACAACTACAGTGATTCTCTTAACAAGGGAAGAAAGGTTGTCAAATAGGGCAAAATTCACTTAACAACTGTCTCACTTACCCAGAGGTCTTCAAACTTGGCAACTTTAAGACTTGTGGACTTCAACTCCCAGAATTCTCCAGCCAGCTGGCTGGAGAATTCTGGGAATTGAAGTCCACAAGTCTTAAAGTTGCCAAGTTTGGGGACCCCTGCATTTACCAATAGAAATTTTGGACTCAATTGTGGTCATAAGTTGAGAACTCCTGTATGAACCGCTCAAGGCTCCCTCAGATATGGGCTGGAGATGAGATGAGCCAATGTCATGAGGGGGGAGCAGAAACAAGAGGTTGTCAGGGGATGTTTGTGTTGCACTTAAGTGCAAGTGAGGAAAGGCTCTCACTCCACTCTGGAGGACAACTGACTGATCACATCAGACACAATTATTATTATTATTATTATTATTATTATTATTATTATTTAAATTTGTATGCCGCCCAACTCCCAAGGGACTCTGGGCGGCTCACAACAATATAAAAAACCATTAAAAGAAAACATAATAAAAACATTTACCATAATTACATGATCATTTCTTTTAATCTGATTTTACTGTAACTGTATAGCCTGATGAAGGATTTAATAAATCTGAAAGACTGCAAATATTAAAAAAAAGATTGGCCTAAATAAAAGTATTGCCTCTTGGGAATTCTTTGACTCCTTTTAAATTTAACATTGTAAAGGATGGTTGGGGAGTATTCATGCAGTAAGGCATGTTTTTTTTTTTTAAAGTGAGTGGTTCAAATCCAATTTTATGTCTATGGATCCCATAATCAGTCTGTTGGAAGCAGCAGCAAATACTGGCAGGGAAATGGGAAAAATCTGTAAAATTCATTTTATTCAATTTCTCAGTTCAAAAAAGGATACAATCTATGCATTTTGTATAACTTCCTAGTGCATGCATTTCCCCAATATGAATAGTGTATTTTTATGCACACTTTCTCTCCACAGTGCAGTTTGAAGGTACGTTTTCCCTAATGCACATTTTTCAAATATTTCTTTAAAGTTGGAAAGTAGGTTGTTAAGTTTGCGGGGGGGGGGGGGGAAACGGACCTGCCGGATTTTTATTGCATACGTATCTGTCTGATCTCAGATCATTCGCTTCTGACTTTGCCACCAAAGTCCCTGGGTTTCTGAACCGATTCGGTTCTCAAATCATAACACTTCACTTGAGCTCCATGTGACTTTGGATAAGCAGACTTTTGATTGACTATTCATTCCCAAAGCAACTGTGGGATGAAAAAAGAATGGGGATAAGTACATGGTATTGATTAGTGATAGGTCAGCAGAAGACACAGATCATCTTAGCCTGAGTTCATAGAAAGGCAGCCTGGGGATTAACAGATTAACAGAGTTGGAAGGGACCTTGTAGGTCATCTAGTCCAACCCCCCACTCAAGCAGGAGACCCTACACCATTTCTGGCAGTCTAATCTCTTCTTGAAAATCTCAAGTGATGAATCTGATCGTTGCAAGCTTTTCTGAAATTGCTTCTGAGGAAGAGAGAGAAGGTGAAAATACTGTTTATATAGAAGTCGCCCTTTGAACAAAATAAAAACAGAAAGGGAGTTGCCATGCCAACTAGTTAATGTAACTTGTTGTTTGAGTCATTTCCTGGGGACATCAATAGCATGCATATAAAAGAGAGGATCAGTAACCGTCTAAAATAAAATGTGAATGGCGCTCCATGGAAGACTCTCTTTCTCCATTCTTGGATCTACAGTAAATAGGTGGTTCTCAACCTATACAAGTTTATTTATTTATAAAATGCATTAGCCGGCCATCTTACTGCATTGTATTCAGTAACAACTTTATGATGTCTGGGACTTCAACTCCCAGAATTCTTCTGGCTAGGAAATTCTGGGAGTTGAAGTCCACACATTAGTTAAAGTTGCTAAGAGTGAGAAACACTGATTAACGTCCCATAGGTGCTTTAAAAAAAACAACAACCCAAAACAAAACATGATCTGGATAACTGAGAATCTCCATAGACAAATACTGATTAAGTAAAACTGAATAATTTAAACATATTGGAAACAGTTTCCAATCATAATCTAAATTAAGATCCCCCCCCCACTTAAAGCAACCAGTTTAGGTTTTTGAAGATGGTCATCAAATTGTTCTTCAACAATTTGTTTCACATATCTCCCCCAGCTTTTCTCATTGGTGAGAGATGCCAGAGGAGAGTTAATTCAGCTAAATCTGTTCTTTCCCACTATTTTTTTTAGACTAGTTCCTACAAGATATTTGAATTGCTAACCCCTATTCCATTTCTGGCTCAGTTTTGATATCTATTTATTCAGTCCCATTAGCAGCTTGGCATTTAACATGCAGATGCATGCATTTTTCCCAAGTTGCCTTGGGCTGTGTACTGTACCTTTTGATAAACATACAAATTTTCCCTGACCTCCAAATTCTAAGAGGATTGTGCATTGCTTGTATCTTCTCCCCCCTCCTCACTTCCATCAGTTTTGCCCCTGAGTTGCTGCCAAGAAGCAAATTACAGCTAATCAAGCCACCCTTGTTTGCTTATGAGATAATACCTTCTTCAGTTCACGCCACCAAGGTGTGGCATATGTTTATTCAGCCCAGGTTTTAAGAAGTGATGGACTTCAGAGGCTTCTCAGCTGTGTCTTGTGGTGAATCATATCACTGAAGACTGTCAACTCTGATTTTTTGGAGCTTGATGTCCAAAGTACAACTGAACTCCTGGTTTGGGGGAAAACTTCTATCAGCCTCCTTCAAATCAATGTCTTGCAAGTGTGTTGACACTATTATCTCCTAGCCATACCAACTGGAGGATGGTGGGAGTCTGGGGAAGGCCACCATGTGAGATCTTTCTGGTGTTCCAATTACTTTAAACCCTATCTCCAAATAAAGTGATAAGAATCCACCCACACAGGAATCTCTGATGAAACAGATGAGCCTGCTATCAATGATAGGTTATCCCCATACTACTGTGATGGTGTCTAGGTGGAGAAGTTAGAGCCTGCCATTGTCACATTGCATTTCACAATGTTCATCTCTTATCTGCCCCACCTCTCTGCATACATGCATGCACACACACCTACTCACAAGCAGGCCCAACACTTTGATATTTGCACCATTAAATAATTCTGGGCAATTGCTACATGAGAGTGACAGCTTTAAACAGGCAGATTGGCACAGCTACAGTATTCCCATGAGAAGCTAGTTTTTTATCGTTTGGACAATGGAGAGGAAGGAGGCACCAAGAACCCTTGCTGTGACCAGAAATTAATTGATGGACAGTATGCTTCACTCAATCCACTTTAGCTTTTGTTTATTTATTTTATTTTATTTATTTATTACATTTTTCTGCCACCCATCTCCCCTATCCTCTGAGTGGCATATGAGCCACAAGCCATTTAACCAGTTTTTGAGAAATATATAGACTGCCAAATACAGATTTCAGATATTCTGAACAAATTTTTTATTTTATGGATTTGAACAAATTCATTCCTTCATATGAAGAAAACTTAAATATGAAGTCCAGCTGGGTTAAAGCAAGGACTCACCTAACCCAGCAATTTGTATTCTATAGCTCTTAGAGTGGTCTTGCATCTCCCAACCAATCTATTGTTGTGACTTTAGAAAAATTTGGAGAAGTTGAAATGTCTTTGTTTGTTAAAAAGTAATTTCATGTAGAAAAAAATTGTGCATAGTTGATTCGGCTCAATGGTGTAGATCAGGGTTGTCTAACTCAAGGACCGCGGGCCAGATCCACCTGTGGGGTGCTTAGATCTGGCCCGCAGGGCTGCCCTGGAAACAGCTAAGGACCAGCCCGCGGTGCAGAGGTGGGATTCAGCCGGATTCATACCGGATTCTGGAGAACCGGTAGCGGAAATTTTGAGTAGTTCGGAGAATCCGTAAATACCACCTCTGACTGGCCCCCGCCCCCATCTATTGTCTGCCTCCTGAGTCCCAGCTGATCGGGAGGGAATGGGGATTTTGCAGTAACCTTCCCCTGGAGTGAGGTGGGAATGGAGATTTTACAGTATCCTTCCCCTGCCATGCCCACCAAGCCACACCCACCAAGCCAAGCCAAGCCAAGCCACGCCTACCAAACCACACCCACAGAACCGGTAGTAAAAAATTTTGAATCCCACCATTGCCGCGGTGCCTCTGCCAGTGAATACGGAGCTCGGGAGGGCCACACGCGGCCCTCGTGAGCTCCGTTTTCGCTGGCAGAGGGTTGAAAGAAGCCGTCACAGCCAAAAACAGAGCTCAGGAGTCCGTTTTCGCAGGCAGAGTGCTTGGGCCGCCACAGGCGGCCCCGACACGAGTGATGTTGAGCTGGCCATGCCCACCCTGGCCACATCCCCCCGCCCATCAAACACAACCCTGATGCGGCCCTCAATGAAATCGAGTTTGACACCCTTGGTGTAGCTGATTGGTGAAGAAGTCCAACTGAATGTTTGTCTAGATTGAAAATCAAATAAGCCAATTCACTGCACTTAGAAACTAGCATGACCTTGAGAAGGCCAAGGTTTAGCCATTAAGTTACAGCTGACAAAGTCAGTGCAGATTAAGGGATGGGGTTGTCTGATATAAAAAAATAATTCAGTTGCTATCGTAACTCTCATCTCAGAAAAATTAAATATGTATTCTTGTAGGCTATTTATTTAAGATATTTAAATATAATTAATACTGCAACCTATTGTGAAATCAGTAAAGTACTGTGGCCCTTTATATGCCAATATTTGAGTCTTCTTCTGTTTCAATCTGTGTGTAGTAGGAAAATGCATAGTTTGAATTTTACTAAAGAGAAATTCTTTTAGATTATCTGCTATTGTCCAGTCTCATTCTCCTTATTCCCTCATTTGTCATGGAAAGGACAACCCTGCTGCTTCCACATGTTCAGCAAATAGTTGAGGGAGACAGGATCATACCAATCATTTGTACCTTGTGATATTGGCATGTTTCTTGGTAAACCTCAACAGCTGCCTATTACCGAGGCAGTACCTGTGTGAGTAGGTTTTTCCATTCAAGCAGGACTCCTGATGGCCCAAGTACAAAGCTGGGTATATGTGATACATTTGTTGATATAGTGCTGCATCCCCAGCGCCAGGGTTGTCCCCTGGTGCAAAATAGGTAAAGCATCATGAAGGCTTTAATGCACCTATTTGGCATCTTTTCTCTTATAAAATGACCCCCCCCATCCCACCCTGTACTGATTTTGTTCGGAAAGTATAAAAATGGGTTTGGGGGGCTATGAGTGGCCCATGTATTACCTACCTACCCCCTTATCTATTTGATGATGAAGATTTTATTTATCTGGTCACAAGGCAAGCTGAAGAAGTAGGGGGGGAAAGTAGTTCTTTCCTAACATTGCCAAAAAAATAATAATAATGGTCTTTTGTTCTTCTGCCTGCTTTTACAATTTACAATGGATGAGAAGACTGAAGAGACAGAATGCGCCAGCAGTTAATCTCCAGAAATAGAACTTGGCAAGGGAAAAAAACAAACAGAAATCCATTTTGTCTTAAGCATGAAAACTTTACGAATGTAAGACAACATTCTGCAGGGATTAAAAAACACATTGATGGGTTTTTTTTTTTTCAAAAAAAATTAAAGAATGAAAGAAAAAATACAACAGGAATTAAAAAACACTTTGATGGGTTTTTTTTTTTTGATGCACAGCTGTGTTGTGATCCACCACCCAAAGACAGGCTCAATTGGCTTATGGCCAAATGAGATGTTACGCACAAATGTGTGTAGTAGTCCTCAGCAGCCTTTCCTTTCAAACAAAACTAGTTTGGAAAGATGTGATTGGAACATGAGGAATGGGGGCTTACTCCAGGAGGATAGCGCTGGCACTCCTAAGCTTTGGTGCCCTAGGCTAGTGCCTACTCAGCCTTAGCTTACAGCCAACTCTACTTGCACCCATTAACTAGAACATTCATGAACATACCATGTTTCATTATTCTTTTTTTCATCATAACTTTGATGGTCCTTTTTCAAGATAGGGTGATGCCTAAGGAGCAGGAGGCAGGAATACTGTAATAAGAGCTGCTTTCTTAATTTTTAACTCCAGCCGAACACCCATTAGCAGAATCTTGTCTCTAAGCTGGGAAATGTGAAGGCTTGTTTGTTTGCAATGATCTGCAGAGTATCAGAACTACACTTGCAAATAAAGAGGGAGAATGTGTACATGTGAGAGGTGAGATAAGGGGCATCGCCCTGCCACAGAGTGTGTTGCAAAATCACACTTGGGTGTCCTTCAAGTGCTGCAAGTAGTACCTTCTATCGATGCACTGCTCTTACCTGCCTTTTGACCTACTGAAAGCTGAGGATCTATATCTACACAAGGAGGGAATGAAGTGATAGAATCCTGAGGTGGAAAAAAGGCAGTAATCATTTTGAGCTACAATAGTGTCATCCTTTTTTGTTTGAGTGAAAACTTATCTACAAACTGAAAGATAAGCAGAGAGCAGTGTAGGTTAAAATATTTTTTCCCTCCTGCAGTGCGGGAGGGAGCGAACCGGCAGCGAGGTAAATTGGAACCCACCCCTGAACTGGGTATGTCTAGTTTGATGAAAGGAAGGACTAGGGGTGACATGATAGCAGTGTTCCAATATCTCAGGGGTGCCACAAAGAAGAGGGAGTCAAGCTATTCTCCAAAGCACCTGAGGGCAGGACAAGAAGCACTGGGTGGAAACTAATCAAGGAGAGAAGCAACTTAGAACTAAGGAGAAATTTCCTGACAGTTAGAACAATTAATCAGTGGAACAGCTTGCCTCCAGAAGTTGTGAATGCTCCAACACTGGATGTTTTTAAGAAGATGTTGGATAACCATTTGTCTGAAGTGGTGTAGGGTCTCCTGTCTAAGCAGGGGGTTGGACTAGAAGACCTCCAATGTCCCTTCCAACTCTGTTATTCTGTTCTGAGTGACCATACTGGCAGCTGTTTAGTTAGGACATCTATTGGTCAGTTGAGCTGTTGCAATGCAGGCCCTTTCCCTTGGGGTCCCAGGTATTGTTATCTTGCCCCATACTTTTTTCCCCTGGACAGGAAAATGCAGTTGCTGTGGCATGGACAGCTCCCTGAAGCTGTAAGCAACCAATCTAAAATGAAGGAAATGCAAGGTAAATAGGAAAGAGTGCTCTCCCATTTAATTAGGCACTGCTGCAGTGCCCAAAACTTGTCTGACGGTTTATGTCTTGAATGTAGGCCTTGTGCTATTTCAAAAGGTATCTGATGTTGTAGCTCAAAAGAACTGACTTTATTCCAGGGAGCTGCGACATGTACCTGTTAATAGATGTGAATGAATGGAATAAGAAACAGAATGTACAAATGTACACTCTAGATAAAGGAGTTCCAAATGCTGAATTCTTCCCAATTTAAATCTTCTCTGTAAATAGGAAAGCAGCACAAGAAACATAGGTGTTAGAATCTTTCTCCTTTGTTTTCTAGCTTTCAGTTTGCAATACATTTTATTCGAAACATTCAAGCCAATATCTTATACATGCAGATGGAAGTGATGCTTCATTTTACTGCTTAATTTTTCTCTCTACACTAATCCGATGATATCTGACTCAGGGGCTCCTTTCCAGGCTTGGCCTACATTTCCTGTCACAAGCAATGGTGAAGTGCATCTCAGGATACCACAATGCATTGCGTAGAAAGCTTGTGTCCATAACTTTACATGCACAAAGTTCAATCAGGCGCACCTGCAGCTCAAAATTGTTTCAGGATATTTGAAAGAGGGGAAAAAAATCTTTGTCTAATATAGGAGTGGTTAATCTGTGGCCTTTACTTAATTTTTAAGCATAGCATTCAGCACCTGGGTATGGTGTGTGTGGGAGGATGTTTGAGTGTGGAGTAAGAAGTTGGCAGGTATCCCAAGCTTATGGGTGCAGAATGCTATGAAAACGCTCCCAGATTGTTTATGTGTGCACCAGCTGTATCTCACCTGTTAATGGGCTCTATTAGTGCAGTTGGGATGGGGCTCTTTGACTGGGGAAAGGAAGGCATGGATCCAGAGTGAGGGAGTAAAGGACAGGCAGGGATATCCAATGCTTCCAACGCATTCTACTGAGTCCAGCAGGATGGGAATCCTCCAGGTACCTACCTCTCTGGAATGATGACATTATGCAGGACTTAGGAGATATAAAATGGACACCTAACATCAAAAACGTCATCAAAAAAGCACAACAAAGAATGTTCTTTCTGCGCCAACTCAGAAAGCTCAAACTGCCCAAGGAGCTGCTGATACAGTTCTACAGAGGAATTATTGAGTCTGTCATCTGCACCTCTATAACTGTCTGGTTTGGTTCTGCAACCCAACAAGACAGACACAGACTTCAGAGGATAATTAGAACTGCAGAAAAAACAATTGCTACCAACCTGCCTTCCATTGAGGACCTGTATACTGCACGAGTCAAAAAGAGGGCCGTGAAAATATTTACAGACAACAAATAATTTTTATTTGTCAACTATTTACTAAGTCTGCACTACTATTAATCTTCTCATTGTTCCCATCACCCATCTCCTCCCACAAATGACTGTAACTTTGTTGCTTGTATCCTTACAATTTATATTGACTGGTTCCTACTATGATTTGATTGCTTATTTGTACCGGGACTATCATTAAGTGTTGTACCTTATGATTCTTGACGAACTTATCTTTTCTTTTATGTACACTGAGAGCATATGCACCAAGACAAATTCCTTGTGTGTCCAATCACACTTGGCCAATAAAAAATTCTTTCTATTCTATTCTATTCTATTCTATTCTATTCTATTCTATTCTATTCTATTCTATTCTATTCTATTCTATTCTATTCTATTCTATTCTATTCTATTCTATATATATTTTCTGTAATAACGTCCACCCTTTGGAACTTCCTTGCCCTCTGATTGGCCCTATTAACCTTCTAGAAGGTTATGAAAATATGGCTCTTTTCTCAAGTGTTAGGGCCTGGAAATTTGTGGAGTCTGATTTGCCTGTTAATATCTGAATTGCTTTGAGGAACCTTGGAGTTTTAGTTTGATGATTATTCTTAGTTGTATTTTGCACTGTTTAAAATTAATTTCTTATAACATGTTTTATATATAGTATTCTTTGCCCAATTGCCCAGTTGCTTGTTCAAGATGGGAAGCCATATAGATTGCCCATAAATACAAACAAACACATACAAATCAATCAATCTTATCCACTTTGATAGTAGAAGTAATCAGTTCAAAATTCCGGTCCACTCCGCTGTCAAATCCAAACAAGAACATTTCCTACAGTTAGAATATTTCCCTGGTGTCTATCTTGTCTGGAATGGGTCTTCTGCTTGAACAGGGGTTTGGACTAGAAGACTTGCAAGATCCCTTCCAACTCTATTATTCTGTAAAACCTGCTGCAAGGAAAAATGTATTCCTTTTTTCCAATCAATTGAGTCCATTAGCAAAATTATCTACCAAATATCGCAAGATACTTCTCTCAGTTTAACCAAAATCTTTTTCCCATAAAGCAAGGTTTCTAACTTGTTTTGGATTAAAATCTGGTTTTCTGATCCATCAGTCATTGTCAAGGATGTCTATTATCTCTTTTCATACCAAATTCAATTTATTTTGAAACCTCTATCTGTTTTGTTACATTTTGGAAGATTGCTTTAGATGTTCAAGCGGTTGAAATGGAACACAATTTGTTATTATATGCTCGTAATACTTCATGTTATATTGATAAGGGTCTGTGTTCTATTTTTGGATGTAGTGAAAAAGTTTGGTAAGTTATTGGGTTATTCAAATATACAAAATACATGAATTTAAATCAATTTTTGTCTAAAGCTCATCATTACTTTTTATTATTTTAAAGGGCTCAGGATTCATTGGATAGTCAAATATTTTTCCATGTAGTGAATAGGACAATGGGACAAAATTTTGGGAGTGCAGGCAAAGAAAGATTGGGCCTGAGCAGTGGATACAATTGTCAGAAACAATGTCCCCAACATAACCCTATGGGTGTGGCAGCTTGGCAGTGGTTGTCTTCATTATTGGATGTGCCCAGGGGTGGGTTCTAACTTACCTCGCTACTGGTTCGCTTCCTCCCGCACTGCGTGGCCACGCATGCGCAGTGCTGAAAAATACCCCCCCCAAAAGCCGGAAACAAGATGGCGACGCATGCGCAGTGCTGGAAACTCGGCTTCTGCACATGCGCAGAAGAAAAAAAAATTTAAAAAATCCAAAAAAAAGATGGCGGCGCCCACGGACCGGCACCGTCACCGTGACGTCACCGGATCTGTGATGTCACCGTGATGTTACCGTGACGTCACCAGCGGGTTGCTACCGGTTCTGGTGAACTGGTCCGAACCGGGAGGAACCCACCTCTGGATGTGCCCTTCCTCCTTTTTGCATCTCCCCTCTGCTATTGTTTCCCTTCCCTCTCTATATGAAGAGGGGGGGAAGGGAGGGAGAGGGGGAGGGAGGGAAGGAGGGAGAGTCAAATAAACCTGTTGCAGTGAAGAAAAACAGGACTATTGCCTCTATCCTAGGTCCCATTTTTGTTTTGCTCCATTTAAGCTTTGGGCAAAACAGGGTCTCTATTCCTACCTTCCCCTTTTTTTACTTTTAGCAATTCCTGGTATTTTACTTGGAACCAAAAGACTTAACATTTCCCTGGAAAACAAATGAATAAGATTGAGTTAAGGGTAGCCATTCACATGGACTGTCTTTTCAGCATTTGGAAATGCTTCTCTCTTCCTTTGTATGTTGAGGGAAGAGCAGGAAGAGTTGTATGTTTATTTTTTTATTTGTATTTGTCAAACGTATATGTATCATTGCTCTTTTCTTTTCTTCCTTTCAGGTTTTTCCCTGTTGCAAGCCATCAGAATCCTTCAAGAGAAACTGGCTGCCTTTCCGGTTCAGCTCTCCTCTTTCCAGCAGTCTGCCGTGTATGATTACTTTTCAAACACATTTCTCAAGCATTATTGGCTGTACCAGTTTGTGATGACTCGGGAGAGAGACCGCAATCAGACATTTGCCATTCTTGAGATCTGTGCTCCCCCCGGTCCCCCTCCTTTGAGTGAAGGCATAGATATTGAAATGTGGAACTACCAGCAACAATTAGCTGCCCTCTGTGCAGCTGAAGAAGAAAAACAGGCCAGTATATTGCATATCCGAGAAACTTTGCATGCAGAGCAGGAAGATCTGCTCAGGGAAGTGTACCAAAAGGTCAGAAGACAAACACAGACCCTTAACACAGAGGTAAATGAAGAATGTAGCATCCTTTACAGAAGTGGGGAACGATGGCCCTTTTATGACTTGAGGACTTCAACTCCCAGAGTTGACGTTCACAAGTCATAAAAGGGCCATCGTTGCCCACCCCTGCTCTATGATATTGTTAATTTAACACTGTGTATTGTTATTATTGTTACACATAAGTAATAGGTAATTGACCACCAGTTGATTTCATTTAATCTCTTCTAAGGAACTTTGGTTAGGCAAGGGCCTAGCCATTAGGTTTCTCAAATTTTAACCAGCAGATACATTTGAAATGTTGAAAACATGCTACGGGCACTCGGGCTGCCATGGAATGGGGGTCAGGAATTGCCCATTCACAAAGGAAACTCTGGCATTGAGACTATAGATTCTCAAAATAGAAAGGATATCTATCCAGAGGCTCCTTAGAGGGTATCATAGCTGAAAATTCTTTATCTTAGATCAGGGGTGTCAAACCTGATTTCATTGAGGCCGCATCAGGGCTGTATTTGACCTCAGGGGTCCGGGGTGGATGTGGCCAAGGTGGGCGTGGCCAGCTCAATGTCACTCGTGTTGAGGGCGCCTCTGGTGGTCCGAGCGTTCGGCCAGCGAAAACAGGCTCCCGAGATCCGTTTTTGGCTGCAACGGCCTCCTGCAACCCTCTGCCAGTGAAAATGGAGCTCAGGAGGGCTGCAGGCAGCCCTCCCAAGCTCCATTTTTGCTGGCTGAGGCACCACGGGCCGGTCCTTCACTGTTTCCAGGGTAGCCCCACGGGCCAGATCTAAGCATCCCATGGGCCGGATCTGGCGCCCGGGCCTTGAGTTTGACACCCCTGTCTTAGATGATCTAGCTTTCCTCCAAGTTATTTCTGTATATTCAAACTATTCTCCAAAGCACCTGAGGATAGAACAAGAAGCAATGGGTGGAAACTAATCAAGGAGAGAAGCAACTTAGAACTAAGGAGAAATTTCCTCATAGTTAGAACAATTAATCAGTGGAACAACTTGCCTCCAAAAGTTATGAATGCTCCAACACTGGAAGTTTTTAAGAAGAGATTGTCTGAAGTGGTGTACGGTTTCCTGCCTAAGCAGGGGGTTGGATTAGAAGACCTCCAAGGTCCCTTCCAACTTTGTTAAATTGTATCTTTTCACTGCCCCACTTACTTTCTTGTTTTGCTTGTGATCTTTAAGGAGTCTGTCTGACTCTTATAAGGTTTAGGACAGTGGATTTAGTGGAAGCTCTTCTATTCTTAAGTAACACAAAATTTAGTAACAAAAATGGAAGCTTTAGGCCTGACACTCATTTCCAAATTCTTATTCTTACCCTCAAAATGTTTTCAAAAGCCATGTCACTCCTTCATTCTCTGTTTTGTCATCTGCTACTCTGCTAATTGTACATTGGCAATGTTCCTGCAACATGCTTAACAACCAATAATAGTGTGGCTGCATTCTTTTTTTTTTTACTGGCTTAGCATGTTGTGCAAACCCAGTTTGTTTGGTTAGCTAATGCTTCAATATATTGTGCAAAGACAGAACATTAAGCAACCAACGAGATAAAGCACATGATGTGTGAATTATTTTATTCATCTGAGCAATCAGCTGATCCACAAGATCACTTCTCAGGCCAAGAAGAGCTGATTAGGTACTCATAGGAGGACATCATATCATTCCTATGATCTAGAAAGTGCTGAAGAGGTTGGAGGAAATAATGCAAGTTGAAATCCAACACACCCGTATGTGTTGAGGGAGAGCAATATTGTTATTTCTCTATGGCTCTTAAACTTGCTGTTTGCTTCTTGATTAGAGTTTTTATTGTTTATTTTGCCCTGAAGATTTCAGAACGTGCAGTTCACACTGTAGATTAACAGCACATGAGGGTTATGACTTTGGTTGACTCCTCCAAAACATTCTGTTTCTTCTCTATCTTTGATCTGCATAATCAACCTCTGACGAGTTTATCAAGTTCCAGATTGAAAATTCCCACCTGCCTGGGCTTGTTTTTCTGGTTCTCCTCTGCCCTGTAGGATATTATTTAGGGAAGTGAGAGGCAGTTTTTTCACTTGTCAGCCCATCTGTGGAGTGAAATGAATGACCCATTAATGCTTATGCATTTGTGTTTCATTGAGCTGCCAGCAAAGGCAAGTACATTCAAATGAACGGAGGGAGTATCACCTTTTGAACTCAAGCGATGATTGCTGGGATATAATTCCCTAATCATTTTTTTTTTTGTTCAGTACCATTCTGTATATATAGTGGTGGGCGGGGGAATCCAAATTTTGCTATTCCCAGTTCTTTGTCAATCCTAAATTCAGCCTATCATCACTGAGGCCTTCAAGGTCCAATGGATCTCCTCCAAACTTAACAGCTTTTGGGAAATTGATTAAAGGAATGTTACCTCAGCTGCCTGCTGGCTTCTTTTCACCAGTATCATTCATACATATTGCCAGCTGCCACCTTGACCTAAATGATATCCTGGGTCCCCACGCTGTTTTGTTGGCTCCTTCCCAGCTTTATAGTCAGATTAAATTTATGTTCCCAAGCCCCACCCTTCAACAGGTGTGTGTGTGTGTGTATATGCATGTGCATACCTACTTAGTCAGTGAGGATGTGTTTGGCTTGATAAATCTCAGCTGGCATATGGACCTCTTCTCATTCCATTGCAATGTATATCATGATTATAGCACCCTGCTGTTTTTGAACACCTCTCCTGCTACTCTGCCATGTGGAACCCGAGAAATCTATCTCCTAGTCATCCTTGGAGGCCAATGTCTTTGGTTCTCATGTTTGTGTGTGTTCCATTGTAAAACATGCATTTATCGCCTCTCTGTTTACCCATCCATATTACTGTTCCTGTTGCTTTAGCATACTTTAATATTTTCCCCAGGGAGATGCATACATTTTAAAAGAAATTTCACAGCTCCCTATTATTCTTATTGTCTAATTATGGAAGGATTAAGTGGGCCCAGAAGCATTCTTGCAAATAAAGATGACATGGGAAGTTGGTCATTTGGTTTTCAGATGGCATTAATAAAGTATTAACAAAGTTAATGGACAAATAAAATAAAGTTAGGTAGACAGGAAGCTTTTCCATGCTTTTTCACTAATAAGTTATAGTATTCTTCAATCATTGGTATGCCAATATATGAAAGGAATCATATGCTGCGTAAACCTCAATGATAATTAAGCAATGCTATAAAAATATTACATACTCACTAATGAGGAAATGGCCTTAATCATTTTTACTTTCACCTCACTGAAAGGCTATAAGCAAATGGATTTAAGAAGGTCAAGGCAGACAACATCCAGCAAATGGAGTTGCTGTTGATATAGCAATAGCAATAGCACTTAGACTTATATACCGCTTTACAGTGCTTTACAGCACTCTCTAAGCGGTTCACAGAGTCAGCATATTGCCCCCAACAATCTGGGTCCTCATTTTACCCACCTCGGAAGGATGGAAGGCTGAGTCAACCTTGAGCCGGTGAGATTTGAACCGCTGAACTGCTGAACAGTCAGCTGAAGTAGCCTGCAGTACTGCACTCTAACCACTGCGCCACCTCGGCTCTCAGTCAATCAATACAGAAGTTTGATTGCTTCCTTGGCCATATTTTTTGTTATCTTTTCACAGGGCCTACAAAGAATCATGTAACTACTGGTATTTACCAGTTGCTGAATTATGAGGGTATGCAAGTAACTTGTTTAGAAGTCCATTGTTCTAAGCAATGAGGAGATATTGTTTATCTAATCAAAGGACCAATAAGATTCTAATGATTTAGCAAGACATTATAAATTGCAAGCATTCTCAAATGCTTTCATATTCAAGTCTCCCCAAAAATGCCTTCTGGGGTATAGCACCAGCATATATTGGGCAATATTTTGCCAGAATTGATTTTGCTTGATCAGTCTGACCATCTAAAGCAGGGCTATCATAGCCCATGGGCCAGATGCGTCATGCGCTGGCCACACCCACGCCTGGTTTAGTGAAGAGGAAAAAAGTTGTGATACGTCACGTGATGACGCCATGACGACAAGAGTTTGACACCCCTGATCTAAAGAGAATCTGTTGAGAGTCCCCATTCCTCATAATGGGCACTACACATAGTGTGGAGGAAATATTAGGCATTCTGTGGTAGTCTATATTCTCTGGACCGCTCTCTCATGGAGCTCAATATTGGTTTAAGTGTCCTTGCTTTCTGCAATCAAATCAAATTAATACAATGGAAAAAAGCTGTGCTTGACATGGTAGCATAGAGAGCATTTTCCTATAAATTCACCAAGGGTCAGATATGACTAAATGGTTAAAATCAACATTCCAATGTGCCCCACATAACTATAAATTTCCTCAGAGGAAATACTAATTGTAGTACTGATTTTTATTTTTACATTATTTTTTATACTATTCTTGCACTGTATTTTTCTATGTGTTATTCACCATTCAGTGGAGACCCTCAAGCAATTCTTTAGATGATCACCAGGTAAATCCAACACATTCACATCTATTTGGATTGAAGCAGATTATAATCTTGTTAAACTAATCAATCAATCAATTGCCAACCATATTAATTGTTTAATATATCAGAAACATCAGATATATTAATCTTGTCTTCCAGACACTAATATCTTTAGTCAATGAAGCAATTAAAACACAGATCCAGAACCTGCATCGTATTATTCAACATGAGATCCAGGCTACCTTTGAAATTTTGGAACTAAAGCTTCAGAAAAAGGCCTTGATGTTGAATTCTCCTGCTCCATACCCACCTCCGTTCTGTCCTGACTTGCGAGGAAAAAAATCAAGCAAACCTCAAAAGAAGACACAGGACAACTCTTTAGAAAACGAAGACAAAATGGAGAAGGACCAAAAGAAGAAAAAGAAATGAAGATGGCTATGGGGTTCTCTTATTGTTCATCCTTCAATGAGGAAGCAATCCATACATCTCCTTATAATTGTACTTTTTTATCCAAGGCATTCTAAGTATTTTGCTTTTCAAGCTGATTCTCCAGCGCAGGGGTCTCCAACCTTGGCAACTTTAAGAATTGTGGACTTCAACTTCCAGAGTTCCTCAGCCAGCTGGCTGAGGAACTCTGGGAGTTGAAGTCCACAAGTCTTAAAGTTGCCAAGGTTGGATTCCCCTGCTCCAGAGTGATACTACATTAGACTGGAGGGTAGGGTTCAGATGTCTGCGTTTTAAAAGAAAGGATTCTTTCATAGCCTTGCACTGACATATTCAATTTGCTATGGAAAGCATTGTGAATAGATTGAGACACATCATACACCCATTATGTGAAACTTCTACTTCCCTTAGTTTAAATAACTTAAAATTTTAAAATAGATTACCAACTTAGGGGAATAAAATTGGAATATTTTTACCTACAGAGGATAGAAATAGGCAAATAAATTCAAACTAACCTTCTTGTTTGAATCTGAGAATCAGCAAGCATTACTTAGCAGCACAATCCAGTGACCTGTTCTGTGCTTCTGAAGTTTTTCTTTCAGCTTTTGCATGAATAGTGCCACATGTTGGCTGGGGAAATTTATTGAAGTTATGCTACATGCCAGAATTCTTATAGCCACATTCTTATAGCCAGCAGTACATGCATGTTTAGTTGCCTGCATTAGGTCATTGGTTCGCATGCACTGTAATCCTAAACATTCAAGCATCATTTTAAAATTCAGATAAATATACAATTGGTGGGAGTGGGATAATTTGTATTTATTTTTAAATTTGGATATTTTAAATCAAAGCAATGGCTGTCAAGATACCGTTTGCCCCCATTCCCCTGCCAGATACTTCCTCTTTGGGGGATCTCTTGGTTTTGATCTTTCATCAACAAATTAAACAGGAATGCAGCTCAGTTTCAGGGTTCCACCCTCCAATAGCTTTTAGGTTTCTCAGTTGTCTTCAGTTTAGGCTAATACACAGACACTCTAGGGCCTTAAGAGAAGATCAAGTATTATTTGGGGGCCATACCCATCATCTAAGCAGATAATGGAATTTCCTTCCTGAAAGAGACTATAATAATAGGACTAATGTCCTCATTGCTTCAGTGCTCTCCAGAGTTTGTTGCAGCACGATAAGCCTCTAGAAATTACTGTAAATTAAAGGAAAGGGCATGGGTGGGAAGAGGACAAAATGTGAAGATATCTGAGATGAAAGACATCCTAGTCTTATGAGACCACATGAAAACAAAATGGCTTCATCAAAAGTACTCTATGCTTGTGCTGCCAATTAATAGTACCCTCTGTGATTTAGAGAGCATTGTCATAGACATGAGACATATTCAGAAGGAAGCATTTTCCTCTAGGAAATTAACAGCTAATTCTACAAGAGGACAGTTCTTTACAATGGCATGCTTCATGCCAGTCTTCCCTAGCTTATTTCTATTCAATCCCTGTATTCTAAATATACAAAATGAGACTGCAGACCTGGAATCTCTTAGCACCTTTGGTAAAGAAATCCTTAAGGCAGTACCTAACATGGTCTTTCAAAAGTGGAAGGCTATAATGCCACCATAGGCGGCATGTATTGGCCCCCAGAATGTTCTAAAACTTGTCAACAAACGAATCCTCAATGTAATAGAAGTTATTCAGCCCGTGAAGAGCAATCTTATTAATTCAGTTTAATTAATATAATTAACATACTTTTAATTGGATTTAAATTAAATTAGATTTTATCTAATTATATTTTATCACTTAATAGATGTATGAATATTGTTATTTGCATATAACTTTGAAATAAAAATACATTTAATATACTATAGTGAAGAGTACTGTCCTGCTGCCAAAACTAAAGTAAGATTCAATCACCTTGTGTTTGTGGAATAAAGAGGACTGCGTTTTTGTCCGTCTGAAGCAGCAAAATGCCTTTTGCCATGTTTGAGAGCTATTTTCAGTGTCAGTAAATTACTTTTAAGGAACGTGCACCTGAAGGTTGCCTTTTTATACTAGTGGTGGTAATAATGATGTATGTCTTAAAAGCTGATTTTTATAGTCTTGCTTTGTATATATTGTCATCACCCTTGGCTTCTTTTCTGATAAAAGTCAGCTTTATACAGTAAGATGTTGTCTATACAGATAAAGTTTGATCTGATAGAAAGTTATTTCAGGGATGACTTCTGTCTTAGATACCCTTCCATCAAAGTGAAGAAGCAAGCGAAAGGAAATGAGGCATGGCTGTCTGATATTTTTTTTAAAAGGCTGCAATCTATATTGGGTATTCTAGACCCCCACCACTCAAATATGAGGTCTGCTGTGGGATGCGGGACATTGTATTTTCGGCATGTTAGTCTTTCAGGGAGCCATCTATATGTGTTCACAGAGAGCAAGAAAGCGACGTTATTTTTCTTGAAGTATAAACAAGTCGTGATTTTTCCTCATCCCTTTGCTTAAATATAAAGGTAGCCCCAGGACGCATAACATCCGGTTGGAGGGGCCGGCTACTGTTATCAGTCAGGAAACAGAGCTGGACACATCCTCTCCTCAGTCTCAGCAGCCTAAAGCCACCTCCAGTGGCATGATTTGGCAGGAAAAGACAAAGTTGCGTGTCTTACTCCTTCTCCTTTGCACACAGCAGGAGCCTCCCTCTACAGCTCTGGGAAAATGAATCTTTTTCCTCCTCTAACAGATCAGAGTGGGAGAACATTTTTTTCTGCCTGAGAAAGCAGCAGAATTCGTAATGTTGGAATGTGAGGTGATACAGGACAGCCTTCCACCGCTGGGTACTAAGAAGGAAAAAGAGTCTCTGAATTGCACAGTACAAAGCCCACCTTCCTCCTCCTCCTCCTCCTCTTCCTCATTATCATCAATCTCCACTCAGGATTTCCAAACATTTATCATTTAAAGCAAGCCCATTGAAGGCAGTAACTTTTTTTGTTTTTGCAGCAGCCAAAGTTAAATTGAGTGGGAAGGGTCAGACTAAACGAAAGTAGTTTAGAATTTCTAGAGTTTAATAGATTTTAAAAGCAGTTGAGTGTGTCATGGAGTGTGTTATATGTGACACTTTTTCCTAACGTCATTTTCCAAGTCAAAATAATGTTTTCACTTTCTCTGAAGGAAGGGACAAATTAAAGGATAAAGTGTGTTACTTAGGAAAAAGGAGGTTTTATCTTAGTCCAACATTATGATCCCGATCCTAAAGTATTTCTCGAATTTTGGGAGCAAAGGGAGAAAGAACCTATCATCCTTTTTCTGCCATCGCAGCACAGAAATGGGTAACCCCACTCAGAGAGATCTCTTGGTCTGTCAAGATCTGCATTCATATTCCTTCAGAGGTAATTGGTTGAGAAATACATACTAGCACCCCTTTCTCTCATCTTCTCTGTCACAGCAAGGTTTCCCCCAAGGTTTTCCCTTTCTCTCTGATGCCTTCTACTTTCTTTCTCTCTCGCTTCCTCATCACCCAGGAGGCTCTCTTCCTCATCACCCAGGAGGCTGTCAGAAGTCAAATACTGTCAATGTTCCTTTAGTGCAAAATCTGATCAAGGGCCAGTCTCTCTCTCTCTCTCTCTCTCTCTCTCTCTCTCTCTCTCTCTCTCTCTCTCTCTCTATTGTGTGTGTGTGTCGTGTTT
>QLTV01002265.1:6078353-6091509 GCA_003457575.1 Thermophis baileyi
CCTCTCCCCTCCCCCTCCCTCCTTCCCTCCAAAGGCAGATTGGGGTGAACAATGCAAAGATGTTCCTTTCAAGTAAGGAAGAATTTTTCAACACAGTACAATTCATTAACAAACTTTGCAAGAATTTAGCTCATTTGAAGCTAAAATCTTAAGTCTTTATGTGAACAAACTTTTTGTCAATTCCTTCAAAGCTGTAGAAATATAAAACAATATCCACTGTGTTTTACTTCTCTGTTGACAAATTTCTAACTCTAAATCTTGAAGTTGGTGATCAAGGAGTGGGAGAAACATGCAGCTCCTGTTTCTTCAAGTTCATGGAAAATTGTCCTGGGTCACAAACACAGCACACATTGGCATGATTCCAATGGCTATTCAGAAAGGGTGAGGTGATGATGTATGCTATGCCTGATGTACGTATGTGTGCATATATGAAAAAAAGTTATTTTCAGTCGTCGTTTACTGAAATAGTATTTGTCACCATGCTGCCCTGCTTGCTTCATGATATCACAAGTCATGTTTATAAAATGTGCCAAATAACTTTTCCTTCTCTTTCCTGATTGTGAATGTGAAAGGTGCGTGCATGCACACACAGAGACCTCCTTTCACCATAAACAGCAATATCAAGTTAAACAGAAGCATAGTCAGGGTTCTGGATTGGTCTGCAAATTTGGCCTTTTTTATTGTGCTGCGTCTGGACTGTTTTTACATTTCTCAAGCTCAGTATTGGAATAGTCACAATACTATCTAGCACATCCACTACATCTAGAACAGTGTTCCTCAACTTTGGCAACTCAACTCAAAAGTTGAAGTCCACACACCTTAAAGTTGCCAAAGTTGAGAAACACTGGTCTAGAAGATTCTTAAACCTAAGAACCAATCAAATATGGGAAATTGGTAATGAATTCTCCCATCATTAGTTTTGACTTACAAGTGGCTATATCACTGTCACACATCAGTAACATTTTATTAATGTTTCACCAAAGATTGATTCTTTGCCGTTTTCAATCACTTATGCTAGTGTTAACCCCCAGAACGATCAAAAACCTGTCTTTTGTGTTGAATGACTGTGCTGCATGTATTTCGTAATTGCTGTAATGTCTCCCCAGATTAATTTCCAGTTCTCTTCACTAGGCTGGTCACTTATCATTGGACAGGATCCATTTTCTCATTTTGTTTTTTAAATGTGGTACTGAAAACACTTACCTTTTTCATTTCATTTTTCAGGAGGGTTGTTTTTATTCATTTCCTAAGTTTAATCAGCTTTATTTTTATTAAAGTGAATAAATACTTTTACAGTATTTATTTACTGGCTGATCTCAAAAAAGCTATACAAAGTGAGAACTTGTTTATTACTTAGATAAGAGGCCATCAGCAGATCCTAAAGCTCTGTTCAAGTTCTAGGGTTCTATGGAACAGTTTGAAAAGCTCCGTTCTTGTTCATCCTATTGTATTAAAATACTATACAAATCCAAGCTGTATTAGCTTTCCCATTTTACTTACCCTTGGATTACATGAGACGTCACATGGACAGAACTGATACCAAGGATATCAGCTGTAGCCCATTTGTTGGGAATTGCAAAATGTGGGGTTGGGAGCTCCATGTTTTCTGTTTTATATGGCCATGTCAAGTGTCTTTCTATTGTGCAAAAAGGAAACTCATACTCACTGCTCAAGATTGTCCACAAAATGATAGCATGCCTGCTCCTTGGAGTTTGTACTTTAAAAAAAAAGAAACTTAGCATAGTTACCTGTCAGGAAGGCTGTAATAATACTGCAGAGAAATACTTTTCAGTATAGGAGCTTCAGTTCATTCTCCTGACCAGATGGGAGGCTATGGAAGGAAGGAGACCAAACCTGTCCAATATCTTTAAGGAACTTGCAGAGGGAGAGCTTTAAAGGGAAAATATTGGAAGAATTTCATCTCACCAAGGCCCTGTGTCCCCATTTCCATTCTTATTTTTCCTTTCTTTTGCCTGAAAACCATACTGCTAAAATCAGTGGTAGTTTTGTACCATCTACAGGACTGGGAGGTCAAAAAAGTCAAGATATAAGGCTCCACCTCTTTATTATGGCCATTGCATGCATATGATAGAAAGAGATGCAACTTCAATCACACAGCCATGGCCTTCTTGACTTTTTTAACCTTCTCCCTGCAGATGCCTCAGTTTAGTAGCACAACCTCAGCATGGCTGCACATGGGATACTAAGGCGTGTCTGGGGATATCCTCAAACTCCATCATTCCGAAAAGAGAGGAGAGTTTTCAAGGTTAGAGTTCTAGAATTCTGGCAAGATGCTGTGGAGGGGACAGAGAATGGCCTTGAAAGACAGTGGGAAGATCTGTTGTTGAAGCAATGAACAGACAAACAAGGCTTGATCCCATTGCAAGAAAGAAACTTAAGGAAACCTGAGACTATTCCTAAGCCACCTGAAGATAAAGTGACAGAGGAGGGAAACACATTTAGATTTGCAAGATTCTCTTACTATAGCTTTTCTAATAAATAGCTTTAGACCTATATGGAACTGGTTTCTTAGTCTGGGCCTTCTTATAAGGCTCACAGATGCAACTTTTCCCCCCTAGTATTTGGGTAAGAATTTGGGGACCCTGAATTCTCTGAAGCATGAATTCTTTAAATGCAGAGCTGCCTCTAGTCTTAAAATTGAAATGCTGGATTAAGGGGAAAGCACCCCTGATATCTAGGGAGCTCATTAAATATATTATGTGGGAAATACACAGAACTTTCCAGTATATCTTCCAATATGGAAGGAGCTCAGCCTTTTCATGATGAGGAATCACAAGAATTCACTTAAATGAATTGAGGGTTGAGGAACAATTCAGTCAGGTCTATTTAGGACCACTTAGAGTATGATCAAATAAATCTCCAACCCCCAGCAGCTGTTTTCCAACACTGATTATACATTTATGAACAAAATCTTTCCCTATTCTATGCATCAGGTACATTGAAATTCTAGGTGTTGTATATCTTGTACCTGGCACCAGATTCATTGGAGTTGTCCTTTGTAAAGTTTACATCAATTGCAGATTATGAATCCAGTGAACTAGATATGTTATCAGAGAAATTAACTTTAATAAAAGATATTGAAATCTGGGTGAAAATAATAAAGAAATTATCAAAGATGGAGTTCCTCCAGTGGCGGGTTGCTCCCGGTTCGGCCCAGTTCTTAGAACCGGTAGCGGCGGCAGCGGGAGGCTCTGCCCAGCCACCCAGGACACTCCGCCCAGCCACCCGGGACGCTCCACCACCCGCCCGGGACACTTCTGCGCAGGCGCAGAAGCGTCGTGCACGCGCGCATGTGCGCGAACCAGTAGTACTACTGAGTCCCTCCCTTATACTACTGCCTCCATGTATCTAAACAGATTAACCATCTTTACATAAAATTATTTAAATATATCAGCTGAAATTATCAAGAGCACAGAGTAACACACAAAAGAATTATCTTAACAACTCATGTTTATTCTTTAATATATATAAAAACATTATTTGTAGATTAAACCACACATTTGAGGAACAAAATTAGAAAAGCAGAATGATATAAACTAGCTAATTAATGACTACATTACCATTAAACTGTTAAATAACTGATTAACACAGAAACAGTTGATTTCCATCAATGTAAGGAAGTTCTACCAATAAAAAACGCATGGTGAGGAAGGGGATAATCTCTAAAACATACATGTATACAGTGCCATTCCAGGCAAAATAAGACACAGAAAAGAGGATAATTTTTACTTTTAAACACAAAGGTACATTTTTTTTTCTCAAGGATGATTTGATAAAAATGGAGCATTACTAATACAAAACCCTTTTCAACAAAACTCTCCCCAGATCTTTTGCCAGTTGTGTAGATGAAGAAGTTAAAAAAAAATGAGAAGATGGGAGAAGCCTTAGTGTTAAATTAAGTTCATACAATAATTCAGGTGCTTCAAGACTTACGGTAATTAGAGTCTAAGAATATCCTCAGGTTGGCTCCTTGTAAAAAAGCCTATGAACAATCTACAATCTTTCCCTTTCACACTGAATAACAATAGACAGCCTTTGAAATTAATCACCGAAATCTTTCTGTCATAATTATTCACCTACCAAACTGATGGTAGGTACATTTCATTTCAGTAGTACAGCATTCATTCCATATTGCCACGTTAGACCAGCGTAATCATTGACAAGTCATCTGCCCAAGTTTTAATAGATAGACATTTACATCTTAGCATAATCCTATTAAGGTCAATGAGATTGCAACAATGGAAACAGCTACTGGATCACTAAGTACAATCCATTTTCCAAAATGGCAAAACATATGGAGTTACTATACAAAATCTATACACTTCCTTATATGGAGTTTCTCTTAGGGACTTAAATTAATGATCCGTTTGAATTTTCACTGAATCCCTGATATAGACATCTTAAAGCACACTATGAGGAATATAAGGTATATGCAGGCTCACTTTACAAGCAGGAATTGGCTGAAGCAGCTGTCACTCGAATGAACTTCTTGCTAATGAATCTGGGTTTCCTGCTAGAGAACTGAGCTCCAGAGAAGAGCTCCAAGAAACCTGAGAATTTTGTTGTTGGGTTTTGTTTTGTTTTTTTTGGACAAATCCAGAATGTGCAGCAACTGGCACTAGTCTGCAGTTTGCCAAGAAGGACCAGAGTTTAGCACAGCAGATCAGACAACAATTTGTCACGTAACAATTTAATCAATACTGGCCAAAAGGGCAAAGAAATGGAGGAAGCAGATGACTGAGCACACAGAAAAATGTTTTTCAAGTACATCAAGGAGTTATAAATGAGATTTAAAACAATAATCCTAAATTACAGGAATATCTCCAATTGAATATAGGTAGTCCTAGTTTAGTTATCAAAACTGGGAGCAGCAACTTGATTGTTAAGCAACTACTGTCACTAAATGAAACCCAACTGTTTCTTATCGAAGCTTCACTTTGCACCCTTCACTGGCTATATCATACAGAAGCAAGGCATTTGGGATTATTTATTTATTTTATTTCTATAGCCTCACATCTCAGCAAATGACTTTGGGTGGGTCACAATTCAAAAACATATTATTTGGATTAAATGGAGAACTGAATGCAATGGCAGAAGTTGTCCCAGAAATTGATTTTAATTTGTATTAGAAATACTTTGGATGAGGATGGCCTGCTTTAGTAAGAACCCCCTTTTTTAATGTAAAAAGACTTGTACAATGATTTTGACACTGAAGAGTTTAGCACGTTTAAAAGGGAATTCTAAGTATGTTTAAATATAAAAGGAAGCAAATATGTTAGTGCCTTTGGCAAAGGATGTATATCAAATATACATTCATAAGGCTACATCTCCCAGAAGTCAACTACCTTGGAAACCATCACATAGAAAAGCAGTGTTAAGGGACAGTGTTTTCCCACATGCATTTAAAGATACCATATCATCAAGATAGGTTACTTAAAATAACTGCATTTTTAAGAAATACTGTACAGGCTGTTACACTTCTCTGAAGCCAAAAATAAATCTCGGGATCGATAATACCTTCCACAGTATATATCTCTCACTACTTATAAAATAACCATTAGGAGATGAGAAGGGAATCAGTTTTTCCTAAATTATAGGTTGTTCATAAGTTTATAAGAAGCCAAGAAAAAAACCCTCCAGAAAAGAACACTCTACATAGACCAGAGGTCCTCAAACTTGGCAACTTTAAGACTTGTGGACTTCAACTCCCAGAATTCTCCAGCCAGCATAGCTCCAGCCAGCATAGAATTCTGGGAGTTGAAGTCCACAAGTCTTAAAGTTACCAAGTTTGAAGACCTCTGACATAGACTTTTAAATTCAAAAGCAGCTTCTGGGAAGGGATGAAGTAGATGTAAGCAGGGATATTAAGTAAGGTGTTTTTAATAATTATTCTAATCTAGGTTACCCATCTCTTTGACATTATTTGTTGATGGTTTAGATCAGAGGTCTTCAAACTTGGCAACTTTAAGACTTGTGGACTTCAACTCCCAGAATTCAGTTTGGGGACCCCTGGTTTAGATCATAGGGAGTCCAAAGCACAATAGCAAATGTGCTAAGACTATTAGCCCTTATATGTAACCAGCTTGGGTGATGATGGCTGTCAGCTAACTTATCTGGAAAGCAGCTTGTTATGGAAGATGCCTGACTCCTATTTTCCCCCACTCCAAATTCCCCTGATCCATTTAGATTAGAATTAAAGTTATATAAAACAAGTGAACCATCCTCACCCTGAAATGTTCAGTTCTGATCTTGAAATGATTTTGTACACTTCTCGCTAAAATTAAAAAGTTATTGAAGTGAACTTCACTTATTTTGACCACTTGAAATGCATTCTCAAATGCTAATATTTGCACCTGATGCTTCTCTCTTAGTTGTTTCCAAACATACAACACCTCTTCCACAGGCAAGGAGAAAAGAGAAGATCCTGAAAGAAGCAAAGGGCAACAGCCAAACTGTGTCCTGTTTTCAAAAAACAGAAAGCTAACATACATTGTGACTAGTTAAACCCTTCCTAAAAATTGCAATACCATACAGGCACTTCAATGAGAATTAGCAAAGTGTTGTTCTTCAAAGCCACATGCAAGTCTTCTGACCTATATTTTGTGATAAGATTATATAGCCCTATTTGCCACTGATTATGACGAAATCCCACCTTACAATGATTATGAAGAAGTCCCACCTTGTTTTGCCCCGTTTTGCCCTACTGCTATATAGCCAATTCTCAGTTTGTCAAAATGTGCCAAACTGAAAAGAGATGATAGGACCTAGGTGGTTTGAAACATGAGGCCCTTGTAGAATTTGGAAGTTGTAAGAGTTGATAGGAGAGGGACACTTTTAAAGAGCTATATATTCATTTGATTACCCTCATTAGGGCATATTTTACTGATTTTAAGATAAAAATTTCTTTGGCCAGAGACAACAGGAAGATGAGATGATAAGTGGCCCAATCACCAAGGATAATGATGCTTCTATGATAGCATTTTTGACATTGTTACATATTCTGTTTCAGCTTTGGCAGGGAAAAATCTCCTATGAGAGGCCATGGAAACAAATGGGAATTGTGCAAAGAGCAAAAACACTTGAGAAGACATCCTGCATAACAAATTGAATGTGTATACACAGACACACACACACACAGCTAAACATCTGAGTCTGCTTAGCAATGGTTTCTCTAGGAAATGCATTCAAGGGCATCTTTGGTTGAAAGACTTCGTAAGTGGTCATGTATATTTCCTGATGTCATTCCTCTGTAGGTAGACCAGATTTGTAAGTATTATTATGCTATACCAGCTCTGTCTGGGCCCCTCAGTTTGATGAAAGAACACGAATTCTTTAATCTAAGTCAACATACTAAGGTGCCTTGATGCATCACTGAAGATGTATCCTTTTAATTGGGATACAAAGACATTTCTGAAGACAGATGCTCAATAGTGGAGTAATTATCTAGAAAGTGAACCCCAAAATTATTTCAGTTCAGAGTGGGAAACCCGGAGAAAAGGAAATTCCTGTCCAGCAAACTGGTCAATAGGACAAATCTCACCTCTCTGACCTAAGAAATGCTGTAATTATTGTAATATGTAGCTGTTGCATCTGCAAGGACAGAAATTAGGCTGGTTTCTGAGGAGTGTGAGCTGCTTGCTGTCTGAGAGACCTGGACATGTCCATTGATGGTGAGCCCACTAGGCTCCGGATGTCCAGGGGCACTGAGATATTGATCAAACTCATTGCGGTCCATCTCCTCTAGAAGGTCGGCTTGGCTCAATTGATCCAGGCTATCAAAGTTCTGATGTTCCGGGGGAGGTGAGAGCTGGCCAAGATGGTTGTGGAGGCTGGGGACTTGGAGATTAGGAGGGAAAGCTGGGGAGTAATAATTTCCTGTGGGAGGTGCTGGGCAACTGGAGGACGCAGAGTGCATCGTGGAGGCTGATTGAGAAACTGGCATGTGACCCAGAGAGTGGTTGCACTGGAGAGGGCTGGTGGCATATTCTAGAGAGTAGGTGTCTCCAGACATACGGGGACGGCGAGGGTCTTCAGGACAAGGGGAGGAGAAGAAACTCTGCTCAGGATCTATCACATCCAAGGGTGACATCTCAGGAGGAGTAGGCAGCCCATATGGATACGTGTCCATCGGAGTACCTGTGTTACTGCTCTGGACCTCCTGGTATCTCCTGAGGTTTGGCATTACTGAGGCAGTCGAGTATTCATTTTTCTCACCTACTGCTCGGCTGCACACCCTCTTCTCAGGCATGTGGTCTTGGTCCCTGGACAGGCTACCCAGCAGGAAGCCTGGCTCCACCCGCTTGCAGATCCGCTTGACCTGCTTCTTTCTTCTGGGACGATATTTGTAGTTGGGGTAGTCTTGCATGTGTTGAACCCTCAGCCTTTCCGCCTCTTCAACATAAGGTCTTTTCTGGGACGGGGTTAAAGACTTCCAGGACTTGCCTGTAAGGAAAAAGAGAAGTTTCCCTTTTTATATTGGGAAGGATAAATTAAGCCCCTCCCCATCCATTGGTGAATTAAACTGACATTTATTTGATGCTCTCCACTACACCTCTTCATATTACTGCATTTCAGACATAGGAACATGTATTCAATCACAAAACCAACATCTTTTGTTGTTCTGCAAAACGCCATACATATAGCAAATGCTAATATTTTGACTTTTGGGGAATGGTGGAGGAATTGTTCCCTGTGCAAAATTCACGCAGGCTCCTTTGGAGTTGGGTGGCTAATAGATTTAAATGTAAATAAAAAATACAGGAAATGGAGCTTACATAAAAGGACTCTCCACCGCATCATACCAAATTGAGCCTTGCTCTTATTTCCTCATGTGTTTCATACAGGCTCACCTTCTTCACCCCTTGAGACAGCAAAAGTGGCGCACGTCACTTTGCATTTGCCATTTATCTTGCAAAACGCGTGGAAACTGTTGGATCAAGTGAGACACTGTTCCAGTGTTTCTTGGTGAGCCAGTGATTTCCCCCTAAACAGAATTAGGTGGTAAAAGTAATGGTCTTCCTTGATCCAAGGCTCCCGGTTAATTTCACGTAAGATTGCCCAAAGAATAAAATCAGTGCCAGAGATCCTTTGGTCCTCACCAAAATAAATGAGCAGGTTACAGCCTTCTGAACAGCAGCTCTTAAATTAGAAATGTTCAAGACAATGCATTTAGCACCAGACATAATTACCCTGTCTGGCACTAGCTTGTCCTTTAAATCCTAGACTTTTAAATTTTACAAACCTTACTTGTTGGATTTATTCATTTTTAGTTATTCTGTTCACTTTTTACTGTCATGATTTATTTTTGTATCCAATTCATATTTTTAAACACTATAGCATAGGCATGTTATTTGTGGACCATAAGAGTAAGCAAATCTGCTCACTTTCCAAAAAAACAACAACAACCCTTCCCCCAAATAATTTTACAGCCATGAAAAACTTATTTTAGTTTTGATAGTTGTACTGTTTTCTAGCTCAAGTGTGGGGAAAACATTGTTTTCTGAAATTACGATTAGAAAGGGCTGTATGGGACCCAGCAGGCTAGATTGTCACTTCCTATTTAAAAAAATCAAATATCAGCCATGGGCAGTTTTATTTCTTGTACTTACAAGACAGCAATCCCATTTCACTGGAATGTTGTGGAAATAAACTGAAGATTGTACATTCTGCATATGGAATTGGTTGCATAAATAGTAACGAAAATACCAGCTGATGGGATTCTGAAAGCATATGAAAACCCTACTGGACTACAAAAAAGCCTCAGCACTTATGTTCCGCATTGGCTAATCTAATGTTTCAGGGAAGCCAGAACACAAAATAAAAGGGCACTGTGCAGGATACCCTCACCACTCAGAATATGCATGTATCTTGCTTCTAAACATGGATGTTTTATTTGACTATTAACAGCAACAGCCCTGAACCCACATAACTAACTATCCCTTTTTTAAAAAGCCATCTAAACTACTGGCCATCATCAAATTTAAGGCTAAAGAATTTCTTTAGTCAACAACAATCTGGATGTCTTTTTAATCTTCTATGCACCGAAGCCGCCCGTCAGTTGACTGCATTGGGCCAGCTTTCCCAAATCTAGACAACTTCCCCAATGTGTGAACTTCAACACAAAGAATTATCCAGCCTCCACTGCCTTAGCTAAGAATTATGGGGAGTCCCCACATATCCGGAGGGCCTGAAGCTTGGGAAAAAGAGGATGGGACATTCCTTGCAAACTTTAAAATGTAAAGTAAGACAATACAATTTTTGGACAACATTTTAAATCTTTTATGAGAGAAGTAGCATGTTTCTAATATAATTCTTTATCTTCGCTTGAGGACAGAATAATTGTATGAAAAGTAAAATATTGAAAATAAACACTGGGGTCCTACTGGCATGTAATAATTCTCATGAAATATGAGGAAATTTTTGTTTCCAGAGTGTTTAAAAAGTACCACCAAATCCCAATATAAATTTTAGAATTTTTTTATATGTTTTTGTTTACCAAAAACAAAATTTAACCTTGAAAATGTAGTTCACATTCAAATGATAGATATTCCTAGCAACCAAATATGTTTAGCGCATTAGGCAAAGCCCTTCAAAGCAAAGGAATTATGAGCTAAATATAGGCAATGAAACTTTAAAATGAAAAATTTCTTGTATTATATAAAAGTTGTATCAAAAATCTGTGATGGGAAAGTGTATACATTATCAAAAATTAATTGGGAGTTTCATTTCCAAGGCTTCCCTACGATACTTTTGTAAAATTGAAGGTCAAAATAGTAGCATAAATACTTTGCAATAACAAAAATGTAAAGGGGTTGTCAATCTTGAATCTGAATTGTTCCCTCTTCCCATAATTCAACATGGAACACCAACAGAATGTATGTTAATTTGCCAATAAAAGCCAATTTAATTTGCAAGGAAAAAACGTACATTTCTGTTTTAGAAACTAACAGCTTTTTTGCTTCTAGTATGTTAGACTGAAGTTTCATTAACACTCATTTGGGGAAATTCCCAGCTAAATAAAACAAGGTTTGTTTCTGAGTGAGAATGTACAAGATTGTACTATTAATGTATTTGTGGCATGTAAAACCACAAAGAGGCTTTTTCCTCTCTTAACACTGAATGATAGTATTTGTTGCTTAAGTCCGTCTATATTCTTAAATACTTCCTTCAAGATAGAGGCAGTATACGATTTGAACTTGGAAAAATTAAACTAAATTTACATGTGAGATTTTCAACATCTCATGAAATTATATTTCAAATACCAGTTTGGAGAGCACTCATTGCAAAATTAAGTTTCACATTTTGTTGACCAATTCAAAATATAATAGTCTTAGCCACTCAATGTAACGAAAGCAACCATTCACAATTGCTCCTGAGGAGAGAAAAAAAAGCATCAGGAAAAAAAGTAAAAAAAAACAAAAACCCTAAAAACTAAAAACTTTATCTCTTCTTTGCTGTTATACATTAACACAGTTAACTCATCTTGAATCTGCTGCTCAAGGATGCAAATTAGGTAATTTATGCAGATAAGAATGGTATGTATCATTTATCCTCAGCGCAGTATCTCTGGCTATAACTTATTTTACCTGCAAAAAAACCTCAGCATTCTATGACATTATTGAAGTTATTTCCTTTAGAGGTAGACTTTGCTATGTTCTACAAAAGGAATAACCTGAATGTCATTATATGTGGAACACAAATTTGTAATCCGTGTCCAATTATTTTAGGAGGATGGGACCCGCGGCAAATTTCAAGAACTCCAGTAGGAAGTAGGTCACTATGTGGAAATGCAATTCAATGGTATTAATTATAAAATACCACATATTGAATTAAAGCTTCATAATGTTGTATTGTACATTAATACAAATGGAATAGTCAATGATTACAAAGAAAAATATTGGGGTCATGCTGCTATATGAACGTTTATGATATTCAGCAGCGGTGGGGAATAAAACACAAATTTTACTTTGGGAAATATTAGGAATTTATTTATTATTTATTAAATTTATTTGCCGCCCACCTTACCATAAGGAGACTCTGGGCGGCTTCTGGAATGGCCCTGAAATCTCCAACAACAGAGTGATCCTTTTTGCAGATGTCTAGTGCGACTACTTTTGCAACGCTGGGCTGTTTACATCTCTAGGTTATTGCCTTGAAAAAAATATGTCAACAACAAAAAAGGCAAAACTACGCAACTAAAGTTGTACAGGAACTGAACGCCTATCTCTCCAGAGGAAAGACTTTTTCAGGTAGAGAGAAAAATGACCTATACAAAGATAGATATGCAATAAAATTAACCTTCCTTACACTGGGGAGGAAATGTATCTCACTTAACACTGAGAAATAACCTTTATAATGTTTTGCAATAAAAAATGTTCAAAAATTTAGAAGTCCCCCAAGCATTCATACCACCACATCACATTGTGCAAACCTATACATACTAACCGGTAAAGAAATCCTGTTAGTATTAATCAGGTTTCTTTCCAAGGGAAGATGGTTAAGCTCAGGTAGCATAAACCTAAGATAGTGACGTCCCTTTGGAAATTGCTGTAAAATCTCCATTTAAAAGGATGAAAAGTGTTTGAATGAGCCAAGCAGCTTTTAGAAATGCCAAGAGATACAGCACTCTATTGCTACAATCCCTATTGCAGAGAACATCTTGGTAAATTCAACGAGGTTTATTCCTATGTAGCATCCTAGAGGATTTCACCATTCCGATACAGTCAACGAGGTTTATTCCTATGTAGCATCCTAGAGGATTTCACCATTCCGATACAGTCCTATAAAAGCCTGATCAGAAAGATGACCTACCGAATTTAGTGAGGTTTATTTCTTGGTACATGGGCATGAGATTGTAGTTTAGAATGCATTATAGCTAGGTGTTAAAACTGAAATAGGAGTACCACATAATGATAGAAATCCCTGCTCCCTGACTTTAAATCAGTGCCAGGATGTTACTGAATTACTTTGTGGTTAGAAAGTTATATTTAGTAACTTTGTGTTGGTTTTGAAAAATAATTTTATTCTTATTGATTTTGTTTTTTACCAAAATATTTTTGCATTTTCAATTTTGATGTCTTTTTACAGAGAACGCTGCTTGCAAGGTTAAAAAAATATTAAAAAGTGCTGAATAAAA
>QLTV01002265.1:6101646-6151018 GCA_003457575.1 Thermophis baileyi
ATAGTGACGTCCCTTTGGAAATTGCTGTAAAATCTCCATTTAAAAGGATGAAAAGTGTTTGAATGAGCCAAGCAGCTTTTAGAAATGCCAAGAGATACAGCACTCTATTGCTACAATCCCTATTGCAGAGAACATCTTGGTAAATTCAACGAGGTTTATTCCTATGTAGCATCCTAGAGGATTTCACCATTCCGATACAGTCAACGAGGTTTATTCCTATGTAGCATCCTAGAGGATTTCACCATTCCGATACAGTCCTATAAAAGCCTGATCAGAAAGATGACCTACCGAATTTAGTGAGGTTTATTTCTTGGTACATGGGCATGAGATTGTAGTTTAGAATGCATTATAGCTAGGTGTTAAAACTGAAATAGGAGTACCACATAATGATAGAAATCCCTGCTCCCTGACTTTAAATCAGTGCCAGGATGTTACTGAATTACTTTGTGGTTAGAAAGTTATATTTAGTAACTTTGTGTTGGTTTTGAAAAATAATTTTATTCTTATTGATTTTGTTTTTTACCAAAATATTTTTGCATTTTCAATTTTGATGTCTTTTTACAGAGAACGCTGCTTGCAAGGTTAAAAAAATATTTAAAAGTGCTGCCTAACACTGTAACGAATACTTGGAGATGCACTCCACAAAGATTCAAAAGAATATAGTTGAAAGATTCACATTATTTGTTTTTATTAATATTTTTCCCCCAGATTACCAGAGTGTTCTTAGTGTGGCAAATAAACCATCCAAATCAAGATTAAGAATTTTTTTTTTAAAAAAGCCCACATATAATCAAATTATATCTTAAAACTTCTGGTTAAAAGTAGCTGCAATGTAGCATATTTAAAAAAAAAATAGGAAAAAAGTACATTTCTCTGTTTGCCTGCAAAACTCATATTATTATCCTTACTTTGTTTATTACCATGTTAGAAAACTTTTCAAAATTCATCGCAAGTGATCTTGAACACACTGAGAATTTTTTTAAAAAAAAATTGCGCATCTGTAATTCATCAGATTTGCAATACATTTTCAAATTGATTTGCTTTCCTTAAAGAAAATTAATTTTGCCCAATCAGTTCGGTGGTAATTCAACTACCGATGTCAGCAATAATACGAACAATGGCATTCTTTTAGAAAAGTTAGCATCTTTTAAATTTAGATACCCAAATACATCCTGAAGAAGAAATTAACAGAAAAATTACGTTTTCAAAGGCACCCTTTTAAAGAGCCGCTGCTTCAGAATTTTTTCAGCTACAAATAATTAATATAAGAGAATTTCAGCTAATGGGGCTCTAGGTTTAAATATCCTAGATCCAATTCTCTGAGAAAAGAACTGCCAGGGGGAAAAAACAAAACCTGTTGGGTTGCAACCCCACTAGTAATGAACAAACCCAAGGCTACGCTTTCTAAAGTCATGAGATTTCTTCCCTCTTAAATAAATCTCTTCCCCCATGTATTCCAACGGGAGAGCGAAATGCAGCAGATTTCCCCCAGTAACTTCAAGGAGAAGAATTGTAGGCGCCGCACCGCTCCCCCAAACTCACGGAGGATGCGGAAAGGTTGGTTCTACCCGTGATTTTGTTTTTCACAGGTCAACCCTCAACCGAAACATCCCGGCCGGGGTCATTCGGTGCTCGGCACAACGAGCGACTTCGGAAAGCCGGAGTGGCGCAAAACGCGCCGAGCCCCTCTCGCTCCGCTCACTCGGGCGGGCTCAGCTCACCCAGCATCTTGCTCAGCTCGGCGTTGTGCAGATCCGGGTTCTGGACGGCCAGGCGCTTCCTCTCGTCCTTGGCCCACACCATGAAAGCGTTCATGGGGCGTCGGATGCGGCTTTCGGGGTTTCCCTTCTCCGTCCGGGGCACCGCGGAGGCTGAGGTCCCGCTGCCCCCGTCGGACAACTCCAGAGCCGAGCAGTCCAGCCTCTCCGCCCACGCGAAGGAGCCCAGCAGCGAAGCCATGCCGTCGAAACGCGCGGGAATCCAGCCGGCGCCCCCTCCCCCCCCGCCCCCTCCACGCGCGACCGCGCAACCGCACGCCCTGAGGCCCCCGCAGCCTCCCCCCGCCGGCCCAGCAAGCGCCTTTCCCGCGGCCTCGCTCTATTTATGAGCTTCTATGAGCTTCCTCCGGTGCCGTCTGGGAAGTGGCCGGCCCCGCCTTGAGCGCGCCCTCCGTCCCTCCCTCGCCTCTTGCCGGAGGGTGAGACGCGAGGTCGCGGGAAGGCGAAAAAGAGGCGCGGGCAGAGCAAGCGGGCGGCCTGCCGCCTTCCCTTCGCTCCGACCCCCCCCCCCAAAAACAGTGCCTCTGAACAAGCGCCGAGTGCTGCCCGTCTTAAAAGGCAAGGCTCGTCCGTGATAGACACCGGTCGACACCGTCCCCGCGTACTTGCCTTCCTTTCCACTCCCCGTCTTGCAACTTGGCAAGCCTTCCAGATATGAAGAGCTAGGGACACTTCGGCCTCTCTTTTAATAGATGTGAGTCCCAGGAGGCTGTTACCGATCCCCAGATGCTCACCACCTATGGCATCCCTTCATGAGAAAGAACAACACATGCTCTTGTTTCAAGAGGTTGATAATGGTGATATCATCACCAAGAAAGATGGGCAGAAGGAAGTATAGGACGCAAAGAAAATACTGCAAAATCCTTGTGTTTCCTCTATTTCCACCTGAGCCAGAATTACCAAATTTCTCTGATTCAGTGTCTCAGCTTCCAGACCTGAGAAAGGTGTATATATACAGGAACTTTCCAATACTTTCTCCTACCTAGCTCATTCATTCTTATTCCAGATGGGTTTTTGTATGTGTGAATTTGCACCTATGACATACAACATACTCACCTAGACTGCTAACTTAATCCATTTTCTGGGTTCACACAATATATTGACAAATAAAATAGGGCTGGATTAGCGTTCAAAAACTTTCTTTGCTGTCATCCTGTTGTCCAGATTTCTGCAGCTCAAAGCTGGTAGCCGTCCCTTAAATTAAAGAGTTGGATTTATGTAACATGCAAGGCACAAAAAATAAAACTAAGGCAAAGTAACCAAATATACCATACAGTGTGGAGAGAAACATTAGGTAGTTTTAACCTGATCTAGTTAGGCATGTTGCAGAAATGTTGAATTTACGGGTTTAGGAAAACAAAATAGAAATAGGTGGGAAATACACTTTCTCTGTTCCTCTTATTTCTTTGGAGTGTATATTCCTGTGAATAGAATAAGTTTGGTCACATTGATATAAATGTATCCATCTACAAGGCTATCCTTAGGAATACATGAAGCTAAATAACTTGTTCACCTTAAACCATTGATCTATACAGCTCAGTGTATGTGGCTGGCTATAGCGCCAGAGAAATCTTTTGAAGTCCTTCCAGGCAAGGAATTGCAAGGAATGATCCTGAGACACTATTCTTTCCCAAATACAGTTTAAGCATCAAATTTAAACATCAAACTTGGTATGTTTTACATATCAAAGGAATGATATTATTTCCAAATTGAAGCAAATTATTGTAACACTACACTTAATTCAAGATGAACACATTAATTCCTTGCTGGTGTGGGCTTTTGCTATTAGTGAGATATTTTAAAATCAAATTGCCAAATGTTCCTGGTTTGTGTGTTTTCTAGGCACAAAGAATTAATACTATCATGATGTTATAAACCACCCACTTGGGTGAGATGGGCGGTGTAGAAATTTAATAAATAAATAAAAATAAAAATCATGTGTGCCAATCTAAGCAGAGGCAGACTTGGTTAGTACTCGGATGGGAGACAATTTTACGAGATTTTACAAAGTAGACCATGTTGTGCAATTAATGTAATTAAATCATTAATACATTTCTACGCTAAACTTTATAAAGAAGCAGTTTATTGGGGTTATCTGAGGAACAAACAAGAGAACTGGGGGTATATTATGCAAGCCCAGCTTGTTTGGTTAATTTATAATTCTATACTTCTTGAAAACTCCCAAAATTGATTAATTTTATAATCAGGTTAAATATATTATGCATATGCAGCTCATATTACTTGTCCAGTCCTTTCTAATTCTGGTCTTAATAGATACCAGGCAAAGGATGTAGGGTGGCATCTGTTGAGTTGACTGCTACTGTCTTGCCAGAAGCTTTTCCTATTGTTTTCATTTAACCTGTAGGATCAAACTGTCATAGATTATGATGATAGGTACAGTATTTGATTCACTAATGTTCTCTTCCGAATCAGAAGTCAACCTTCCCTCTCCATTCCCCTCTTCTAAGTTTAGATTTCTTTGGGAGAGAAACAGGCACAGGGCAGGTGAATGCTATTGTGTTCATGTCCTGCTCTTCACTGGAAGTTGGTTGCCAACCACAAACGTCCAGCATAGGACTTTGATTTTTAAATTTGCTCCCAAACTGGACATTTAAGTCTGCCATTCAGTGTGGCTCAGTAGTGGGTTCTAAAACCCGTTGCTACTGGTTTGCGTGTGCGCACGTGACGCTTCTGCGCATGCGCAGAAGCGTCCCAGGTGGGTGGGCGGAGCCTCCCACCACCGCCACCGGTTCGCAGAACCAGGCCGAACTGGGAGCAACCCACCACTGGTGTGGCTGCTTATGATGGTTAGGGCTGCAATCTCCAACTGGTTAATAGGGCATGCTAAGATTGAGGAGGACATTAACTGTTTACTTTGGCAACTTCAAGACTCTGTTATAACCAAGAAATATCAATCTAGAAAACAACTATTTCCTTTAATTAGAAGTAACTTTTGGACGATTCAGTCACATAAACAGCTCCCTCAACTTCTTTGAAGACCATTAAAGGATGAGAGCTTGGTACTAAAATTAGTGTTTGTTTCCATCAATTAAAACTCCTTTGACCAGTGGCCAGCTCTGATTTTTAGCCTAAAAGGCTTAATTATGCTGAACTTAAATGTAAGGCCAGGTGCTTCCCCCTTCTTCCTTGTTGATGACTCTGCTGTGACCAATAAGTACAAAATCTGCAATGTTTACAGATCTTATATTTCTTTACTCGGACATTACATTGCATTGGGGGGTGGAGGTGTAGAGTAATGTTAAATGTTCATAGGATTTTATACTCTTTACTAGGAGTGTACTATATAGACGCACAGATAGGAGGAGTGAGTGAGATAGTTTCAACCATGAAGTTCAAGAAATGAAGTGCAGTGGTTTATTTTTTTTAAATAAACAATTGGAAAGAAAAGTAAAATAGTTACCCTGGATTTCAGCTTGAGTGCCAGTGACTTACACAGAAACATCTGTCTGTGTCTTGGCATGTTATAAAAGTGGTTGTTGGTCCTCCCTGGTCTAGCCCATAGCACTTGGAGTGTCTCATCCAAGAACCATCCAGACCTTCTCAACCTTGGAAATGGTGTGGAAGATATGTGGACTTCATTCCTCATGCTGGCTGGATAATTTTGAAATCCATGTATCTTTTAAGTTATACCATGTATCTTTAAGAAACACTAGAAGAATCAAGTTTAGCCAGATTTTGCCACTTGCTAAGGCAAATGAATAACACAATACCAGTTGGAAGAGACTTTAGAGGTCTTCTAGTTCAACCTCCCTGCTCAAGCAGGAAACCCTATATCATTTCAAACTGTTGTCCAATCTCTTCTTAAAAACCTCCAGTGTTGGAACATCCACAACTTCTGAAGGCAAGTCATTCCACTGATTAATTCTTCTGTCAGGATGGCCTCAGGAACTAGTTCTGTTCAAAGATTGTGCCAGTAGAGTATGAGGTACATTAGATGAAGAGAATTTATGACTCTGTATAAATTTTATTTAGCTGCCTATTAAGTAGATTAAGATATACTCACTAAGAGCTACAGAATTCTGCTCAGTCATATTAATCTCCTTTCAGAGAAATAAACTATGTTAGTTTGGATACAGCAATGATTGTAATGAAGAATAAAAAAAGCTTCTGGCACCTGGCCACATAGGTAAGGTACAAAAAGGCAGAAAATGTAGTCCAAGCCAGTTTTAGGTTACCTCCTTGGGAAAGGCTGGATCTGCTAGTCTTTTAGGAAGCATAGCTCTTAGTTTATATTAGGTTGTTATTACTATATGGCCTTTGTTCAAAATCTTAGCTGATCTAGCAGTCTAAGAAAGAGAGAATCTAAAAGAAACAAAATAACAAACCAAGATAAACTCTTTGGACCAGGGAGCTTGAACTTTATTGGCTGCTATGTAAGTTCTCCCCTCATAGTTGTAAAAATTGTTTTGTTCTAAGAAACGTGAAAGATCCTTCGTTATACAAGCCTGGACAGCTAATAACTTTACATTTTTGAAAGAAAGCTACACCAAATAAGCTTGGGACTAAATTGGGGGAAAGAAAAGATCTGAAGTATTCGTTGATCAGAGCAGAATAAAGCATACTGTACCTAACATGCGAAAGATAATCTCCCGATCTTTTCCAAAAGAAGCAGCAAGTTTATTACCCTGTTATTCATACTGTATTTATTTTGTTGGCCTGGTACTTTATTTTCTATTTAGGATTGAACCTCTCTTTGTTAATATTATTATACTTTGTATTTTTTTATGTTGGTGATCCAAAGAGACCAACTGAAGCAGGAAAAGTACAAGAAAAAATAGTGTATCTACATTTCTGTATACTCATCCATTTCATTTAATAAGGCTTTTATCCCTAGTTTTATTTTATCCTTTGGAATACCATAAAGGAAAAAAAAATCTATAGGCAATAAAATAGCCAACGAGTTAGTAATTCAGATCAAAAAGCCTTAATAGGCAACGATCCACTATTTCTTCAGGAAAAATTCATAAATGCTTGTCATGTATTGCTGATTTAATTTTCTTTTATACACCACCCAGTCACATTGTTTGAGCTGAGAAACCATATAAATTATGTAAATAAACAAACTATACCATGTTCTTTTTAAGTGTGTCAAGAAAACAACATGGATATTGCAAACCATGAATTAACCACTCAATCTTCTCCATTTCCCAAAAATTTTGTCATAGGATTAGGAGCTCCATTGATGCTTGTCACTGACATGCAAGTCCATAGAAGTGCAACACCTAGAGCAGATCATGAGAAGATTCAAGATTTCCTGAAGGATTTACCAACCAACCAACATACACACACACACACACACGCCCCCAAATCCTTTTTTGCAGTGAATCTTCCAAAAGGTGGGAATGGTATGAGAGGGGACAAACACAACAAATATCCATAAGGTCCCCACTCTGATTGTTAAAAACCGGGCTTTTCTCCCACTTCTTGGTTAAGGTGGATGGCAAGTCTTTTATGGGATGGGTTTTTTAAATTAATTTGAATATGTCCTCTTCTTGACATACATAATTCTTCTATTACCTTTGCTGTATTTTTAATGTTGTATGCTTATGGAGTAGCCAGCCTTTTAAATTTGAAATAAGTAAACAAATAAGGACCACGTCTGTTTTATAAAATGTTGCTTATTTATTTGGGTAAATTTGAAAATCTACGTATATTTCAATCAAGTTAAACATGCAGATTTATATTAACTGGAACATTTCTTCTTCAGCTTTATGCATTCAACATCTTCAGTTACATCCCAGTCTACTTTTTTTTGCTCTTTTTCCTTCTCTTTGATTTTTGCTCTCCTAAATCACTATTCTCTTCCTTAGATGTTTCAAAGGAACATTGTCTTGCCTTTTGATAACCAATTTGAGATTCATTATAAATAAGATCATTACTGGTGTCCAGATGTTTAGATTTTTTTCTCTTTTTCTTTTTCTGGGTGTCCACTTCATCTCTGCTTGAATCTAGTATCCCAGTGCAGATAATCTTTGGTTCTCCAGCCTCGTCCTGTGCATGTTTGTGTCTTTTTTTCTTCTTTGTCTGGGATTCCAAACACTCCAACGTCTCAACCATCACTGGAGGAGAATTACCTGGCTCTACTTTGGTGCAATGTTGAGTTTTCTTCAGTTTTGTCATGCACTTGGCAAAATATTCCTGCACGGTAAGAGTGCTGGTTACAGTATTGCTCCCATCTACTTGGTCAGGTGGCACGATCACTTCTTTTGAATCTTCCGCTAGAAAGCCTGCGCTAGCAGCATCAACCTGAGAATGAAAAAAGAGGAGATAGAGGTCAGAGGAGTAAACTGAGTAAGTGCTTTAAAAAAAATTATAAACTTTCTGATACTGGATCAGATAGGGTTTTCAGAAGATCCAACACAACTTCATCCTATGTTTTAAGATGGAATGCATGTATCTCAGGCCAATCCTGCTTTATTTCCTGAAATAAGACAGTCCTGCTTAGCTAAGCTCAGCGCATGTCAAATCAGATGAAACCCAAAAGCCACACACATCTACAGAAAGGAATTGTCCAATGTTCTAATTTTGCTGCTTCTTTCGGAAGTCAAAATCTAAGGGGTTTGTTGAAGACCCAGTTGGCAGACCCAGTGTCTTTTTAAACAACAAGTTATACACCCAATAGGAATGAGATAGCCTTTTATTTCATAGAGCAAACTCAGTAAAAATAAACATAGTAATCCTGTAAAGACAGACCAACTCAAGAGCTGGAATACTCAACACTGCAAATCACTTTAAAAAATCCTTAAGCAGAATTTACTCAGAGATTTTTAAGTACCCCAAGAATCACTAATGGAATTTCAAGAGCAACATTATTTTTGTTCCACAGGACTTGGTCCTTGGAGTGCATATCCATCAGGAAGTTGCCTTTTCATGCAGCTCCTGATCAGGCAGATATCCACAGTCTCCCTTAGTTGGATCACAGTTAAACACACTTGAAAGCTGCCAGTGGTGTACCTGAAGGGCAGATTACAGTGTGCCATAAGATGTGAATTTTAAGTAATTCAAAATTTTGATGAACTTCAGAATGTGATAGTATGAATCACATCCAACAGAGGAAATACTTGATTTCATGTACACTATATGGAGTTCCTAGGATGACATAGGCTTGAAAACATTTTACTTCAAATATTTGGATATCCTGTATTATTGTCTATTACCCTGAAGAGAGTGATAGGTAATTATGTATGAATGAAGGATGTGCTTATTTAGCCATTATGCAAAATGAAGGATATCTCTCTCACATCTCTCACAATGTGAGAGATCATTCTGTGTATATTACAGGAAGACATGTTTTCTCTGCACTGGTTATCATGTGTTCTCATTTCACTGGCAAATGGAATCACACGGTTTCCCCCAACAGCCTACAATTGCCCTGATGTATTAATTCCAGGGGTGGGTTCCTCCCGGTTCGTACTGGGTCGCCCGAACCGGTAGCGAGGTGCTGGTGACGTCATGATGGCGTCGTGGACCCGCCTTGGTCGGTGCCAGTCCGTGCGCGCTGCCATTTTTTTCCGTGAATTTTTGGCGGCTTTTTTACGTTTTGGGCCGTTTGTGCTCTGCTGCTGCTTTGGAAAGGGCCCTCCCACCCGCCCCCGGGTTAAGGCTGTCCCACCCACCCCTGGGTTAATGCTGTCCTTTATTCTTCGGCCGAAGCACAGCTGATCAGCTCCTCAGCTGTGTTTTGGGCAGATTATAGTGACTGAGCATGCGCGGACACAGAATTGCACCGGGGGAGCGCGCACGCGCGTAACCCTAAGCCACGCCCACAGAGTGGTAGTAGAAATTTTTGGAACCCACCCCTGATTAATTCATACTAGAATTACATATCCTAATTTACAACGAGTGAGAAAATGCAACCGGAGACTGATTGCTGAGGTAATGTGAATATTCTTGGTATCACAGATCAAAGATCTCATCTTATGATGCCTTGTTCAATCTTAAGGTTTCAGGGTTAGGATGCTGTGAATTCCTACTGCACTGTCATAAATACTATATAACATCATCCTTTCCCCTAAAATTCAAAACAAAACAATATGTACATATGTGCGAGCAGATCTTTTTCTACATCTCTTTTCTATGGCAGGCCTAATTATGCCAAAATGAAGATTATTTGGAAGTTAAAGCTCATTTATGCCACTTTCTATATCTCCATTCACTATGCAACAGAAAGGAGAGATCTCAATCTTCTCAGAGAAGAAATTGGCTAGTAACAGAGCAAGGTTTTCCTATTCTTCGGATCGGAATTTGTGCCTTAGAAAGTTTTGCCTAGCCACTTCTTTATTATTTCTCCTGTGACAAACAACAACTTTTTAAAAGAAGAAAAAACAAAAAAATATCTTCCAATACTTCGTTTTGCTGTCGTTTTTTTTCTTGTGAACTTGAACAATGTGCCTTTTAAAAGTTGTTAGCCATGACACAACCAAAATTAAGTACTCCCTAGTTTCAGCAAGAAGGAATAATTTGTTTGGGTTGCTCTTAAAATCAAGAAATTTTTAACTTTTTGATAAAAATATGGGTGATATTTGCGGAAGTAAGCCTCCTTGATTTCTATCTTTCTATAATATATTTATACAAAGAAGAAACATCAATCTGGGGTTTATCTTTTGGATAAAACATAGGTGTGCAAGCAGGTACAAAAATATTTACTCCTTTTTTTCTTTTTTCATTATATTCTGACTACAGAAAAAATCCATCAATGGCTGTCACCAAAGTTTGCTTCACCTAGGTAAAACAACCTTTAGCATTTCAGATATTAAAACATTTTTTAAAAAAATAGCTTTGTGAATTCCATCATAATTGAGCATAGGTGAAAGGTACAGAGACAAGAATATTAAGCTAGAAGCACAAAATATTAAATCAGTTCTAAGTCAGCAATCAGACACATGTACTGGACTGACTGTTGCCTAAAATGGAGAAGTTCAGAGAAACCCATGATGCCTAAAGACAAGAACGCAGGCTAAACCACTCCTGTACGGACAGGAATTTTAATAACCACGGGCCACTGCACACAAAGTTAGCAGGGCATGGAGACAGGTAAAGGCAGTGTCAGCTCCAAAGCAAACTCACACACCGCATTTCTGGGACACTGATGGAGAACCGTTAATCATTTGGAAAAGGTAGGTGCCAGGAACACTCCCAACTGCTTCGCATGACCAACTTTCTCTTTGGAACCCTGGAAACCAGGGAAAAACAATGATGGTGATCTGAACAGTGCTGTCAGATTAAATCAGCTGCTATTTACATCAGGAAAAATGTAGTAATTGGAGGCTGCCACCAAGAGGTGAGCAAAGAGGAGGAGTGGCCCCCTATTCATTCAGATGCCCCTCCTCTATCCTCAAACCTTGCTATGGCTTCAGTGTTCATTCCTGACACCAGATCATCAAAATCTGGGGCCTCTTTTGCCTGGTTGCCACTCAGAGGCAGCAGCTCAGAGATGTTATCTCCAGTCCTGTTTTTTTGGTGTCCAAAGAGGAAGAAGAAATCCTAAATGCTGTCTTAAGACATACAATATGCTAGATTCTGAAGAGAAGGCAGTTACAAGAAGGGGGCATCTGTTAAATCTGGAATGACCAAGTGGGTTCATAAAAGTTGTAGCTGATAATGAAATGATAGATTTGTATGGAGGTATGGAGAACTGTTTCAGAGAAGATGTGAAAGGATGAGGAGACTCAGGTTCCTGATGAAAAATAGTGATCACTTTTTACAACAGCTTCCTTTTATGTGGATGCTAAAGAAAGTTACTATAAGTTTTTAGTATGAGCTTTGTAGAAAGATACAAAAAGTCTATAAATCAAATATTTAAAATAATGAGCAATGTAGAGATATTTGATTTTAGATAGTCCTGTAGCGAACCTACTATTGGGTGGATAACTTCATTAACTTGTAAAGCTATTCCTTGATAGTGTCAAATAGTTTATTTTGAAATATGAAATTTGCAATTAGTTGAAATGCTTTTAAACAGTAACCATTCAATTAGCCATTATATGAAAAACAGAGCTGCTTTCCTATATTAACAAATCAGTATGATAAACTATGGTATTAAAACCGAATCGAACTTGATGCATTTTACATATACTGGTTTCCCTTTCATTTAAGTAATAGGGAAATGCATTCACTATGATTGTTGAACTGGTATTACAATATTTTTGGAGGGGATTGTATGTTATTTTCAAAGTTTCCAATATTTCTCTGAATATGTACCTATGTGTATAAAAACTAAACTTTCCTCAATACAAATAGTAAATTATAATGAGCACAATCCTATGAAAATTAAGCATTTATATGGCCCCTATATTAGATGAAAATTTGAATTGCACTTCTCCTATACAGGTAGTCCAACTTACAACTACAATTGAGCCCAAAATTTGTTGCTAAGCAAGACAATTGTTAAGTGAATTTTTCCCATTTTACGACATTTTTTGGCCACAGTTGTTAAGTGAATCACTGCTGTTGTTAAACTATAAACATGGTTGTTAAGTGAATCTGGCTTCCCCATTGAGTATGCTTGTCAGAAGGGTGCAAAAAGTGATCACATGACCCTGAGGCACTGCAACGGTCATAAATATGAATCAGTTGCCAAGTGTCTGAATTTTGATCAAGTGACCATGGGGATGCTGCAACCATCATAAGTCTGAAAAACGGTTATAAGGCACTTTTTTCCGTGTTGTTATAACTTCAAATGGTCACTAAATGGACTGTTGTAAGTCAAGGACTCTGTATATTAAGAGGAATTAAAGATGATGACTAGAGCAACTTTAAACAGTTGTTAATAATATGTGGATATTTCATCTACTCCATTTGATGCAGTAGATGGCAGAACCGATTTCAAAACTGAAGATTTTTTTTTATTCACATCCAGCTATAAGTATGATAATCCCACAGTACAAATTTATACAAAGTTTGGGTTTTTTGGGGACTGCATTTAAGAGAAGTCCAAGCAGAGAAAGTAAAAGTAAAAGCAAGGTATTATGCTTTACAGCAGAAATAGAAACTTGTTATTTATAACCTAGAAGTTAAGATTCCAATTCCCCATGATCAGAAATGGTGGAAACTGCAATGCAACAAATATTGGTGAAAATATTAGATGGGGAAAAGAACGAAACCCTATTAAAACAAGGTGAAATGAATAAAATTAGAGAGGGAAATGCCATAATAATCCGTGTTAAGATTGTTAAGAGCGTTAAGCCATGGCTTGTGGGTTGAGAGTAGAGTACACAAGTAGATTGCCGAGATAAAATGGCTTGGAAAAAATGATGTCAGTGTGAGCTTGGAAAAACCCTGAAGACGGAAAAGGATTCCAGCAGAGATTATAGGAGGAAGCTGTGTCAACAAGTGAAAAGGCTTCTCAGAGATGAGGAAACGATGCTGCTTTTGAAATTGGGAATAACTGGCATTTACAGGAATTTTCATTTGTTATGTTCAAGAGTGGGATAGGGAAATAAAAATATAATTTAGTGATGGGGGGATAATGAATTGTTACTTTTCTACTTTTTTCCCCAACTTGTATGTCAAATAAGATTTTTTTTTTAAAAAAACTGTTCACTGCAGAATTAACACCACAGGTTTGCAGGTGGGAAAGGGTGTAATTAATGTCACATAGCCAATCAATCCGACTCCAGGTTAGCAACAGAAAACAGGTAGTTCCTGCTTTGCAGACAATGAAGGAAAAGAGGCCAGGCTTATGAGAAATCCCAGGTAACCAATAGCTTACCTATAAATGCAGAAGTAGTCCCAATTTGTTCAGGAGTAAATCGGGAACTACAAACCAGTCCCAAATAGCTAAAATGAAAGCCAACGCATGCGGATCTGCAATTTTTCTCTCTAGTTATTGAAGAGAAAAAAATGTGGAGCTACAAGTAGTAGCCACACCTCAATGGAAATTCTGGAAAAAGCTTATTTTGCCTCCTTAAAAAAACAACCACCCATCTAGTCCAACTCTGCTTTGCAATGTGACCGACCAACTGATAAAAGGAAGTGCAAAAGTAGGATGGGAAGGCAAAGAGTTCTGTCCTGCAATAATGGTTTCTCAACCTAGAAATCACATCCATTCATCAGACTAATGGATGGGAATAGCCTTTATCTCCACCATGTTTTTCTTCCTTAACCCCCTTTGCCTCCAACTGAAAGGCATCCTGCATCAACAAATTCCTTAAATCACATATGTACTGGGTGAAGATATCCTTCTTTTTGTCTGTCCTGAATCTCCTGCCAACAGATTCATTGGACAACTTCAGGTTCTAACATTAAAGGCAAAAGAAGAAGGAAAAAAAAATCTCAATTTTATAGATTTCTCCTTTATATTCATTCCCTTGACCGCCTATCCTGAGATCTGACACCATAATTACGTGATTTGTTACTCCGTTTCCCCTTTGGCAACCAATCATGGCAACCAGGACAATTCAATGAAGCACAGCGTAATGGAATAAGTTAAGCTCCCTGGGTTGTTTCAAAGGAGGCCTCAACATGAGGAACATTTAGTTTTGATTGCAGAAGGCTTAGGGAGCACCATTGCATACATCTTTTGAGAGAATCTAAAATACAGAGGCAACATGGCCAACAAGTTAAGTCCAAAATAAGCAGAAGACCTGCCCAGCAGAATGCCAGGAGTGTTACCCTTTGTTGATTTGTTGTTAACAAATCAATTATTTGGCATAAAAATTTAATAAATAAAATAAATAACAAAGCACAGAATAATGGGAAATACAAGATGCTAAATTGTGTGAATGCATGTGTATGTAAATATGCTCATTTATTTATCTGATTTGTTGCATAGTCAGCCAGATGTTCAGACTGGATTTGTATTATTATTATTATTATTGTTATTGTTGTTGTTGTTGCTGTTGTTGTTGTTAATTTTATGTCACCCATCTCCCCGCAAGGTGACTCTGGACGGCTTATAATTTATAAAAACAAAGTGAAAAATAATTAAAATATTAACAGATTAAAATGACAGACATTAAAATATTACAGTTAGTCCTCAACACAACCACAATTTAGCCAAACATTTCTGCTGCTAAGCAAGACAGGTGTTAAGTGAGTTTTGCCCCATTTTACTACATTTCTTGCCACAGTTGTTAAGTGAATTACTGCAGTTGTTAATAACATGGTTATTAAGTGAATCTGGCTTCCCCATTGACTTTGCTTGTCAGAAGGTCACAAAAGGTGATCACTTGACCCTGGGATACTGCAACCGTCATAAATATGAGCCAGTTGTCAACCGTCTGAATTTTAATCACGTGACCATGGATGCTGTAACGGTTGTAAGAGTGAAAATCGGTCATAAGATACTTTTTTCAATGCTGTTGTAACTGAACGGTCACTAAATGAACTGTTGTAAGTCGAGGACTACCTTATATTAAAAGCTATACTAAAACCACATCTAAAAAAATCAGGAGTTGGATGGGATGGGATCTTCTTACCCCATTAGCCAGCTCCAACAGTGAATGACCCCCCCCCACTCCCCAGGCTCCCAGCTGAACTGGCAAAGCCAGGCAGTGAATGACCCCCCCCCCACTCCCCAGGGTCCCAGCTGAACTGGCAAAGCCAGGCTTTAATACTCTACCGGAGTGCCAAAAGGGAGGGGGCAGTTCTCACCTCCGGTAGTAGAATGTTCCACAGGGATGGGGCCACAGCAGAAAAGGCTCGTCTCCTTGATCACACCTGCATTAATTCCTTAGCGGACGGGCTCCATAGCGGGCCTCTTCTGCTGGCACAAATGGGGCGGGCTTGTCCCATCAGAGAGAGATGGTTCCTCAGATACCCTGAACCCATGCCATGTAGGGCTTTAAAGATAACAACCAATCCCTTAAATTGGATCTGGAAGCAAACTGGCAACCAATGCAGCTTGCTCAGTAACGGCGTTATATGGACAGCCCTAGAAGCTCTCAGGGCTGTGAGCGCCGCTGGATTCTGCACCAGCTGCAGCTTCTGAATACTCTTCAAGGGTAGCTCTATGTAGAGCATGTTCAGTAATCCAGTCAAGATAGGACTAGGGCATGAGTGACCATGCACTGGGCCTCAGGATCCAGAAAATGGCGCAACTGGTGCACCACACGAAGTTGCGGAAAGATCCTCTTAGCCACAACTGCCACCTGCTCTTTGAGCAGGAGTTGTGCATTCACACATACGATTTAAAACAAGAAGTCTTAAAAACAACTATGGCACTCAAATAGAAATAGACAATTTATGGCTCCCTCATTTCCACTGAAGTTTGTAACACATCCAATAAGCTTCTTATAAAGTTTTCAGATTGCTCCATGTATGAACGTTCCTTCAAAAGGAAAACTACGACGTGGGAAAAGCTCAAGGTTTGCATCTCCAAGAAAAACCCTCTGCATCTCCAATTAACTTTGCTACATGATCTAGAGACCTATACATGCTACAACTTTAAATGACAACATTCTGCTCACAAATGTTAGCTCCAAAGGGAGGGAAGAAGCAAAAAATATTACAGGCATCCCTTGCCAAAAGGAAATTGCATCTCCTGGTGGTACTTGCCCTAAGGCATGGCTTGGGAATGGAGTCAGCTGTAAACCTGTAAGTCAAGCAGGCTCTTGTTTCTTCAATGCAGAAAGCATCTTGGGACATCCAATTCCTTTGGGATAGTCATCTCTGGAAGGCCAGTGTCATTTCCATAAAAGTTTGGGACTCTGCCCTGCAGGACTAACTTGAATAATTGTAAGTGATGTGCCATCAACAGTGGGCCCAAAGATAAATAAAGAGAAAAACACCACAATTTTTACTAATTTGTGGATAGGGATAGGGAAAGACTGTGTCTTCTCCTGTGCCATATTGGGAGAGCTATCCTACATTTTACTAATTTGCTCTTTTGGTCTGATCAGCTTCTTATTAGAGAAATTTGGATGGGAGAGAATCTCCCGTTTATCAGATGGTGACCCTGGAGTGCCACTGCAAATGCATAAATAATCTGACTGGAATCCACCAATTTGTTAGGTCAGTTATACAAGTTTTAGAAAAATTAACTAAACTGTTTTATTTGGGCACCATCCACGTGTGTGAATTTCAACTACTGAAATTCCTGAGAAGTGTGATGATGGGGCCACAAACCTGGAAGGCAATCAGGTCAGGGATGGCTGAATAATAAGATAGCACATAGTAACAGTGGATTACCTCAGAACCTGTTCTAGCAGTTCTTTTTGTAGGATGAAGGATTATGAGGTACGATGCAATCCTCCCAATCAAGTAGGGATCACTGGAAGAGGTTTACATAGAAAACAGGCTAAAATTTGCTCAGTGGAAAAGGATGTTCCATCACAAGATGGAAGAGAAGGAAGGCCCACTGTATTAAACTGTAGTCTTTCATGCCTCAGGTGGGACTAGAACTCACAGTCTCCTGGTTTCTAGGCCAGCATCTTAATGACTACACTAAATAGGTTCTCTGGACTGGTTGCAAAGAAAGAGCGACTAAGAATTCAGCAGGAGAATGACAATTTGCAACTCTAAGTACTAATCTCTGTTCATACAATGAAAGACCAGCGACACTGAATGTGCTAGTTAGGCAAAAAATAGGTTTCTCCCTCCATTACAACACTGCAACGCATCAGGTTGGCAAAAGGTGGAGAAAGGTGGGCTGTCTAAAGAAACCTGAAATGCCTGAAAAGAAACTTTGGCAGTTCTCTATCCATATCATGTAACCATATCCATATCAGTCTTTTCCCAACTCTGAAACCATTCAGTTTCTAAGTGAGTATTGGTTTGAAAACGGCTGACTTTTCTATGCCTTTTTCCAGACTCCCAAAGTAATGGAATAGCAGAAATAACCAAATATTCTGAAAGATGAGCTAAATCCAACAGCTATAAATCATTCTAAAGCAGTTTTGCTTGATCTGGCACTTTCTAGTTATATTAGGACAGCGACTCCCAGAATTCTCTGCAGAACTAAAATGAAAACCTACCTCTTCCTATGACCTTGGAGAGCACCTGCTATGGATGTAAACAATACTGGCTCACCATAATATGGCTTCAGATATTTTGCTGGCACAAAATCAGCTGGGTAATCTTGGGCCAGCCAGTCTCTCTTAGCCTGAGGAAGAAGGCAAGGGCAAACATTTCTGGAAAATCTTGCCAAGAAAACTGCAGGTCCAGTCGGCAGGAGTCAACACTGACTCAAAGGCACAAAAACCAAAACAGAACAAAACAAAATACCCCAAACTCAGCACTCTTGTAACAGTTTCTTCCCATTTTATCACTCCACACTATGAGTGTGAACAAAGAAATGGCTCTCCAGTTGGGCCCCAGAGGTGCATTTTCAAAAGGCAACTGGACTTTGTTTTTCCTTGAAGGTGTTTCACTTCTCATCCAAGAAGCTTCTTCAGTTGTGTCAGAACTAAAGAAGCTTCTTGGATGAGAAGCGAAACGTCTTCAAGGAAAAACATAGAAAGTCCAGTTGCCTTTTGAAAAAGAACCTTTGGAACAACAATGACCTGCATGACTGAGAATATTCATAGACATCCCCAGTTGGATGGGCTTTTACATGGGTTGTACCACTCTCTTTACTCAAGGAGATATTTAGTACTCAAATTTAGCGTGAATACTGTTGAGAAGGGAGAGTGGGAAGAGTGTGCCTTTCCCTGCTTAACTTCCTTTTAAACAAAGAAATTGACATGCTGAAACTATAGTGGTTTAAAATAAAATATAACTACAGAGCTTTTTAGCTGCCCTCCCCAGCTGTTATCAGAAATTTTCATGCACAAAACCCAAAACAAAATGCAAAACATTCCCCCCCCCGTTTCCTGAATAAGGAGTGCCCCACTTTCACCTCCCCAGCCTCTGAAGTTGTGCAGGAGAAAGCTCTTGCCCTGTAGACAGTATGGCCTCCTGTTTGAAGTCCTAGCTTTTGGGAGATGGTCAGTTTACGTCTCCTGATACTAGCACAGGAAAAGGATGCACTCTCAGCAGCCCATGTGCTCCACCAAGATAAGCACAGAGCTTTCTGTCCCGGGAGCCTTATCGGCTTTTCCGGCTACTCTCCAACACAGACATCGCAACAAAACTGTCAAGCCAAGTTTTTGCTCATACAAACTAAGGAGGGGAAGAGGTGCAAAGAGATCTCACCAATCAAAAACAAGCATGGATGGATGCATGTGTACACACATATGAATGTGCACACGCACACATACCTTGTCTGCATTTGAGTTGCTGCAGAGCAATGTGAAGGGCACAGCCTGTGTTTCTCATGTGTTGCTACAGTCAACAAGTGTCTCGTATGTTTATGAGCAAGCAGCAAGTTCTTCTTGAAAATTCAATTCTCCACAGTCAAGCTGTGTCTTATTTGACCCAACCAGCCATGTCACTTTGTTCCTGATCCCTTATCATTTGCATCATCCAAGAAACAGAAGAGAACGTGTACAGTATTTGGCAAGATATTTTGTTTTTGTATGTGTGCATTCACATGTATGGCTGCCAATATACCACCTGACAATATATGTGCCTCTTTGGATCAGATAATTTACCTATCCATGGTCCAAAACTTTGGAGAAATGTTCCACTGCTGTTAAGAGCATAAGGAAGTTCTAATAAAAATCTATTTATTGATCATTATTCATTACAGCAATTATCTTTTGCTAACGCCCCTTGATTTAGGTTTCTAATTCCTGGAATGATTTATTTTTGTAATGCTCCCTCCCAAATGCAAATGCTCAAAACAATAGGCACAGCACCAAAGCAAAGGGCAAATATTTGGCCTCACAACAGCAATTCTGCAGTAACATGCAGAGGAGAAAAAAGAAATCTTGTCTAAAATTAACACATAGACACACCCAGCTGTCCCCCACATCTATCAGCGTATATTTTTAGATGCAAGCCACACACTAACCTTTGGGATGATCTTTTTGAATGGCTGCACTGCAAATGAGCTTTCTTTTCCTCTCTGCCTTTCTCATCAACAGCTTCAAGCTCCCTACCCTCTTCCTTTGAGGCTGTATGTGAATCGTCTCCTTTCCTGATCTTTGCTACCTAAGCAGCTTCTCAACTACACTATTTTGTATGAAAGAATAGAATAGAATTGAATTGAATTGAATTGAATTCTTTATTGGCCAAGTGTGATTGGACACACAAGGAATTTGTCTTTGGTGCATATGCTCTCAGTGTACATAAAAGAAAAGATACATTCGTCAAGAATCATGAGGTACAACACTTAATGATAGTCATAGGGTACAAATAAGCAATCAAATCACATTAGGAAACAGTAAATATAAATAGTAAGGATACAAGCAACAAAGTTACAGTCATGCAGTCGTAAGTGGGAGGAGATGGGTGACAATCGGCAAACCTTGCCTCCACCTTTTTTCCCCTGAACCAAAACAACTTTCTGCACCCATCTGTAATAGTTTTCATTTTACTTTTAAAAATGATAGGTAAAGGGAAGCAAATTTTAGTAGCTGGGATGTCAAATAATCAGGCTAAAAACGGATGTATGCCACATCCACTTACAAGTCTCTTTAACTGTGTAAAAAAAAAGTGTGGGAGAGAGAGACTGTACATTAGCAGCCCCCAACCTTTTGGGCGCCAGGGACTGGTTCTGTGGAGAGTGGTTTTTCTGTGGACCGGGGGGGGGGGAGGAGGCGTGGTTTCACATGCTGCCTGGATCCCGCACATGTGCTGAGGGGGGCTTCACTCGCTTCCGTGGCCTTGTTCCTAGCGGACCGCAGTTAATGTACAAGACTTATTAAAATAATAGGTAATATTGGACTAGACAGAACCATTGTTTTATTGAACCTAACAGCAACTTTGCGGTTACAAATTGCTTGATCCCTGAATATGGAATATCCATGGGCATATTATATCCCAGCATTAACACAGTGGCTGGAAAAACTCATACACAAAGGGCCAGAAGCTGACTTATAACTCACTTAATATTGCCAATTTTCTATTTTTGTTTGTCCATTCATGAGCTGCACTGGTGTGTTATCACCGAGTGTCCATCAATTATATATGTAATACGTGAAATTTAACTACCTGTTCCTATACAATGTGCTGATTTAGAAATAAGGTCCTCTGAAATTAACATGGATCGTGCCTAACTTAAGATATGAATAATTTTTTTGCACCCCATACAGCCATTCTTTCATAGGAACAAAGGGGCAAGTCACAATTTAAAAGAAATGAGAAAAATATGTTTTCTCTGCCTATGAAGAGAAATAAAGAATGCAAGACTGTGATCCCCCCCCTTGCAATGAATCCAGTATGTTTATATCTAGATATTAAGAGACCAGGACAGGAAAAGTTTGGAACATCAGCCAAGAAAGAGTTCCAAATAGAAGCCAGCCAATTTTTAAAGACATTCTTTGTAAGCAATAGCAGCAGGAGTTACCAAAGCATTTGTCTCTGGGGAACTATAAAATAAACACAAGAGGGTGCAATTAGCCAAGCAAGTGTCTATGTCTATGTGCCTATGTGGGAAAGTGCATAAACATGTGTCATAGTTATTCTCTTAATTGATGAAGAACATTTCTGACATCAGGCCCTATCAAAAAATGGGGGAAAGGGGGAAAAAAGTTTCCCTGTCCCTTATTGTGAATTAGTTAAAAAAAAATTAAGCTTTCAGGTATCGGCTAAAGATGAAATCTAGCTCTGAATGAATTTCATAATGAGACTGTGCAAAATCTATTTTTAAAACAGAGGCCAGAAATAAAAACGCCCTCTTCCTTGTCCCCCACAAACATCCTTCAGTGAGCAAATGTGTGTTGGAAATACTACTCTCTAGAGCAGGGGTCCTCAAACTTGGCAACTTTAAAACTTGTGGACTTCAACTCCCAGAATTCTCCAGCCAGCTATGCTGGCTGGAGAATTCTGGGAGTTGAAGTCCACAAGTCTTAAAGTTGCCAAGTTTGGGGACCCCTGCTCTAGACAGAAAACCCCAGGCTTAACCTTCAGCGTTTTTGATTTGACTCTGAAATTTTCGAAAGCAGGGCAGAAAATACTGAATCAGACGGGCCCATTTGTCTAAAGATCTTCCTTTGTAAGAGGAAAAATTGCCACCAAATTCCCAACTATCAAGGTCCAATCAATGGCTCAAGGCGACATGAGAATACAGTTGGGGTATGAAAAAAGTACCTGCTTATTAAATAAGCAGGTACATTTTCTTATATACTGAATATAGTTACTGCCACTGTTCAAAGATATTTGGATTTCCTATTTGCTCCTTTCTACCCCAGATGGATTTATAAATGCTATGGTAAATTTAGCACAGGGAGATAGCAAATGCAAAACCTCCACCACGTTCAGAGCAGTTTACCTTAATCTATTTATTATAATTAAGTCAGAAGTGAACTGACCTCCTCCTTTTTCTTGGCCAATATTGAAAACATGTTATTGGATATTACACTGATCTAGTCAGGTAATTCTTTTAAAAAAACATAGATTAACATGCTATCTGATGAAAAATACTATTATCATCCTCGTTAAGATGTGACAAAGAAACAAGTAAACAATGGATAAAACCTCATAAGATCTAAGGTCTTACATAAAGCCTCGTAAGATTTTGACCATTTGAACCAAGTTTAGCTTTTTGATCTTTTAAAACTTTTTTTTTGTCCATGGCATATGAAATCAGCTATGGTGTCCACTGGTTAAAAAAATGCTTCCCCCCCCCCGCCAATGTAGTCTTCCTCGTAGGTGAAATTAAGAAAACAAAGTTTAGAGGAGGGGGTTTATTTTTGCTCAAGTCCATTTCTTCTCTTAACTTCAACTGCAAGATGGTATATATTTATATTTATATTTTTAAAATTTATAGGCCGCCCAACTCCCGAAGGACTCTGGGCGGCTTACATCATATAACAATAAAAATAAAACATATAAAAACAATTTAAAAACCGATATCCATATTAAAATGGATCACCATTGACCTTTTGGACTCCAGCACAATGACCTTTCAAGTACAGGTTCAGCCTTTATTTCTGCCACAGTGGCCAGCCTAGTTTCATTCTTCGTATCATTTCTTGCCTTTTGCTTACCCAAAAGTTAAAAAAAACCCACCAAACTAACAGCTACAAACATCAAAGCCCTCCCTATTATCTCCCCCTTTTGAAATATGACAATATAAATCTCAGGCTGACAACCTAGGGAGATTTTTTTTTAAAGAAATGCCTAGCGTCATACCAATTCCTATGCCTGGTAGCTAATCTGGAAGAAAGGTGTCCAAAACATCTCATGAAGGAACAGAAACCCAATTTATCCAAGGCAAGTTTCCTTCTTTGTGCCCATTTAACGGGGGTGGCAATGGAGGGGGGGGGTGAAGGGGAGGCAAGGAGAGACCTATGCCAAGAAATAATTGACAGTGGAAAGTGTTGGAATGTAGTTTTTTTTCCTCCCACCACCAATGATTAATGTGAATTTTGTGTTCCTAACTACTTAGTCAAGAGACAGAGTAATGTAGCTTTCTTTAAAAAAAAAACCACCCACTTCTGGGCAATGAAAAGAAAAAAGAAAAAAAAAGGGGTGTGGGGAGGAGAAAGAACGCTTGACCAGGCCCATAAATTATAAAGCATTAACACCCTAGTGCCACCCAGATCTCCTGACGCATGAAAAGTGACAATCCACCTGGCACTTCCAAGACTTGCGTAACTCACTTGGCGTAAGTTGAATTTTACCTTTGACATTTAATACTCTGGTTCTTTCATTATCCTCGGCCTTCTGGTATGGCCAAAACCAATATTGACCAAGCCAAACTTAACCACATGTGTTGTAGAAACCTTCTGCATAAAGTGAAGTGAAGTTAATAAATAAATACAGCCGCTACATTTTCAAGTTATTTTGAAGACTACCATCAGCTGCTCCTGCCTTTGGAAATTAGATGGCTTGTACTGGGCCTTTCTTCTCCAAGTTGCTTAGTATGGTGATGCAGCACACATCTCACCAAATACTACCAGCCAACTTTGAGAGTTGATCAAATATTTCAATCCAGGCTCTTTCTGTTCTAGATATTCACCATTTCACAATATTGCTTTTCTATACATTTCACTGCAATCTTCCCCTGGTACCATTTCGATACAATGAATAAGATCTCTAAATTTTTCAGATAATGTGGTCATATAAGCTGGGAATTAAGAATTTTAATTCAGCACATAAGTCTATTGTACATTTCTTGATTTAGATTTAGGCTTGAATAAATAAAATGCCACAGTATTTCACTGGGAGATGTCAATTATTTTTACACCTGAATTTAAATTAAATATGTATAGTACTTTTTTTTTCTTAATTCCTCCTTTCCTCATACTATGAAAAGAGAGAGGGGAAGGGAAAATTACTTTGCTGCCTGCAAGGGTTGATTAGAGGAGCCTGAGCTGCAATGAATACATGTCATAAAGTCAACAGCTCAAATGATGCATTAAGTACAAACTGTCAGAACTGGAGCTGCTACTTCACTTTACAAGCAGCAACTGATTTGCACAGGCAAATTCCACTCCTTCACCTGCTCTCTGACCGCAGCTTCCTGAGATACAAAAATCCACTTTGAAATTCTTCTCACACTCTGACATACCCAGCTTAGCACTCTTCAAATAGAACCAGCTTCCCCCAACAATGATTTTTTTAAAAAAAATGATTCTCTTTATTGTCCCCTACACTTCTGACTTTTAGGGGGGATTCCCACATCCATTTTTTTCTGAAGGAAACCTGCAGTATCTGTCGGTGAAGTGCTTCATATTACAGAAAATTCTGAGGCACATGAATTTGTGGGCCCTCCTCCCTACATCAGAAGACTTGGGAAGGTGACCTCCAAAGCAGATGGTCAGGAACTAATGGCAGATCTTCTGGGCGAGTCGTGAGGCTTCAAAATAATCTGATTCTCAAGGTTTTGAAATAACAAGGTGTCTTTTAAAAGAACTTTCTAGGCATTGTGCAAACTTGGGAACAGGCAATTCTTTTCAGTCTGATCTGCTGGTAGGTTATAGGAATCCTTCCCAGATATGGTAGCATTACAGGAGGAGAGAGGATCATAAAAGTTAGAGTGCTCTCTTCTGTTTTTGAGAATTCCAAAGCTTTTTAAAAGTGAGCAGGAATGTGTTTTGCCTCAGAGACATTTTATGCGCTAATTTCCAGCTCCAGTTTGACATTATTGACATAAAAATTAAGGAGCCAACATTGTCTCTGTTTATTTCTACAGGCAAACCAGAGAGGTGAACCACTAGTGAATTCACCACTGAATTCACAGTAACTCAACCTATTTAAAGAAGAAAACAATGGAGATGGGCAGGGGGGATCAAACTCAGACGGTCCGTCTAATAAAAGTAGCCCTGTCCTCTTTGTACGTGCACTGTGATGTAGCATGCACAGCCAAAAGGGGTGGAGCTTGTGGCATGGCACAGCTTTCATTGGTTTGATCAAAGCCACGAAAGCTGTGGACAACCAAAGAGATCGAGGGAGATCAACAGGTGAAAACAAAGCTTGTTTTATTTTGTGGCAATTCAACACTCTATTTCTACTTGTATTTCAGCATTTTTGCGCTCCACCAAAAATTTCCTGATTTACCATTCAGTTTTAGCAGCATAATCTCTGGGTGCTTTGGGATCCATATATGAGGAGAGAAAGGGCTATATGTAAGCTGTGAAGATAATTACTTCTCTCTTTGCCAAAATAGTAATAAATAGTAATACTAATTGGCTGCCTTTGACCTGGTCTTTCTGTATGCATTGACTTGGGCTGATTATTGTAATTTATTTCCAAAAGTCATAGAAGAAATTACTACCCGAGAACCTCTTGAAATGGTGATACTGGGAACTGAATCCGGAACTTTCTATCAATCAATCAGAATGGAGCTGGAAGGAACCTTCGAGGTCTCCTGTCCAATCCCCTGCTCAAGCAGGAGACCCTATACCATTTAAGACAAGTGACTGTCCAGTCTCTTCTTAAAAACCTCCAGTGATGAAGCACCCACAACTTCTGACCACTGTTCCACTGGAACAGCTTCTACATGAGAAGCATGAACTTCTTCATTGAGTTTTGGCACTTCCTACTTTATTAGGAAGTTGACCACAAGTAATTGGTCATCTGATTGTTTTAGGAAGACTACATGTCTATGGAGATTCTCAGTCATTTAGGAAGACTACTGAACTTCAATCAGTTTTCAACTTCAGAAGCCCTAGGAAAAGAATGTAGAAAACATACCCTGTTTCCCCCAAAATAAGACATCGCCTGATAATAAGCCCAATCGGGCTTTTGAGTGCATGGCAATAAGGGCAAGCGCTTATTTCAGGGTTCAAAAAAATGTAAGACAGGGTCTTATTTTTGGGGAAACACGGTAGTGTTTAACCACAAAAAAGAGGAGTAAAGGTTATTATTCTGAATACTGAAGAAGTCATCCTGAACGTGATTAAAACCATTTCTCTAGATTATATGAAAAATTATTGCTGTAGGAGGGCAGTAAAAATAGGCTTGGAAATAGAGAGCCACAGCACCCTTCAATAAATATTTTGGGACTACAACATGCTGGTTGAGAATTGTGGGGTTGCGGTAATTCCAGCTCATCAGATTGGGGAAGATGACATCAGTTTACTGCCTGCCTTTCCAGCTTAGATATAATGCAACTTTGGCCTGTTTAAGCCACTGCTTGAAATGGAGATCAATGCTTTGTTGCAAGGGATCAAATCTATTGCACTGCAGCATTAGCTGGATAAAGTCTTTTAGCAGTAGGTGGTAGTTGACTGCAGCTTTCCTAATGAAGTCATTAAGGGTTCACTGAAAATGCTTATGCCCTCTTGCCTACCTGCAATTTTGCTTTACCTGCACTCAAGGTGGAAGGGGGATTTGTATTCTAGAGAGAAGGCATAAACTCCCATAGATGCCTCTCAGTTACTTAAACACAGTTATTAAGGTGCAACCCTTGTAGTTGGGATGGCACAATTCATGATAGAGGAACTGCTTTATTAAAAATGAATGAAACAGCTTTTCCCTCTTCCTGCCCTACTTTTTATTTGTGTTTGGTTGTTTTTTTTTTTGTTGATACATGAACTGCATTAGAAACAAGAGATAGAAAATTATGTAATGGAACTCCAGGATCAGCATGCTTTTTCTTATGTCAGGAGTATATGTAGATATTGATCAAACTTTGTCCTGAGATACCTCAAAAGCACCTAAGCCTATTCCATTTTGGAGATCAACAGCAGCTTATCTGTGCACAAATTTCACAAGAAATATAATATGATGGTTATGTCAGAGTTGGACAGGGGCTGATTTTTAAAGCTTTATTTTTTACTGTCTTACTGGTGATTCTTTTACATAGTAAAGTGTTTCTCCCCCATAAACAATGGGATTGGGAAAGCTAACACACACAGAGATTCATTCATACCACTGGTATTCAGTAACACAGGCCTCTAATAGTTTGGCTCCATCATTCATAAATTTAAAACTTCCCAAAGTAACAAAGTTACTTCTTATTTAGGTCTGCTTATTCTCACTGCTTAGCAAGCTGTTAACTATTGCTCAGGAGTAAAGCAACACTTTGGAACATGCTTGGGAAAGTCTTCCTTGTGCCGAGCTGGGCCCTGATACGGCAAGCAGCCCTGGAGACAGTTTAGGGAATCAGGTCCCATTAAGAACCTGACAGCAACCCTCTAGTCATCTCCACCATGGAGGGGTTTGCTCTTCTCCATACTTTTCACTGTGTCCCCAAATACTATAAAAAGCAAAGCCAGCAGAATTTTAAAAGAAAAAAGAAAAGAAAACAAGAGGAATGGAGAAAATTGTAGAAAACAAGTAATCCTGCTTTCAGCCAATGTACAGTTAAAAAATGACTTAAGTTTTTTTTGATATATGAATTTGCAGAGAGACCATTTATCAACACGGCTGTTTACCTCCACAGCAGAGTCCCTCAAGCCGAAGAGTCGTGTCATTCCCCTTTGACTGATTAATTAGCCAATCAGGGGACATTTTTCACTGTGAGGCATGATGGGTTATCCCAGCTAATGTTCGGTCTCTAATGGCGACACATTAAAGCTAACTCGGCTCTTTTAGCCTATCGAAGTGACCGAATGAGAAGGCCAGATAATAAATCAAAACCCAATTTCCTCTCCACTCTTGGTATTGCACTGGGCCCTAACAAATCCCCCAAGGAATCAATGGCTAGAGAAGAGATTCTTCACCAATGAAGAAATTGGCAGTGGAAGGGTGAAACTGCAAATTCTATCATAGTGCACTATGCTTGATTCTGTGTGGCTGCCTTATCTCTGGCTTTTATTAATTTTATTATTTTTATACACACACAACACATTTGGTCACATATAGGAGGCAATTGAGCAACATTTGCCATACACAGTATCATCTATTTATTCAGATACACCAAAAAGTGTATATCCTAAACAGATCCTCAATATATTGTAGAATGATTGTGGGCATTTAAAAACACACTACTGGAAAAGTTTACATAATACCAAAGTAAGGCAAGTTTAATCTTTTCCTCATCCATTTATATTAGCCTTCCCCAACTTAGGGCCATCCAAATGCATGAACATCAACTTCTGGAATTTTCAACAATGGCCCACCTGGCTAGGGAACTGAGATTGAATCCATACACTGAGAGGGTCCTTAGGTTGAAGAACACTGACTTGCATTATGTGAGGAATGAATGCATGTACAGTGTTGACTGCAAGGACAGGACTCAACAAGAAATGTTCTTGTGGTTAACTCTTAAAGGCCCATGTCATTCGATCTTTCTCTTCCCCAGTGCTGTTCTGTGAGAGGGCTTGAGACTCCCCTCCCTGCAAAATCAGATGTAAAATAGCCTTTTCTTACTGACCTTGAAATTCCAAATAGATGCCATGAATATTGTCCACTGAATATAAGACAATGCTGGGTCAGCCTACCTAGCTTAAGAGTCTGTTGTCACAGAGACCAGACAGATGCCTTTGAGAAACCAACTCCATGTTTTCCAGGAGCTGGTGGGCCACACTGCTTTCACTACTGCAAGTAAGATGTATATAATGGATAAATTCCAATAACTTTACTCCCTTTTAAAGGAGTTTAAATTCGTAGCCATCATTACAAATATTGTACATGTAATAGTCTGATGATTCACTATCTGAATAAGTACTTCTTTTGGCCCATCCTTAATTTCTTTATGTTTCAGTTACAGTTTTATGTACTTTTGAGATGGAAAAATTCTTCACCTAAACCACATTCTCCACACTATGCAAGAAGAAAAAAATCCACAAGCAACCATGATGATGCACTAGAGAAATTTCATAGAATGACACAGAAAATCTATGTCTGTTTTATATATGAAAAGTGATTCTCTATTCGTTTTTACCCACAGAGTTAATACAGTTGGTAATCAAGGAGAAAGCCTTCTTGACCAGAATTTTCCAATTATGGAATGATTTCTCCAGAAACATTCATCTTGGTCTTTAAGTCAATCTCATTTTTGCAGTTATCAGTCTTTGCTATCATTTTTTTTAAATTTCCCAGAAACTCCTTTGACCTGAACAGAATTCCTCTGTTATCTAGCTTCTTTTGTGATTTTTGATATGTAATTTACAGATTATATTGTTTTCATTGTTTCATTTGCTAAGAAAATCATCCTAAAAGGCTGTTTTTACCCATCATTTAACTTTTTTGAAAGGTAGTAATATAAATACAGAACTTAATATGTAAAGAGCTTCCAGGACCAGCTATGATCAAACATGTTGCAAACAGATCTCTGTAAGTTCTCACTTCAACGTCTTTAAATACTTTTCATAAATACTTTGCTGTGGCATACACCATGCTCTCCAGAATGGGGAAGCTGATCTGTAGATGATTAGTTGATAGACAAATGTCCCCCTTAAACAGCTCAGACAATTTGACCATTTAGTTCAGCCACTGTCTATTTTGACTTATATTAGATTTCTAGCATCTCGAGTACAGAATTTGATTATTTCTATATATTTTTTTAAAGTTGGAAATACCAGGCTTTTAACTGAGAACTCTCTCCTTGCAAAGTCATTGCATACTAGGTATGGGTAGAGCTCAGCCTGCTGGAATTCTTTTTAGTTTTTAACAAGTGGCTTCGGAGCCACTAAAAACATCAGGTGCAAAAATGGATGAGAGACAGGCATAAACTTAGAAAAATCAGGAAAAAGAATACCTTTGAGCAAATTGTTAACTTGAAAAATTGTTTTCAGCATCATTTTAATTTAGTTTTAGAGACTAGAAATTTTTGTGCCCCCCCCCTTTCCCCCCAAACTGATTTTCTGCAAATGATGACTTTTCAGTAAATCCTGATCTATCTTCTTCTATCCACTCCTGTTCTATTGACTGAGGTCAGTCACACAAGGCCCTTTTAGCTTATCCAGTACTCTGCAGCTAACCAGGGAAAATGAGAACTTTCTTGTAAATGAGCAATGGCTGAAACTGCCAACTCTGTTTCAATCCTTAAACAAGCAGCTCACCCCCTCATTCAATTTATCAGAACATCAGGAAATGTGTACATCAGGAAAGGGAAACTTTGAGCAGAAAAATGTGTTAGTAATCAGGAAACTGTCTTAAGAGAATAGCATCACCCAGAAGGATTGTAACCTGCCATGACCAAATAAGGGAAGGGATCGGAAGATGGAGGTGTCACTTTTCCAACCTCTAATATGTTGAAACTACATGTCTGAAAGGAAGGCTCTTACTAATCAAGACAGCTCATAATTTGTATGTAGATGCGCATAATGAACTTTTCTGATTCCAAGTTGGGACACCATGAATTTTTCATCATTCTTCTGAATGCATGTTCCCATCCCCATTAAAATGAAACCGGACTGTGTGTTACCTTCTGGAGCATATTCCTTAGTGATAAAAGTTTTAATGGGAAATACAGCTGGATAGGAGAAGGAAATGCAGAGGAAAGTGTGCATGTGTTATCCAGGGAGTTTAATCAGATAGGAACTGATAGAAATGCTATTTTTGTATCTTACAGCAAAGAGGTTTAAAAACAGGCATAAGAAGAAACTATTTAACTCATTTTGTGTTCTGAAACTAAAAGGTAAAACATATACAGAGTGAAAAAAATGATTAAATTAGCTTGATGTAGGCACCTGATAAATGTAGATGTTTCTCTGAATGTGCTAGGTGAGTTTCCAATCTTTTCTACTGGTAAAAGAAATAAAGCACTGGCTGATCTGTCGAATAGAAGCAGCCTTGGGGATTGATACAATCCTTTCTAAATACTCTCTTCTAAGATCTAAGCAGCTGCTCTGATTATTACCGAGCCGAGTCCAATGAAACAGAGAGGAAGAGAATTGAAACATAAGTGGAGGAAATCAGAAGAGATATGAATTACAGAGAGGCAGTTGGTGTAGTGGTTAAAATAACTAGGCAAGAAATTGGAAGATAGTGAATTAGAATTTTGTCTTAGGCATGAATCCAACTAGGTGACTTTGGGCCAGACACTATCTCTCAGCCCTAGGATAAGACAATGGCAAACCATGTCTGAAAAATATTGGCCAGAAAGTGTTTAAACAACACTTTTAATATTTCCTAAATACTAAATAAAGAACTTCAGGATTCTTGCCTGTACCAGTGAAGACTTGCTTTTCCTCTACGTCATCCATATCAAATAATTGGTTTCAGGGGTGGGTTCTAACTTACCTCGCTGCCGGCTCGCTTCCTCCCGTGCCGCGTGGCCACGCCTCATGGGCATGCGTGCGCTTTGCGTGCACGCGCATGCACAGTGCAAAAAATAATAAAAACATTAAATAAAAAAGCCAAAAACAAGATGGCGACGCATGCGCGGTGCCAGAAACTCGGCTTCTGCGCATGCGCAGAAGGAAAAAAAATTCAAAAAAATAAAAAAAAATTAATAATTTTTTTTTAAAAAAAAGATGGCGGCGCCCACAGACCGGCACCGGCCAAACTGGATCTGTGACATCATCGTGACATCACCAGCAGGTCGCTACTGGTTCGGGCAAACTGGTCCGAACCAGGAGGAATCCACCTCTGACTGGTTTGTACCATAGTTAAAAGGGATGATTAGTGGCTGATTGTAAGTAACAAACATTCCACTGCCTAAAAGATCAAATTATAAGACCTCTACTGAAAAAAATCTAAGGACAGTTATTTGACTGAGGAGATCTGTGTAATTATAGGTCAATCCCCAAAATTTATTTTCTTGGAAAAGTGACCAAAAAGATGGTGGCCTTGCAGGTTCAGATACAGCCAGGATAAAGTGCTGAACTTGCTTTGTCTGGTGGTTGACCTATGTTAGAAAATGGATAGCAGAAATGCAGCCTACTAGTTTTCCTAAATCTGAAGATGGTTAATGGACAGGGCTCCATCTCCTCCCTGTTGCATCTTGCGCCCTTCCTTCCCATCTTTCTTAATTTTAAATTAATTTTAGTGTTATTATTTATTGTTTTAATGTTTTGTATTATAGCTTTTATTGATTGTAAGCTGCCTAGAGTCACCTCTAGGCAAGATGGGCTTGCATACAAGATTAATAAATAAATAAAGCTCATAGCCACTTTTCATATTACTGACTATAGTACCATTCCGACTGTTCTGTGAATTTAGACAGTCATTCAGGCAGTCTTTTGCAATGGTTCCAGAAGCTTGGGCTTAAAGATTACTGTTTTACCCAAGGTCACTTATGGTATCACAAAGAGATCAGGTTTTGTCTCCTGTGCTATACAGCTTTTTAAGGAGATTGCTGGGGATGGTAGTTCGAATTTTATAATGAGGTGCCATTGATATGCTAATAAATGTCCAGCTTCAACTTGGAAATTGTTTTCAAACCCCAGAAAAACAATTATTATATTTAAATTATATTGAATTTAAATTCAAATTTAAATTAAGGGAGAAATATAAAATTAGATCCAGAAAAGATATAAATTCTGTTGGTCACTAGGAAATAAGCAGTGTGTTTTGTATAGAGTTGTGCTTACTCTGAAAGTGCAGGATCACAGTCTATGAATACTTCTTCATCTCTATAGCCACTGCAGATTTGCAGATGGCATGATGCGGAATAATTTCACATAATTATGCCTACAGTGCCAGCGGTGACCTTTCCTTAACTGGGCAGGGTGTGTGACAGTTATTCATGCTTTGACAACATCCTGTATTTATGTACGTGCATTTAGTCCAGAAGCAATAATTGGTGAAAATGCAGCATTCTGTTTGCTAACTCATGCAAATTACAAGGAATGTGTGTGTAGGGGGAATTGTGTTTTACACACAAAGTCCATGCTGGAGATGTTGCTTGATGAAAAGAGTTAATGACTACTACTCTCCGTGACTTTTCTGCCTGTCATTTCTCTGGATCACAGTTTATTATAGATTATAGAACCACGAGAGAGCAGAACTGCAGCCCACTGCTGGAATTCCAGTTGGAAAACTGCATCAACCCCAAACCTCTATTATGCATGATGTAGCTGAAAAAGTGAAACAGCTTAAAGCAGGGGGTGTCAAACTCACGTCGTCACGGCGGCATCACATAATGTATCGGGACATTTTTCCCCTTCGCTAAACCGGGCATGGGCATGGGCAGCACGTGACGCATCCGGCCCATGGGCCAGGAGTTTGACAGCCCTGGCTTAAAGCAAGAGAGAAAGCACTATTCAAGCCTGACAGAACTACAAGAAACCAAAATAAGCTTCTATTTTCACCTGTCTCTTTAAATAACCTTAACTAGGCTGCTGTGGGTGATTCTTCTGCCCTACAGAGAAATAGGACCTTCCATCTGCTGAAGAAAGTCCTGAAAGTAATCTTTTCATGCTAACAAAGTGTTCTGAGGTTGACTTACTGATTGGGAATCTTTTTCTATTCTGCACTAGTGGCTATTCAAAACTGACCTTCTAGCTTCCAAGGTAGCTTAGTCATGTTTCATCTTGTGATCCTGGGCGGCCCTGAAATACATTCCAGGCATGGCCCCAGGAGACAAGCGAAGGGTTCTTGAAAAATTACATTAAATGGGACTTTTAAAAATACTGCTTTCATTCTTCCAGCTGTAGTTTATGTACACTTGACATGATCACAGCTTTCCTGTTCTTAAGCTACTACTATTTTTAATACCATGAACATAAATATTATTCTAATGATTAAATAAGTGCCATTACAGTAAGGACAATAAATTATGAAGAATCATTTTTCCTTACTGGTAAATGTGATAGTTTGCCGCCAATAAAATTCCATTTCATAAAAAATAAGTAAACAAAACAAAAACAAAAAAATGGTAAAACAAACCCTGCACTGATTGCCAAGCAATTATTGGGTGCAGTTTAAGGCATTGATATTGAAGTTTAACTTACGGTTTGAACACCCAAGGAACCACCTCTTCCATTATGAATCTGCCTCACCAAGATCTGTAGAAGAGCCGTTTCTAAACACGCTTCCACTGTCCAATGTTTGCTTACCTGGCAGATGGGAGGCGACTTTCTCTTTTACTACTCCCAGGCTGGAATACATACATCCTAAGGATGTTCTGAATCCCCACTCTTCCTTTAAAAAGTCTACAAAGATGTATCGCTTTTAATCGGCTTTTATTGTAAGTTTAGTTTTTTTGTGTTCTTTATTTTATAGAATCATAGTTGGAAGGGGTAATTTAGGTCTGTGAGTTCAATCTATTTTCAGTGTAAGAACCCATATTAAAGTATACCAGCAGATGGTTGTTTAATCTCTGCTTGAATACGTCCAATGAGAGGGAGCCTAACATCTAATGTTAGGGATGTTTTTTCTAACATTCATTTGGAATCTGCCTTCTTCTAACTTAAACCTGTGCCTGCTCACTAGTACAAGAGAGAATATGCTGTGATTTTCGGTGTGACATCCTTTTCAGTATATCTAAAAAATACTTAATATCCAGCCCTCCATTGTAATTTCTCAAGGTTAAACTTATTCAGTTCTTTTTATTTTTCTTCACAGAAAAGTTTTTAGTCCTCCCATCATCCTTATCCCCCTTTTCTGATCCTGTTTAAATTTTTCTGAATACTTAAATCAAACCATACATAGCACTTGACTATGAAGTGGAATGATCACTTCCTAAACTTATACCGTACTTCAACTGATGCAGCCAAAAATTGTATTTGTCTTTTTTGCATTTGCCCCACACTGCTGGCTTATATTGTTTGCAGCCAATTACTGTATTTTTCGGACTATAAGACGCACCGGTGTATAAGACGCACCAAGATTTCAAAGAGGTAAGTAAGAAAAAAGTTTTTGCCCTCCCCCAGCCCCCATCAGCACTCTGCAGACCTCCCAAACCCTCTGCACACCCCCTTTTTGTGAAAAATGGGCCGTTTTTCACCCTTTTGCAAAAATTGCGTTTTTGCCCTCCCCCAGCCCCTAAGAGCACTCCTCAGACCTTCCAAACCCTCTGCGCACCCGTTTTCGCATGGGGCGGGCCTTCGGGAGGCCAAAAATGGCTGTATTCGGTGTATAAGACGCATCAACATTTCCACCCTCTTTTAGAGGGGGGGGGGGGAAAGTGCGTCTTATACTCCAAAAAATACGGTACTTTTCCCCCTTAAGTACAAACACCAAGCCATGTACTCCCTTTTCAGTACTTGGATATTTGATTTTTTTTCTTCCATGAAGAACTCCGTATTTATCTATTAAAATTCATTGTTATTTTTGGTCTTTTCTCTATGCTACAAAGATTATGTTTATTTTTATTTTTGTCTTCTAGGACAGAGTTCCCCAATGTTTCCAGCTTTGTGGACTGGCAGTGGTGGTTCCGTGTGAATGGCCGGCAAGCGCACACGCTCGCAGCTCCATTTGTGAGAGTGGTGTGCAGACGCACCTGCCGCTCGTGCAAATGAGGATGTGCCACGTGCTCGACAGCCATTTCTGTGGCCAAGTTGCAATCCCCTCACGGCCCACTAGTGGGTCGTGGCCCACAGGTTGGGGACCCCTGTTCTAGAATATTAAAAATTCCATCCTATTTTGTATCACTTGATAAACATTTCTTCTATTAAATCAAAATAATTAATACAAATATTTAAAAGTAGAGTATTGAGAACTGGTCCTTGCGGAAGCACACCCAAAACTTTTTCCGTTTGATGAAAGCCACTGATATTCTCTAAGAGCTATACATTTATACAAGACAGGCTATTCCTTTATTATAGTCACTATATATTATGTCTAATGCATTCCACGTTTTTCAGTTAACAGATGAAAAATTAGAATAAATTAATTTTGCAAGATTTGTTCTTGACAAACCGAAACACTTATTTGATAATGCTATTTTTAATGTTTAATGTTTCCAGATTATGTTTTTCTCCAGAATGTTTCCAGGCATTATTGTTGGACTGTTGTTCATGGATCTTCCCCCAATTTTTTTTTTTTTTAAAAAGACAGGGATATGTGTTGGCTTTTAATGACTGGGCTTTCAGTAGTTCTCCAGAATTCGAATAATTGAGAACTTGTGCTCAGTACAATAAAAAAGTAAACACCTGAGCAATTCTCCCCTTACTGAAAACGTTCCTTGATGGAAGTCTAATCAGTAACTCCAATTGCTTCACCATCTCCCTGAGAAAAAATGTGAACAATCTGAATGTAAAAATATTCATGTTTTGCTGTAGTTTGTATATAGCAAGAACATCAAGGATGACAGAAATCCCACCCCCCCAACTAGGTACAAAACTCACGGTTGCTTAGCCTTATGATTTGTTGTAAAGGAAATAAGCTGTCAACTCACAAGGAGGCCAAATGTTGGTTTGCAGCTAAGTCAAAAAAACTGGAAGAGTTTATCTCAAATAGGAGAAGAAATGGACATTATTCTACCACTGGAGATTTAATTGGAGGTTGACAGAAGAACTTGAATGTTTGCCTCAACGGGGGGAAAAATATATATAAGAGCCAGGCTCAGAGGTTTAGTTTTAGAGGATCTGCAATGCAGGAAGTCAGTAAGGTTAAGATATAAAAATATCATTATTATTGGCAAGCTTATCTCATTTTTTTAAGGGAGGCTGTGCTAATCCAATGTATCTAGAGGGCAAAAGGTAGAAAGGATCATGCTTGACATAGGCACCTCCTTTAGGAAGTCAGAGAAAGCTTGTTCTCAGTTGCTGGCATTTCTTTTTTTAAAGAGTTCACTTAAAGTGCTGGCTAGATATGTCTGAATCTCGACGGAACTGAAAAGCAACCACAGGGGTTTTGGGTGTTTTGTAACCAATGAAAGAGCTGATGCATATGCAAAGAAGAGAAAAGGTACAGTGGAGCTTCTTGAGGACATAAAACATTCAACAAAGCAGAAGTGAATCTCTTGAAATTAGATAGCAAGAAACATGGGCTGAAAACCATATTAGCAAAGGAACATTCTTTACCTGATCCACCTGGCTTAGATACTAAAATTGAAAATGTTGGCTGTGCTAATCTTTGATTGACAACAGAACTCTAAGCCTTGATGGACACCAGGACTCTTCCTATCTACGCAGGAAGAGATACAAGGATGTTCTCATCCAGCATTTCCTGTTCTTTTAATCTTTTAAACACTCATATATGCCAAGATTTTAAAATCAAGGGTGTGTGTTTAGTGCCAATCTTCCAAAGAATACAAATCTTCAACCATATCCTAAGGACATACCAAGAGCTCATGGGTACTGTCTAATATCACGTTTTATTATTTCTAATCAATCCCACATACCAGACTAGATAAAAAGAGCTTTATTTGTGTCTACATAATAAAGTTAACTTGAAATACAGTTTTTGAATGAAATAAGCTTCCCTATCACTATATAATCTCAGCTTCCAAGACGTAAAACAGGAACCAGGAAAGCAGTCTGGGAGTAAGCAGTTAACAATTTATATGATGGTTGAAATGATCAAATAATTAAAAAAAAATCCATTTGCTTCTCTCAGTTATTCTGAAGCAGCCTGTGGCTTTCTTACAAGCAGAAAAAGACCTAGAACAGCTAAAACCAAAGGAATATTTAGTTTGATATTCAATTTCTCGCAGAGGCCATACATTTATTTTTGGCCATTTTAAAAGAAGATTCTGAAGGTAACATCCTTTCCAACCTTTTATACGCACCAGAAGGTAGAGTGGAGGCCTTAAAATTTGAGGCTCCTTAGAACTTTCATATTAAACTAGAGGCAAAAGTAAATAATGCTCTTTCACATGTTTCTAGATTTCATTCCCCATCATTCCTGGCTTAAGCTGAATGGAAATTATGGGTGCTAAATATCTGGAAGGCTGCAATTTCCTTATATTTTCCAGGATTTTATATTTTTCCCAAAAGCATCCGTTCTGGAACAAATACTTAACAAATAAGTAGATAAAACATGAGGGTTTTTTTTCTAAAAAGAAAAAAAAACTTTACAAATTGCCTAATTTCTAATTTTGTCTGTTGACACTTTTCACAGGTGAATTTAATCACCTTGTCCCAAGTATTGATTCATACTAGTTCCTCAGCAAATTATGGTTTCCAAAGTCCACCATCAAGGAAATATCACCTGCATTTCCAGAGAATTTACAACATTATTCCCAAACTGGATGGACAAATATTCCCATGATTTCCAATCAACAGGTTATGAATTATGGTATTTCTGGTGAAACATACCATGTTGTACAAGGTTGGTTTACAGGAATAGAAAATAGAGTTTAGCTGAGACCTATGCTTCCTGTGTTTTATGACACAAAATGTGGAGTGCTTTGCCTAGCCTTTTATTATGTTTTATAAATGGGCACTAATAATCTACTTGCAAGTAGCTCAGTAATGGTGACCATGACATGGCATAATGTTTTAGGTGATGTGCCAGCATTTACCAACATTCAACAACTATTCTCAAAAGCCCACCTTGTCCTTGTGTGATTTTCAGAGCCTATGGAAGCTGCATGGAGTGTGGTCTTGCACAGCCTCCAGTTGTGTGAGAGGGCCATGCTCTAGTGCAGCCTCCAGACCCTCTAAAAATCACAAAAGAATGGGTGTGCTTTTGCTTTTCAAAGGCTTCCCCCCCCCCCAAAAAAAACCCTGCAGAGGCCGTGGAAGAGCATTCTCTGAAACCACTTCAAAACTGAAGGCTTTGTGTGACCTGGAGCTGCCTTTGTGTGACCTAAGCCACAAAATGTATATAATTCTCAAATGATGCACAGCAAAAGAGAAGTATTTTTAAATGATTAAAATAAATCACTATTTAAAGCATACAGCCCAATACATATCTATAATATCAAGTAAAATCACATACTTGCATTTTTTTTACTTTGCGTTTCCCAAAAATACAGGATAGGTCATCTTCACTTCGTGAAGAGAGATCTTTTCCTGGATAGAATTGCAGGAAAAACAACAACAATTTATTGCTTTCTTATAAAGTTAGATCAATGCTCTTGAAGAAGAAAATTAAATTTTCTCCATACACACTTTTAAAACATTGAAACATTTCAATGAGGCTTAAATCAGAAAAAATTCTCCTAGACATTGTTTTTGGAGGAAACACTGAAAACTTGCTTCCTTTAAGTAAAAGCTGCAGTGTGCAACAAAACCAACTGCATTCAATATCCTACAGGTACCAACACACATGCCTCAGCTTCAAATTTAACCCTTTCCATGCTACATTCTCCATCAAATACTCTAATTCTCAACAATATTTTGATATATTTAAATAGATTTTTTTTCAAGTGTGGTTACTGTACTGATTACATTAGAAACATTTTAATGGGGTTTTTTTTTCATGTAACAGGTTTCATTTGAATTTACCTTTGGCAAATTTAACATAGTGAACTCGTTTTTTAGAGATCTTGGATTTTTCCTCGAGGTTAAAAGTTTTCTTTCTATTTTTACAAGTAGATTCTAGAATACAAACAGAAAATGCAATTACATGAGGCCAAAATCTACAGTCCTCCTGACATACTACTGGTAAATTCCAATGTAGAATATCCCCTCGGTATTTCTTGTTTTCCCAGTGCATCTTTACTGATTCTTACAATAACAATAGCTTGCTCCCAGCTTCTACTCTGAAGGTGTTCTTCCCTGAGTTTCTCAAGTTATAAGTCTTGTAGTCTTTCAAGTTCCATCAGTGGATAACTTGTGTAAAATATTTGTGTTCTTCTCGGCCCTGTTGCCAATCAGCCAGATAATGGACAATTCAGTTTTTGCTTTGGATCACTATAAACAGGAAGAACATGTGCTGAAAAATGGCAGCTTTTTCTGTGTCTTGATGTGAGATGTTCTTTCAGGCATCTTCAGAAATGTGTGTGAATGGACACTAAGATCCAAAGGCAATTCAAATGTCAAAAGCCAAATTCAGATGCAAAGTGATCTTGATGATAAAGAAGGTCTGCATCAAGATGATCTCAAAAGGATCATTCCTCCAGACTACAAGCAACAAGCATCACTCTTTTGGTAAAACTATCAGCAGGATGTGAGAGTAATGCCCCCTCATCCAAAGTTCATAACTCCAATTCCACAAAATTCTAATGTTCGGCAAGTCTGACAGGGTAGGAGGTGGCTTTGATTTCACATGCTTGCTCTCAAACAGCAATAGTGACCTCATGTGGCCAACATACTGTATGCAATTTTATATTAAGATTTTAAGACCAGTTGCCCTCGAAGTTGAATTGTGTTACCTGGGTCATCTTGTGTATAACAGTTATTCAACTCTGCCAAAAGCTGGTTGAAATCATCTTGGTGAGCAATCCAGTTGTCCTGCACCCAACACACAAACCGAATGATTACAGTTAAAACTGATCAGGAATGAGGGAAAGATGACAAAAAGGGCATGCCTTTTCCATGTTCTACTGATTCAAATTCAGACCACCAAATCAGTTGTCATAAATCTGAGTTTGGTATACAAACCATGATCTATACTCCCAAATGCACAAGCAGAAGAGTCATGATTCAAAGCTGCTTTAATTTGTGGTTCACTACATTCTACACATCCTTGATATGATATAGCAGCCTGCAGAAGCTTTGGGGTTTAGCAATTCAGATTAACTAAGAGTAGCACTTGGAACTAAAGCTTGCAATGCTGATTTGATGGCTAACTGTAAACTATATTTATAATTTTATACATCATACAAATTGTAGCATTTCCATTTCAACATTGGTTTAATGTGTGAACTGAACATTTTGCACTAAAAGTATCAACATTCTAAATCATTATAAGCAGCCAACTAATTCAGTCTCATATGAAAATATTTTTGTCAAACCAAAAATAGTTATTTTGTGTCTTTCCAAATCAAATTAACTTTACATCTGCTAAGTTTATAGACTTAATTCTATTTCTGTAAAACCTAATACAAATCCTGATTTATATGCATGTGTGTGTGTAAGCGCTTGAGCTACGAGTCTGTGTAGCCTCAATTCTATTACCTCCACTTACCTCCTGGCTCACAGATGCTCCCAATCCCAATGTGTTGTTCTTCACCTGAACCTTAATATGCTCTGTGCTGCCTTGTTCTTGAGCCCCAAGCCCCTGGTGGAAACAAATGACAAACAGATCTGTCTTGGAGAACTTCATTTGTTTTTAGTGTGCAGAAGGGCGCCAATTTTTCATTTAGTTGTCTTTTTTTCAATCCAGGTTGAAATAATTAGAAAACAAAACAAAACCCACACATACTAAAACAGCTAGCGACCAGAAATCAACCATTCATACTTGCAGAGAAAGGAAAGTGAGTCCCTGAGGTTGCTCCTTTTGTACGAGATGGAAGCTTTCTCTTACTAATCTGAAAACTCTTGAGGTATAACTTCTCAATGATTCTTGATTCTTAGGCAACCAACGGGTCTAGAAGGTTGCATCAGCTTTGCACTCATAAGGCAGTACAAATATAAGAATTTAACTGGGACAACATTCCTGTAATGAAAGTCCAGGTTGAGGCACATCTTCAAGATTTAACAACTGGATTCAGGATGGTTGCTTCAGGAAGTTTATCCAGAGTCCTTATGCCAAGGGAAATCAGTTTGCAATAAATATCAGATTTTATTTAAAAAGTAATTTGTTCCAGATTAAAGCAAGAAGATCCTTGTTAGGAAGGCCAAGGAGGCATATGATCCCCATTTAATTTCTTATTCTGGCAACTTTTACAATACTTATTTTATTTCATAAACATTTTATTCTCTAATTAACCTTGAAAATACTAAAGAAAACTTAAGCAACTATTTTCAACCGTACGAATTTACCTTGCCTTTTGACCATCCCATTTTTTCCAACATCTTCTGGCCAAATTTTGATTCATCTTTACTCCAAGCACTGTTCCGGGGATCCACAGACAATTTCAGCTTGCGACGTGCTACAAGAGAAAATGAAGTGAAATCTAATTATATTTTCAAAATTGAAATAGGAAGCCTTTCCTCTTCACAATTAGTGCTTCTCCTAACCAAAGCACTTTTTCTGAAAAGATTTTTAAAGAACATTTTAAGGAATGAGTACACAAGGCACTGGGAATCTCAACAATCAAGCAGGATGATTGACAAACCATTTTAAACATTTTACTGAAAAATGCTTAATGAGCTAATATCATATTCAAGTCTGTCATTTTGTAGTAATTTTGTGAATCTCTATGTTCACAAACATTCATTTGCAGCATTCCTTAAATCTGTTCAAAGAAAGAAAAAATGATTGATGAAGAATAAGGGACAGGAAATAGGAATTGTCACTGATAAATAGTAATAATTGAAATGTATATTATAGTTCTGATCTCAAACACTAATTCAGTATTAACTTAGCATTTTTATTTATTTATAAAATTTATATGCTGTCTATCTCTTTATTGAGATGACATTAGGCATCTTACAAAATATAAAAAGATAATTTGGAAACAATTAAAATTAACAAGGATTGAATAGAAATTAAAAATCAAGAGGATGAATGGCGTAGGGGTGGGGTGTTCTTTGTACTGCATCAGCCACTCCGAGTGTAGGACCCCAGGCCAACTGGAAGTGCCAGTTTTTAAGATCCTTCTGGAAGGCCAAAAGGTTGGGGTGGATCTTATTTCCGGCAGCAGAAATTTCCAAAGGGTGGGAGCCACAGCAGAAAAACCTTTTCTCATGGATGCCACCAGCCAAAATTTCTTGGCAGACGGGGTCTGTAGCAGGCCTCTTCTGCTGGAGTGAGTGGGATGGCCAATCCCATTGGGGCGAGATGACTCCTCAGATACCCTCTTTGATTCCAGATATTGCATTGACTAATATCGCAGCACTGCCCACTTGTTTACAGATAAATCTGACAACAGCATTTAATGTGAGTTTCTCTCTGTCTCCTCTATTCTTTAATCCTCTAGAGGGACTTTCTATGGCTTCTCAAACTCAGCCTTTTAAAATGTTTGTTGGGTACTTAGAAGCAAGTTACAACGGTAAAGCTTCCCTCACCCCTATCTCAATATTGTTTCTAACTCCCGATACCATTTGGGGGCAGCATAAGCACTTGAAGTGGTTTTAAAAATGATTTGTTTTAACGCACAGCATAGAAATCTACCCAACGCACAGCATAGAAATCTACATTATGTTCTGTGGCTATGAACCACAGAACGACCATTAAATGAAGCAAAGATGCAAATAAGACTGTGCTGTCACCTAGTCGTCATCGGGGCAGAAACACTGCCTTAAATCTTCACAGAAGACGGAACAGGTTTGAAAGCAACCTTGGAGGTCTTATAGTCCAACCCCCCCCCTCGAGCAATCTTCAACTAGAACCAAACAAAGATTTGGAGACTGAAACGTAGAAGAAAAAATATATATAGAAGCAGCTGCCATTCCCATGCTTTGCTTATAGGCATCAATAGCTAATCGTCCCATACTGGAAGGAAGATCCTGGCTGGATAGAGGTTTCAATCTCACTTTATCATAGCTCCTCTACCCAAATCACAGACATCTCATAATGATCACTGGCATATACGAAGCGGGGGAGGGGGTTGCCACTTTCGCCCCCATACCTCGCGCTATTTTCTACCTGCTCCGTTTCAACCGGCTTCATACTCACGTTCCGCTAGCATCGCCATCTTGCGGGAAAAGAGGGGACCTTTCACTACTATAGGCGCGCAACCACATCCGCGATCGCCGCTTTATAGGTGTCCAACCTAAATGCCCGATAAAAGAAGGCGAAGAAAAGAAAAAGCGAGAGGACTTTTCGTATATAGATAATTAGGTAAATCCGAAGGAGTGGCCAAAAAACCCCAAAAGCGAATGTTTTTTCCTTCTTTGATTAGGCCGCAGAACAGATGATCTCAACCCAAGGCTACATTAAGATCTCTAATTCTCTCTGTAATTGATATCCAAAGGCGCAACTTACTTCCCGTTGTTGAAATCCACGTAAGGAGAAGTCCGCTATTTGTGCGTTTGAAGTTCCCAAGCAAGAGAAGCTTTCGATCGTTTGTACATCTGCAATCTTTGAAATACCAATGCTTTCATAAAGTGTAATGAAAACTAAATATTAAAATAGTGCAATAGGACAACTAGCACATATAAACTAGTCATTACAATTTTTGTGTGTGTGACTTCGAGTCAATGATAACTCCTGGCGACTGCCTGGACAAGCCACTTTTTTGGGCAAGATTTCAGAAAGCGGATTGCCATTGAGAGAGAGTGAGTAGTTTAGGGTCACCCAGCTGGATTTGTGCCCAAAGAGGGACTAGAACTCATGGCTTTCCCCTTGTCCCACCACTACACCAATCTGGTTCTATTAATGAAAATTATAGCTTAATAAGTACGATAGTGGGACTTTTTAAAAGCATTGATTACCAAAAAGCTGGTAAAGTGGGACTCACATTCACCCACAGAGAAAGAATCCAATAGGTGAGTCAGAAGGCAAGGACAGACAGAGGAGAGCCACTGAGCTTCTGGGCAGGCTGCTATGAAGGGCAGGCTGCAGACTACTATAGGTAGTCTTCGATTTATGACCACAATTGAACCCAAAATTTCTGTTGCTAAGTGAGACATTTGTTAAGTGAGTTTGCCCCATTTTACGACATTTCTTGCCATAGTTAAGTGAATCACTGCAGTTGTTAAGTTAGTTAGAAAGATGTTAAGTGAATCTGGCTTCTCCATTGACTTTGCTTGTCAGAAGTTCGCACAAGGGGATCACATGACCCTGGGACATTGGAACGGTCATAACTACCAGTTGTCTGAATTTTGATCACGTGAACATGGGATGCTGCAACAGTTGTGAGTGTGAAAAATGGTCATAAGTCACTTTTTCAGCGCCATTGTAACTTTAAATGGTCACTGAATGAACTGTTGGAAGTCGAGGACTACCTGTATTAGGAGTTGCTTTTAGCAGCCATAACTGGTTGCAAAACTCCACATGATCACTAGATGGCAGCAAAGCACTACAGCAGTGTTTCTCAACCTTGGCCACTTTAAGATGAATGAACTTCAACTCCCAGAATTTCTCAGCCAGGGATCTGCTCTAGCGTTTTTGCACTGAATTTGCAGCTTAGATGTGGTGTCCCTCTTGTCAGAAGTCAAAGATTAAAAAGCCTCTAGTCTGCTGATGTGATTTGTCCAAAGACAGAGTGAAGGGGAAGTCCATTCAACCACTAACCCATGGCACTTAAAAAAAAATCCACAACAACCCGAAACCCCAAACCGCAGTTTACCTACAAAACAGCCTCAGACATGTGAGATTCCAGGTCTTAACCAGCTTTTGCATCACTCAGATAGATTTGTGCCTCCCAGTAGTGCTCCTGCTACTCATACACCCTTTTTATTAAATTGGATGCTTTGTGTTTGGAGAGTTTCTTTTCTAGAGAGAAACCTAGTACATCTCTAGCCTTTTCCTTATCGCTAAAGTAGGATGTAAATAGATTTTAGATTAATTAGAAATAACCATAGATATATACATATTAAAGCAACAATTCAGCTTGCAAATATATGTGCAGTTAGAGACATCTTCAGGTATGATATTCCATAGGAAAGAGAAAAAAAAAGTACTTACTACAAGACACTTAAAAAGTCAAGCCGTTGTCATTTCAGGAGGTGAAGAGAAGAAGCAGTGGGCATTTGTTAATGTAAATTCTGCTTGCAGAGCTGGTCTGGAAAAAATAATATGAACTAATACTTAGATCTGATATATGTTTTTAATAAATAAAAATCCAAAAGAATTGCTTTTGTACTTGTGTTTTTCACCAAATCCTACGGATCTCCTGGAAATCCTTGTTACACTAGAGATGGAAGAGAGGACAGGGTGAGATGGGAAATCTTTGTGAATTTCATACAATGCTCCATGTAAGGAATTGCTTCTCTTTTTCCTCATCAGTTAGACAATTGTTAAATAAGATACATTTAATAAGGCTCACTAATAAAGCTATCACCATTACCATATTTCTGCTTTTACATCAAATGGTTAAGATAAGTAATGTTTCTTATTTATCTTCCTAATACATACAATGGGGAGGGAACAAGGAAGAGACAAAATTAAGAAATAAAAATAAAAATGTGAGAGTACCTCAGCCAGTAAAAGTTAATAGGAATTTATCATAGCTCTCAGTAACAGTTCCATGCTTGCATTTGAATAAATAAACTATATAAATCTTTCACGTGTTTTATTCTCAGTCTCAGAATGTTTGCAGTTTCCCTTCAGTCAAGACTGCAATTAAATATAGACATTTCTAGCGTGAACAACCATTTCTTCACATTAAAGGCGGGGTGGGGGGGGTAACAAGAGAGACTGCTCTGTTTCTAACTATCCTAGTATGGATTTTGGAATAAAATATTTTGAGACTCAACTTGTATTTTGTTGCCATATGGAGAGAAAGTATCAAGTCAGAGCCATTACTTGGGGAATGAGCTATGAATGCTTCTAGATGAAGCTTTTTATTGTACAATTGTCGTGCTTCATTTGAAGAACTTTATGGGGCTCTTCAGACAAAATTGTTTTCCATTTATTTTCCCACTGTTTTCTCCATCTTTTTATCTTATAACAACAGAAGAAAAAAAAACCCATTAAGGAGAGAAATGCTGAATCAGTGCTCCATGCCTTTTGAGTGGTAATTCACTCACCCATTTGGCCCCTATTGTTACATATACCTTTGTCCAAAATTACAGACCTTCTTATAAGACAACAATAATCATAGTTTTAATTTCATTTTGCACAAGAAGGGTCTGCAACATAATGCAGTGTTTTTGTTCAGGTTTTCAGTCTATCAACCATCAGAGTAGACAAAACTTAGAACTACGTCGCCTTAGAACCGATCTAAATGTAGTTCATAAAATTATCTGCCACAATGTCCTACCTGTCAATGACTACTTCAGCTTCAACCACAACAATACACGAGCACACAATAGATACAAACTTAATGTAAACCGCTCCAAACTCGACTGCAGAAAATATGACTTCAGCAACAGAGTGATCAATGCCTGGAATTCACTACCTGACTCTGTGGTTTCTTCCCCAAACCCAAAAAACTTTAACCTTAGACTGTCTACTGTCGACCTCACCCCATTCCTAAGAGGTCTGTACGGGGCGTGCATAAGCGCACCAGCGTGCCTACCGTCCCTGTCCTACTGTCCTATTGTCTTCATCTATCTGTATTCACTTTGATTATGTTTATGATTATACCTATACCTGCTATCTTGTACATGTTTGACAAATAAATAAATAAATAAATAAATAAATAAATAAATAAATAAATAAAATTCCATCTTTCTTCCCAATTGTTTTTCAGTATAACTCCAACTATCTGTCAACATTCTTTAGCACATGATAATTTTGGCCACATACCTGTCATGCTGCTTTCCTGGGGCTCATGTTCTGGATGTGACTGGCTCCCAAGACTCTTGAAACCAAATGAAAAATATATTTTTCCATTGAACTGTGTAAGAACAAATGACACACTTGGACACATCTTGAACACATTCATTGCAAGAGGCAATGAAACATTGGAGAGAGGATAAAGAAGTTGGGGCACAGGTAATGTTTTGTTCACTTATTTCCGGTTTGAGGTGGTCCACAAAGAAAGAAAAATACTGGAACAAATCAATTGGCTACACAAATGGCTTCAGATGGTAGATGGTTTGTAATCTTCAATAATGGGATGTGTTTCCATGATGAAAGAACACACTTGCAAGATATGGGGTGTGTTGTGTAAGAACTGAGAAGAATGCATTTGAAAGGCACCTTGTAAATTTGATCCAGAGGAGTTTAAACTGAATCTTGGGAAGAGAAAAAAAGAGACTCAAGAAATACTTAAATGCCAAGGATTGAGACTGGGATTGGGACCAATATACAGGATGTGGAGGCACTCAACAATGAGCTCATAAAAACAGGAAGAAATCAGTCATGTTATGTGACCATAAGTTTTTAGTGTCTCTGTACGAGTACTGCTAACAAACAGGTAGAATTAGAAGTCTAAATATAGGAAGGCTAATATGATATGGTAGTGTAACAAAAACTTGGGGAGAAGAGAAATACATGAATGGAATGCAAAGACTGAAGGATACAACTAATTCAAAAGGTATAGGCTAAACAAAAGAGGTGGAGTGGCATGAAAGGCAAAGGAAATGCAGATATGTGTACAGAACCAAGAATTTGAGAATCCAGTCAAAAGTATTTAGATAAAAATACAAGTAATACAAATAAGAAAAAGCAATAATAATATTATTGTGGGAGATATGCTGTAGACTGCCAAGCCAGGCAGAAGATCTAAGTAATGCTCCTGGACCAAATTACAAAGTTTTCAGAAAGGAGAGATGTACTAATAATGGGAAACTTCAATTACCTGGACATCTGTTGAAAAAGCAGCTCAGCCAACACTGCAAGTTCCCCAAATTAAAAGAAGAAATGGGGGCATGTTAGGAAACTATTATGATTGCAATAGGGATCATTTGACTGAACTAAGAGTTAAACATATATAGAAAATAGTAGATATGTGCCACCAAAGAAATGTATTAGCAAGTAGCTATTATCTGCAAAAAGAAATTCAGAAAAGCTGAAATGAATGTATACTCTAGGCATGCTAAAAGTAACAAAAGGACATTTGGATTATGTTAGGAGTAAGAATTCTATTCCATCTCAACCAGAGTCCAGCCTTAGGGTCAAATATGTCCTGTACTCTTCACCCTAAAACTTACAGCTTTGGGATAGACAATGTTTCCGGTTTGTTTTTTTTCTACCTAAGGGATTTTATTTGTTTGTTTTGTTCATTAGGCTACTGAGAATTGCAATGGGTATTTTCAGTAATATGATGATATCAGCAGGGGATAACCCAAAGATTTTGAGGAGTTTTTTGTGTATTTTTTTCAGAGTTGTTTTTTTAAAAGTCAAAATAGGTGTAGCTTTCCACATTTGAATGGAAAATTGTGAAAAAATACATTTGTGAAAACTAATGGTTTTGCTAATCTCTTTCCCATTCACTTTCAGTAGTATAATCTAGAGGTATAACATATAGGCTTCAGCTGTGCAACCCGGGATTATTAAATATGGGTTTGAAGGATGTAAATTATTTTTCAGGGAAAGAACTTGAGACATCAGTATATTTGTGAACTTAATTCTAAATTTAATGCAAGGTGGGCAGGGCACATTTTTGCAATCTTTTCCTAGTATTACACTATTCCAGTGATGGCGAACCTTTTTTGGCTCGGGTGCCAAAAGGGTGCGCGTGCGCACGATAGCGTGCACGCAGGTGCCCACACCCATAATGCAATGCCCTCCCCCCCGCATGCGCACAACCCCTGCGCTGCCCCCCCTGCGCATGCACACAGGAAGCTGAAGCTGTGAAGGTGCCCTACTACTTACCT
>QLTV01002265.1:6164244-6185121 GCA_003457575.1 Thermophis baileyi
TTCTAGGTTATCTGTAATTGCTGCATATTGGTTAACTGGGCCATCTTTTCTTTCTTTTTTATGTGGTTTTTTTTTTGTTTTTCATATTTTCACTAAGGTTTTTGTGTAGCCTATGAACTTCTTTTTAACAAAGTTAAGCAAAGGGTAAATTATTTTGTTATTTTCCATTTTAACTTCTTATTGGACTTGTGCTTTTATTATGTCGTGATTCAGAAACTCCTACCCATCTTCATTTTCTCCTGCCATGGTATCCTACTTATCATTGCTCTGAGTATATTAAAATATATTTTTTGAATTCCAAGGGACCTGTTTGATTATGCTTAGTTTTAGTTTCTCTTAAAATAATAAAAAAATACATTATACGGTCATTTTCCCCAATGTTCCACTTCCTCAACTAAATCTTCCCTATTCAATAATTAAAGTCAAGGCAGCTGATCCTCTTGTGCTTTTCTCCACATACAGGAGAAAGTTATCATCAAGACAAATCAGGAATTTCCTGGAAAGGCCACGCTTGGCAGAGTTTGTCTCTTAACAGAAGAAGTAACAGAAGTCTCCCATAACTACAACTTCAAGCCTTTTTTTAAAAAAAAAAAATCTGCAATTTGTTTTGGGGAAGAGGCCATCACCACATCCAATCTTTGATTGGGAGGAGGATAGTAGAAACCACCAAAAATATTGCTTTTAAATATTTGATTTATTTCAGTGTTTTTCAATGCTGGCAACTTTTAAGGTGTGGTTGAGGAATTCTGGGAGTTGAAGTCCACATATTTTAAAGTTGCCAAGGCTGAAAAACACTGCCTAGATACCTCAAAGCATGACTTCTGAAACCAAATTTATGAAAATCATTTATGCAGGCAATCACTAATTCCATGGACTTGAGGAATGGGTATCTACAGGACCTTGCTTTGATCAAAATGATGAAAGCAGAACTTTGCTTTAAATCTTACTGCTTTTGTACTTGCATATAATATCATAATACACATACAAAGGGGGAGGGGCTTGAATCATAATACCGAGACAATGCTTTTGTCATTCTGCCCCCTCTCCTTCCCCACTGCCTTATAGCATGGATGAGAATACTATTTGAGCCCCAGGGCCTTCAATCTATGGTGATATGGTTGTAGATTTTTTTTGCAGAATCATCGGCAGGAAGGTATACATTATCTTTGGACTTGATAAGTCTTGGCACTTATTCTGCAATGTCCTTGATCTGGCGGACAGCATATTTCATGAATTGATGAATCCAGTAACATACCTTTGTTTCTGTTCCTCACAGAAATTAATCACCAGCTACCGAGGCTCTTCTGTTTGTCTTTTATACATTAGCCTTTATAAGATTTTTCTCCTGTCATAGCTGTACATCTAGGCCCCTTCAGATTCTGAATGTATTATTTAAATGTTGCTTACTCTGTGGAAGGCTCATGGACATAACTCAGATTGACTATAGTTATTTTATTACAGACTAGAAAGACACTATCTAGAATGGAAGATTGGTCTACTACAGTTCACAGAAATTGAAGTCTCTATTTAGGTCTTCACTACAAGGTTGAAATTCTAAGCTTTCTCCTTCTACCTTTCCACATCAATGAGTAGTTTCTTGTTCTTTTCAAAGCCTCAGGAGCAAAGCAACTAAGATTTGTTGACATAATGCTTTTCATAAGCCTGAGAGTCATTCATTCCTATCTCCCCAGCTTCATTTTTCATAAAGTTACATTTTTTCTGCTTTTAGGCATTTATCGTCCTATCTCCAATTCTGTGCTGTCTCTTAAAGCATGCTTAATCAATGATAGTGTAAAATCTGCTTTTGAGCTTTAGTGGTGCAGAATACATTCTCCAATTATTGATTTGGTTGTTACTCTCATCCACTATAGTTGCTCCTCTGATTGTTTTCCTTATGGATACTTGAGAATTGAGAAATTTTTGTCCTTTCACATCAACTGAAGTGGTCCAACCTTTGATTTTTTTCCCCCGTCTTAATTTGCATTTGCTGTAAATGTAACCCAGGTTATTTTTAGGCAGGAAGAGAACTGTAGCATAAAAATTGCCACAGATTCCTATTTATTCATTATTACGTTTTCTTCTTAGAATACTACCAATCAAAAGCTTTATTTTCTTCTTATTCCTTACTCAGGCACTCACATTAGCTAGATACAGGTAGTCCTTGTCTTACAACCATCTGTTTAGTGACCATTCAAATTTACAACAGCACTGAAAAAAGTGACATATGACAATTTTTCACACATCTGTTGCTGCATCCCCATGATCAAGTGATCAAAATTCTGATGCTTGACAACTGGCATGTATTTATGATGGTTGCAATGTCCTGGGCTCATGTGATCACATTTTTCAACTTTCTGACAAGGAAAGTCAATGGGGAAGCCAGATTCACTTAACAGCAGTGCTACTAATTTAACAACTGCAGTGATTCACTTAACAACTATGCAAGAAAAGTCATAAAATGGGGCAAAACTCACTTAACAACTGTCTTGTTTAGCAACAGAAATTTTGGGCTCAGTTGTGGTCATAAGTCAAGGACTATCTGTACTCAACTCTTACCTGAGAGGGAAAATTTGATATGGAGGCCCTCTTAAACTCCTCTGCTGAATTCCCACCAAGCTCCTATTAGCAGTCCCTATTCACTTGTTAAGTAAACTCCTCAGACTTACACTGCCTTATGTTTTCTGTTTCTTCAGCAAGAAGTGGTTTCCTGCAATAGGCACTCAGCAGTCCTTCAGATATATTCCTTTCAATCAGCAGCTATTTTTATGAACTTTCACCTGTTGTATCTGCATACATGGTCCCTCAGGGTATATAGCTTCTCTGGTCACTCTCATCTACCCTTTAAGCTCCCTTTAGCTTTCCCTGTCCCTCACTTAAGTTTTTGTGTAGTCACATCTGCTTCTTCTGCTATCCATTTTTTCCTCTCTCCAATTATGTTTTTAGTATCTTCCTTTTTAGACTCTCTCATGCATATTGAGCTTTTTCTGCCCTGGAATCCATTGCTCTGAATTTATTAATACCTGCTGTTTAAGTCCAAAATGTACATGCTTGAGTTTCTCTTAAAATCAGGAAGTCCTGCATTGATTGCTTTATGATCTGTGATGATGTCACCTCCTTCAGCCATGCATGCCTATATTTAGAGATTCTGCTGCAGATTGCATGAAGTGCAGCATGAAAAGAGCTGGTTGTATTTAGCCTGGAGAAATGAAAAAGACAGGGAGAAGCATGATAGTTGTTTTCAAATACAGGAAAGGCTACTCTGCAGAAAGAAGAACAGAGGGAAAGACAAGAATTAATGAGTGTAAATTGCAAGGAAGCAGGTTGCAATTAAATACGAGGGTAGAATTTCTGATGGTAAGAGTTTTAACAATGCAAGACTTTCTTAGGAAATGGTAGATTCATTCTTTGTTGGAGGTATTTAAGCAAAGCCTGAATAGCTATCTAATAGGGAAACTATAGCTGACCAGTTCCTGGGCTAGAGATTTTTCAAAATATCTTGCAATTATATTATGAGTCTACATATGCTTTCAAAAAACTCATCTTAGGAATCTACAATGATTTAATGGATCTTATTAAAATAGCTAGATGCTTCAGACCTTAATTTCTGTAGCAGGAAAAAAAATATTGAATGCAAACCATGACATGAAACATTATTTTCCCAGACGAAACGTTTCCACAACCTGGTTTTAAGGAACAGTATTACATATATATATAAAATAGATAACACTATGCTAGTCTTTAGGGAAACAAAACTAAATAAAGGGGGAAGATGTAAAATAAAGCAAGACATACATTATAGGGGATACTCTGGTCAACAAACCAATCACCATTAGAATCAAAAAGCAAACCATCCTTCACCGAGGAACTCAACAACATTTCTCAATGCACTAAGTACATTTTAAACCATGCAATTTTACACAAACATCTTAACTAGGTTTTTAAAACTTTTTAAAACACCAACATTATGCATTTCTTTGTTAATTATATTGGTTAAAGTTGCAGTCAGAAGCTGCCAAATATCAGATACATCATCATATACATATTTTTTGTTTTTATACAGAATCTGGACAACACAACATTACACATCCTAGAAAGAGAGAGAGAAAGAGAGTGTGTGAGAGACAGAGAGAAAAGAAAAAGAGTATTTTCCTTTGTTTTTTTTTAATATATATATATATATATATTCTTTGTAAAAAATATGGAATGACATGAGGAAGGAGGGAAGCAGGCCGAGAAAGGAAAAACAATATCTTCCACCAAATAAGAAAGACTATGTGAAAATAATTTAGAAATCATAATAGGACTACTACTACTAATAATAATAGAGAGTTTTTTTTAAAAAAAATATCTCCATGACAATAATTCTCTTCAGTACAATATAAGATGTTTGGACGTAGAGTGTATTGGCCTTGAAAATCAGGAAGAACTGGGACTTTATGATGATTCCAAGTTCATTTTATTCAAAAACCAAAATTGGGTTGGGAAGACAAGGAAAATTGATTTGTAGTTATATATAATTTCAAACATCTCTTATTGGCTTGCATGTTCTATGTACCCATGATGGACTATCGGGAAATGTAGCTGGACAACACCACGCTGATAGGGAGCTGAAAATATAATATGTCTTTATTATGATTGGGTTTTTTTTTCCTTCCGATGTAGTTTGCTTGAACCAGCCTGTGGCTTGGGTTTTTGTTTTTTTCCCCATTTTCTTTTTAACTGGTACATTAGGTAACCTTTAAATGAGTGTCTTTGCCCATCTCCCACCCACCCATATCTGAAAATAATGCATGCATTACATTGGACAAAGGAAAATCTGTTGTGTCAAATGCTTTCCCCCCTCCCATTTATCATGGCAAGTATACAAATATGTTAAAATTTCAGATATAATCAAAGATACAAAATCATTTCTGACAATAGTTTTTTAAACAATAACCATTACAGTGCAAGGTTTTTTTTATTACAGTAAAAGGTGTATTCTAGGTTTACAGTAACTGTAGATTGTAGCTGTTTGTTTTTTTATGTACAGTAGGTCCCTGATGTTTAGAGTGTATGCACCAGTCAGAGATAAAAACCCAGCACAGAATGGGTATCCAACTTTACATTTTTTCTTAAACATTTACAAAATAACAGCAATATCACAAATTCACAAGCACATTGTTTTGCCTTAATAAAAAGCATGTTTTTTTTCTTTTTTAAATTTTAACACTGAAAGAAATAAGTTGGAAGGATATGAGGACATGGTCATGTATGTAATTTGATTCAAGAGCTTTGCCATTCCACCAGATTCCTTGAAAATTATTAAGCACCACTTTGTAAGCAATATACGGCATGTTTATGTTTATGGGGCACTTGCTCGAATGAGGCACCAATTGATTAGGAATCAAAATGCAATATATGCTCCACTGCCAAACTCTAAATTCTTCTAGAGCTTAGCATAATTGTTAATAGGAACATCTAGCGAAGAAGGAGCACAGCACCAAGACTTTTTAGAGCAGAAGCAATTATGCCCTCTACTGAGCACCCGGGCAATTGATGGACCCTCCTTGCTCTAAGAACTGAATTAGGTGATTCCACTACCAATTTAAATGTCAACATGAAGTTTGTTGGCATTTTTAATTCAAAGTCAGAATTAAGCATTACCATTGGATTAATGGATCTGATTAACAAGTAACAATGCATAGGATTAATTTAGGCCCCATAGATTTAATAGCAGAGTTTTATTTGTTTGCTTTGGGTATCTGTGTTTTATGACTGAGTGTGAGTTCCTTTCAGAATAACTATTAAAAAAAGAATATAAACATAAACATCTTAAAGAGAGGGATATATACATTTTTCTTGACTCTGAGATTATGATCAGCTCTTGCAGTTTGGATTTCATCACCATGCCATTAATAATATCAATTTATACCAAGGCCACATGTTTGGTTTTTGTTCAATCAAGATTAAGTATTCATTATGTGATGTAAGTCAGATACTTCCATTGTTGACACTGCTCTCACCAAGGGATATTTTAAAGCTCCAACAGTACACAGTGAAATGTTGAAAGCACAAGATAGTTTAAGTGAGGAAAATATTACATACAAGATTGGGAAGAAGACATTTTGCTATTAGGTGAAGAGATGGCGATCCAAGAAGAGGTTTCTGAAAATGCTGAAGGAAATGAGTGACGAGCAGTTTCAGTGGAAATAATGCAAGCAATAATTTCAACAGGACTAAATTAAGGAAGAGAGATGCAAAAGTGAACCTTTAGATTTTTATCGGGTTCAAACAGCATGCTAAGCCCTAGTCTGTTTAGTCATACTTTACTGCATAAATCACAGCTGTCTAGGTTCACATGAGAAACTAAACCAACCCCCCCAGCCCCTCCTTATGACTTAATGTTATATGAAGTCAATTTCTGCCTACAGCTTGTGTTGAATTGTTCTTAGACTACCTTAAAAAAAAGTAGGTATGCATGTGGGGATGGACGTATATGTGCATGTCTACACACACACACACACACACACACACACACACACACACATTTTTCAGAGCCAAAATAATTTCTTTAATTTTTTTTTAAAAAAAACCAAGGAATGGTATCAACACTGGGGGAAAATACGAACCCTACCACTCTTTCATGTTTAATGGGTAAACACTACTTAAATATGGAAACTATCTCTTTAAATAAGCAACACTATCTACTATAGATGTGTTCCACAAATCCCGGACTATAGCAGGTTTGTTATACCAGCCTTCAGGGACAAATTAATTTGTTTCAGCATTTGTGATTTGTAATGTCTTTTAGCATCATCCAATCACTGTTAGACTGATAAAACAGTAATGAAGACAGGCTTTATAGTGACACAACGCTGGCTACCAGATGCCAGAAAACTTTCTAAATTACAGGTGAGGAAATGTTTCTAGTCTCTAAAAGTAATTAAAGATATGACTAAACTTCCATGATCAGAGAGATTATTATGGAATACAAGCCATTCTGGAACAATGCTATATAGGATTTTAAAGGCAAATAGCCTAAAAACAAATTGACAGCTTTAGCCTGAAGAGAGAATAGATGCACTGCTGAAAACTTTGTTCCCATGGGGAAAAATGGCACCTTAAATATACTGTATATTTAAGATATGGGAAGGGAAGGACTCTGGATGAGTCTTCTCCCTTAACATCTAGTTTTTATGCATGGAGCTACTACAACTCCTCCATAGGGAAACAAACCACTCCCTCATTTGGAAATCAAGAACATTTCTATTATATAAAGACATGTTTATCTTCAACAGGCTACTCTCGGAGGTAGAAAGATAAAGAATTTTAAATGGTTAACTTTCAAAAGGAGAGACAAGAGACAATCAAATTAAAATCTGTGACTAGTGTACCTCAATCACCCTAGACAGAATGTTCACATCATTATTTAGTATTAATTAAATTGTGTGGGCAGCTTGAATCATGATACATTGGGTGCACTAGTGATCTGTGAACTGATTCAATACTCTGTCTGTAAAAGATGATAGAATTTCAGATTTCTTCGAGGTCAGCTAGTTCAAATCCTTATTTATTTTAACATCATATCAACTCACTCAGCATCTAAAAGAAATAATATTGGAATTGATTTAACTAAAACACAGAACCAGGACCATGTATTGTCATACAAAGATCTGCTAGGGAGTTCTAAATAAAAAAAAATTGAAAACTGTTCACTCTGAATAACTGACCTGTGACCTATTAGAACTATAGCTTGGTAAAAAAAAAAAAAGTTGCCAGATAGTGATATATTTTCAAACTGAATTGACTTTGCCCAACCAGGATAGAAATTGGGCCTTCCTAAAGGAGAGGGACTTTAAAAAAGTTTTGTATGCACTGTGCCCTTGAATGAACAACAGTGCTTTTTCTATTTCTGGTATGTTTCTCTGTGTTTTTTGGCTCTGTCATTTGACTCAGATTACAGAAATGCCTTTTACATCAAATGATTGATCCACCTAGCTCAACATTGTTTAAACTGACAAGCAATGAACTGCTGCAGTTTTGGGTAGAGTCTTTCCCAGGCCTCTCAGATGCTGGGGATTGTATCTGGGATCTTCTGCGTACAAATCATATCTAGCATGAGCAGTGATCGTCATTCTGTTAGTTACCTAAGGAAGGATTAGGTTGGTAGGACCTAGACTTAAATCTGGATATCTCAGCTCTTTAATTCTTTCTTAAGTCTATATCCTTACATCTAGCCTATAGAATAGCTATACATCTCACCTCTCCCAAACTGATTTAGTAATGATTAGAAAGTGAAGTTACTTAGCACCAATACTTTCAGTTCTTCCTAAACACAGATGGGAGCTGAACCTTGTAAAGGACAACTGTCCCATTCTTCTTACGTTTGAACCAGTCTTGAGAATCCAAATTTATAGGAGAAAAGAACTGGAAGTCCCCAATAGGCACATTTCAAGTCAATTTGGGTAAGATGTAAGCCCTTTAAAATGTATATTCATATTTATATAAATATAAATAATTATATTTGAAATTGGGAGTGGTTATACTGATATGTAAGCCAGATTATTGTTAACATAATAATGTTAACAGTTTTCTCTCCCCTTTTCATAATATCCAAGTGATGCAATGGATGTTCTGAAATATGGAATGAATCTATTGGATTGCTTCTAAAGTTTGTTATTACATGACCTCCTGCCAACATATCTATTGTTAGCCTGTGTCATTTCAGATTATAGATGAGAAATAAATTGTTTAAAAATTATGCTAATATTTTAAAATTTCCCTGCACAAAAAATAAATACCACTAACCTTGTTTTCAATTTATGCTATTCTTCCTATATATGGTGAAGCCTTCAAATATTTGGGTCCTCACCTGCAATCTGAAATGTTACAAACAAAGTAGTATTGTGCCATCTATAGAGCCTGAGACTTTTGCTTTGCAGATCTGCATTTCAACTGGTATGATCTAACATAGCAGAGCTGGAACTGGTATCAAATTGTAGTGAATATATGTTTTGAAAAAGTCAGCCAGACATACCCCAATAACACTGAATTGAAGTTCATGAAAGAGAAGGCTGTCCAGAAACAAAAATACCATCCTTTGGGGGACAGGGTATAAGCAAAAGTAATAAATCAAGCCAGAATTCACAGATATTGGATCAAACTATGCAGAAAGGTAGTTCTACTTATGCTGAATCACTGCATAAATTGCAAAGTAATTATTTTTTGAACAATATATGCCACTTTATGGAAAAAAATAGTTATTTTTCCCATTAACATTTTGTAAAGCGCTTAATATACTTTTAGGCACTATGGTTACAATCCTGCAGTCAGGCTGCTTAAATCAATCTGATGTAATAAGATTTAAACAACCTTAAAACTGTCTGGGATTAAAACCTATATAATAAAAGAATGTTAATTGGGCCAAGTTAATTAACCCTGTGAAATTGAGTCTAAAATAATGCAGTCCTGGTGTACATGTTAGCAGAATAATTGGTAATCAGAGGTGGTATTCAGCCAGTTCGGACCAGTACCAGGGCAAACTGGTAGTAGCGACCTGCGGGTGGGGGTGGGCCCGCCCCGCCCGGGCCCGCCCGTCCCCCTACCCCGACGGTATGCTGTCCTATTTAGCCACGTTTTCAAGCCACGTGCATGCGTGCAAGCTGTGCGCATGAGCAAAGCGCATGCGTGGGAGGCCGCACGCATGCGCAGAAGGCGCGCGCTCACATTTTTGGTGCTGGGCGAACCGGTAGGGAAATTGTGTGAATCCCACCTTTGTTGGTAATATAGTAGTGGTCCTCTTATCCAAATCCTATAATCTTTTATATTGGATTTTGTTTTCCTTTTTTATTTAATCCAACCATTGCAAATTGGGTTGAGGTCTTCAAATCCCACCTCTAGCATGAATTTTCCATGTACCATATGCAATTTTTAGCTATTTTTATCCTTCAGCAGCAGTTATCTTTGTAAGTTTATTATGAGGGCAAAGACAATGGAAGTTTGTAAAGCCCTTTACAAATTCAAAGATGGATATCAGTGATAAGGAGTTTCAAAGGATTAAGTCTACACTTGGCCAAGAGTTCAAGAAATATAGGATTTTGAGCTAATAATCAATTTTCCTGTAAACTTTTTTTTTCTATAAAAACAGGAAGAACACAAATAGCCGTCCTCAAAGAACATTGAGATAAACTTTGGATATCCTACTAATCATCTTGGATGCCGTTCAAGATCCTGCCCCTAAACCAGCAGCTGTATGAGTCCTCAACTTGCATTATTCTCCAAGCAGAAAGTCCATAATATTTATTACGTTATGACAGAGTAGCTATTTGGGGATTATGGTGACAAAAAAAAAATCTGCTTCCCTCTTCAGTGTAATTAATGGATTGCCACTTGGATCACTTTCAACTGTGCAAATGCTCTGAATACATACATATCATTGATATTACCACTTTAGTTTTTAATGGTATTTACTTCCAAGGAAATCAGGGCTATTTACAGATTATAATCATTCAGGGACTATATGGCTTCCAGATAAAAATAAGGGATATCCTCAAAAATTTAGAACTGAATGCAATAAACATTTTAGGAAATGGGAGAGCCTCTATATTATATTCCTCTAATATGGTGTCTTCTCTCCCTTTTTTTTTTTTTGATATAGGTTTTGGAAAGGCTGGAACATATCTTTTTCTGAACGTGTTACAATTGTTCCCTGGAAATTAGTCACTCTGGTAACAGCCCTGAAAATGCATTTAGCACATGGTCAAACAATTTAATGGAAATCACATTAGATTTCTTTCCTTCTTTCCTTCTTTCCTTCTTTCCTTCTTTCCTTCTTTCCTTCTTTCCTTCCTTCCTTCCTTCCTTCCTTCCTTCCTTCTTTCCTTCCTTCTCATTTAATTGGGCTGTTTATTAGATTCTGATAGCTATTAGACTTTAAGGACTGCAAAATTATTCCTTTTCAATTTCACAACTTTTGTTCATGGCATGAAGTGAAAAACTATTAATTTCAACCTTGCACCAACTCCCTTCCCCATAATGCTAAAATTATAGTGTCTGTCTGAAATTCTTAAATGCAGTATCCTTTTGACAGAGGAATGAGTTATATTGACAGCATGAAAAAAAAGAAAATAATGGTGATATATAGGTATAAAATGTTAACTTTTTACAACAAAATAGGACATCATGACATTAAAATTTATAACATCTGATGAATATTTCTGTGTTATAGCTTTGAGTTTTATTGCAAAACAAAAATATATCTCTCTATGTGTATAATATCATCCACAGGTTACCTCTAACATTTTACACCACATAAAATCACAAGGAAACAAAATAAATCATACTGAGGTAGATACAAAAGATTGGGACGCCAATGAACTTTATGGCACAAAAATTGGCTTAACGTAAGTGGCATTTTATGTATTTAAGAGGAAGAAAATTTGTGACTAGAACTTATGTATGTGGGTACCAATTTCTTTCTCCTATCTTTCTTGATAGGATGCTGTTTGTAGGAGTTTATTTGATGGACATCAATAAGATTTGCTAAAATGTTTGAAGATTTGAAAGGGTTGTGTGGGATATCTTCTCAGGCTAGCTGTTTACACGGAGGATGCATAAACTTAAGCCTGTAATTATGGCCTGGCCTGAATTGAACTTCTAGGACATATTCAGCATTTTCTTTGTTTTACTTCAAGGAAAAATGGTTTATAGCTGGCGGCTATTAATGTAAGGAAATGGATATTTCAGGGAGGAACTGAAATATTCCTTTGAACTCAGTTTGGCTAACCATAATTTAAACCTGTGAACAACTATCACTCTCAGAAGAGAAATACATCATGTTAACATTATTTCATTTATCTGGCAACTTTCTATTATCAATAGAGCATTTTTAGGATACCTGAAAAATTTCTTAGAAATTTAAAATATATCGTTATCTAGCTCATTTAAGTACTGATCATTATGTCATGCAAACTGAATTAAAGAAGTGGGAACTGTACTCCTTTGGACAAAAGTGGCTTTTGCTCTGCTTCTCTTCCTTTTTTCATACAATTTCCTGCATTGAGATAAATCCTTTATGTTACGAATGCATAAAAATTCACTCTCTGCCTATTACACCCTCTCATATACTACTTTACTCTACACATCTTCCTTTCAATAGAAACATGATTCCAATAGAAGAAAATATATGTAGCTCAAAGTTGGAATCCTTGATGCTCTCTGAGTTTGGTTGTTTGCTTGCAGACATTTCATTACCCAACTAGGTAACATCATCAGTACTAGTGAGTGTGGGGTTTGCTCTCTGCTTACATACAGTAGCTTGACCTGCCGATGTTGGGAAAAGTGTGGTTTTCTTTTTGGTTCTTCTTCTTGACTAGGGTAATGCTTTCTGTTTGCCCATTTGCCTGGTGTTAATCCTTGCTTATTTGGATGTTATCCTTGCTGGAGAGAATGTATTCTGGTCTTTTTGTTTCCTTCTTAGTTCTTCTATTGTCTCTTTTGAATTGTCTTTAATGGCTTATCTCTGTGTGTCTATTGATGGCTTATTTGTCTGAATGCCAAACTTCCAAGAATCCCTTAGTGGTTTTGGATTTAGTTTGGTCTAGAATGCTTACAATTTCCAAATTGAAACTATAGTTAAGTCTGTCATGAGATTAAGGAGTTTTCATCATGTTTTCTGACTGTTAGTTGGTGTTCATGAATGCACTCTGCTAATCTTCTGCCTTTTTGTCCTATATAGTAACTGTTACAATCCTTATACTATATATTGTAGATGTCTCCTGTTTTTTCCTTGGGCTACTGGATCTTTTGATTTACATAAAATGTTTTGGAGGGCTTTAATTGGTTGGTGAACTTCTATGATGCTGTGTGGTTATAAACGTGCCAAATGCCCCTTCCATTGTATTGCAATGTAAACATTCAATGTACAGATGCAAAAATCTCCCCTCCATTGATAGTTTATAATTCTATTATTTCTACTTATTTACTTTACCATGCATGATGTATAAACAATTATCATTAGTCTGCAGAGCCAAAGTTTAAACTTTAGACTTCAATAATCCAGGAAAAATCTTTTAGGTTTGGATATGTGAATTTATATGTCTGGGGCTGAGGCTTTGAGAGCAGTATATGGCTCAGTATCTCCAAGTTGTGAATATCTGACATAAATGTATGAACTGTTGAATGTATCCTGTTGTCCTCTCTCTTTCAAAATTTTCCTTCCTTCCTTCCTTCCTTCCTTCCTTCCTTCCTTCCTTCCTTCCTCCCTTCCTTCCTTCCTTCCTCCCTTCCTTCCTTTTTTCTCTTCCTTCCTTCCTGAAGTAGCTCACACCAAAATTGTCCTTATCTCTTCCTGAGGCATTCTTACACAGGATACTATTGCATTTGTTCCTTCGTTCTATACTAGTACCGATGGTTTATAATCATAGGGGAAGAAGAGAACTTTGAAAGCAAACTCTCTAACTATCTCACAACTATCTTGTCTGAACAAAAAGAGATCTAGCACTGATGATGTTACCTAGTTTGGATAATGAAACATCTGCAAGAAAACAACCAAGCTCAGAGAACACCAAGGACCCATCAAAAAGAGATATGTTACCTCCCTGACCAGAAGGCAGAGTTGAGTGATTGAATGGATGGATCCACATTTTGCATAACTCATTCAAAAATGCCCCATTTTGCAAATTAGGATTGCATATGAATAGATAACAATATGGGTGCAAAGCATAGATTTTGTGTCTGCTGCCTTGTGCTTTGTTGAAAGTATGGCTGCTGAACCAATTTATTTTGCTGAAAATGCAGTAGCACAAAGGCTGCTTTCTTCTGCTCTAAATACTGTATCCATGTTTGTTGCTAACTGACCTTGACATTTTAGGTTAGGAGCCAAATTGAGCCTCAAGGAACAAACCAATAGAAGGCAGCTTGGTAGGAGAAGGAAGAAAACAGAAAATCTGAGGAAAATCCAAAGAAAAACAAAATTCAAGCCTACATGTTCTACAAAGGAAACTCTCAGGAAAGCACACTAGTAAATAAAGATGGCAATAATTATGTTGATATTAATACTAGGTTGGGGCAAAAATAACGAGACAGAATTTTATCAAAGTGCAGGCTTATGATAGATTGATGTTTGAAGTACATCAGAGGTGGTATTCAGCTGGTTCGGTGTGGTTCGCCCGAACCGGTAGTGGAAATCGCGGGTGGCCCTGCCCACCCGCCCCGGCTCTATGCTATCCTATTTGTGCATGTTTTTGAGGCCGGGCACATGCACGGAAGGCTCGCGTGGAAGTAAAGTGCCTGTGCGGGTGGCTGTGCGCATGTGCGGAAGTGCGTGCGCGCTCACTTTTGCAAACCGGTAGGGAAGGTAAGTGAAAACCATCCCTGAAGATGGAGACAGCCCCATACTTGCAGTGGTAAGTCATTCCTCATTGAGAGGTTTGTTTACAGATGATAAGCACTCAGATGACTCCTTTCTTTGGGGATGAAAGCTCTATGGTTGATTGGGACTTGACAAAATGGATATTGTAAGGACAGCATCACACAATGTGTATTGTTGCTCTTTTTGGCTCTTATTTTGTGTGGCTATTAGACTTCCAGTGAGAAAAAGGAGTTCCCTTGCCAGGAAAAGCACATCTGTTCACTTCAATGGAACCCACAGAGTTGTCATCTTCCACTGGAGTGAATGAGGCACTTTAAATGCACGAGTCCATTTCCAGAGTCTCTACATGGGACTCTGGAAAGAGTGCAGAGAAGAGCAACAAAAATTATTAGGGGGCTGTAGGCTAAAATATATGAAAAACGGTTACAGAAATAAAAAGAAGGAATAGGGAAGACCTGCTAGCAGTGTTCCAATATTTCAGAGACTCCTACAAAGATGAGGAGGTCAAACTATTTTCCAAAGCACCAGAAGGCAAGACAAGAAACAATGAATAGAAACTAACCAAGGACAGAAGCAACCTAGAACTAAGGAGAAAATTCCTAATGGTGAGAGCAATCAACCAATGGAACAGCTTGCCTTCAGAGGTTGTGGGTGCTCCATCACTGGTGGATCACAAAAAGAGATTGGACAACCATTTATCTGAAATTATATAGAGTCTCCTGCTTGAACAGCGATTGGACTAGAAGACCTTCAAGTTCCCTTCCAACTCTATTGTTCTATGTTAGTCCAGAGCACACATAGGAACAGAGAAGGGGCTTTAGATGAATGTTTCTCAATCCTTGGCTGGGGAATGCTGGGAGTTGCTTTAGACTAAAATACCAATTTAAATAATCACATACATAGATACCCAGGGTGGATCAGCAATTACCTAAAGTTTTTAAACAAAACTATGAAGTTCAATTAACATAACTATAGGGAGGTATATTTTATGTCAACATTTTAAAAAATGTGAGCTATAAAGTGCATCTTGATGGGTGTAATATCTTACTATCTACCGAAAAATGTGCACATCATATAGATTTTAAAGTTAAGCCAGATTTTGCCCTAGTGTTGGCATCCCCAATATCTACAATGCAAAATCTGATTGTTGTTGTAGTTGAAAAATATATTTTCCAGAAATCAAAATGAAACCAATGGATAAAAATGAATGATACAAAACAATGTATATTAAATACACACAACAGAAATTTGAGACACCAAACATAATATAAAGAGAAGCATTTCAAATCTCATTTTTTCCTGCTTAAAAACACCCAACAGAAATTAAAACCTTTTTGTTTTATCTGTTTATTTGTTAGCTCTTATAATTTGAGAAAAGTCACTGTAGCACTCTCACCTTGAACCAATGTTTGGAACTCTTTTGTGTTTTCTGTTAAAAAAAAGGGGGGGGGGACCCTTTCTCCCTATGTGTGTGTGTGTGTTTTTTTTTAAATACAGAAAATTATTTGGACAGTTAAAGTTGGAGAAAGAAAAGACATCTGGAAAGATTGCATAGTTGCGAACAGTGGCTTTTCATCAAGGTGAAAAAAGTGCATCTTCTGATAAAATAGTATCCGAATTTTTTTTTGTCATTGTTCAGTTCCATACACATACACAGTATATCTATATATCTATATATTTTTCAATCCGCTGCTACATATCACACATGAAAAGATATTTACAGCACATATCCACACATACCATATATTCTCACACATGCTCATTAATTAACATTTGACACTGATAACAGCCATTCTTATATGTTCCACCTTGGGATTTCACCCCACCCCCACCCCATGCAAATCTGTACTCTTTTAAATATATTTTGTTTCATATTCTGCAAGACTTGAAGAAAAAATATATATAGATATATCTCTGACTCCTCTTGTAATGTTGATTTTTAGCAACATCACAGAAATAAGAAATATATGTCAGGGAAAGGTCAGAGTAAGCACAAAAATGTTTTGGTGTCATTGTGATATCTCAAAAGGTTTGTTTCCCCCCTCTCCCCCCCCCCTTGCTCATCCATGGCTATGTTGAAAACAAACACACAAACAGAAATGGGCATTTCGGAAAAAATAGAAAAAAAGTTTAAAAGTGCAAGCTTTCTTGAAATAAGAGTGAAATGTGGAAACACCCAGGCTTCGAATGGCACTGAGTTATTAAAGCAGAACAACTTAACAGCTTCACGTATTCATAAATAGGAAAGTTTCTTCCCTCCCCCACAAAAAAAACCTCCCAGACTGTTCCTCCATTCTTACTTCTACCCTCTCTGGGTAGCTTGTTGGCTAAATTTTTGTTTTCCTTTCTGTCAGAATGGAATAAAATATTATATATATATATATATCTATTTACTCCCCCCGTAATCCTATGTGAAAATAAAGAACAATTCTTGGGTTTAAAAAAATACTTTCAGAATCTTCTTGTCTTGCTGCCTGCCTGAAATATATTTATGTATTAGTCCAATCATTTACATTTCTGTAGGAAGCACTTTCTCCTTTTTGTTATATGTTAAGTCTTAACAGGGGCTCTTTTCAAATTTTTGCTTTTAAAAATATATATATATATATATTTATATATATTTGTTAATTTTTGGATAAATATTTATAACTATCTATAGTAAGGCTATATGGGAAGAATTCTGTGTAATTTTTTGTTGTTTCTATGAACCAAAGTATATAAAATTATTCTAGCACCTTTTATATAGAATAATTATGGATGTGTCTCCATTTAGTATAAAATACGGCTCAACATCTCTCTCAAACTCCATTTCATTTGATATGTCAGTATAATAACTCTTAAAAAAAAACTGTAGCGCAGACTGGGGTACAAAGGCTGCTTAAAACAGGTTGGAAAAATTAACCTTGGTCATATAATAGTGTCATTTGTTTGAAGATAAGATTGCTGGGCTTTTCTTTTCCAGAGGACCAAAATACTTGTTTCTCAATAAGGAAATAGAATACAATATTTGAGGTTCCAGAATAGATCCAATGTTGAAACAGCTGCAATCTATGGCTTGGATAAAAATACAAAGCCAACAGATCAAGGCCACTGATTATCTGCCTACTCACCATAAACACATCCCATATTAGTCGAACAGTGAAATACATTTCATCATAGTCTTATGAGTCCTGTTGTTCAGAGAAGAGCTATTCTTAGTATCTGTACTTGAATGACCAGCATTCAAATTGTACCTTGCTTGTTGGCTCAATGTTGCCTTGGGTCAGTGACTTGTCTGGTAGGGAACTCATAATTGTCTACCTCACAGAATTCTTATGAGGCATACATGGTGAAGAAAGTGTTTTTTTAGAATCAAAAGTACTTAAAAGTAGATGTTTTTTGTTGTTAAAATTAATTAGGTATTGATTTGACTAACTTACCCCTGGTGGGAACAAAGTAGATACATACTGTAACAGTAGAAACCACATTTCTTATGTGATAATCTGTGGAAACATCTAAATTTTTCTCTGATCCCTATGTTTTTAAGAGCACATCTACAGGAGAAATGCTTTTACTTTAACTACTGAGCATAGAGGAGATGAGGGCAGAAATGACTTTCTTCAGAGAGAGGAAAGATCTGGAAGAATCTCCATTACTTCACAGAAATTTAATACTGATGCCTCTTCAGGGGAAGCCATGATAATTCAGATTTTTTTCTTGAGATTTAAATTGTATATTTTAGTAACCTTTTTGGAATGAAAGGGTTTCTGAATAATCTTAAAACGATGTAAAGAAATATATGAGCGGTGAAAGGTAAATTGATAATGGAGCTCCATTCTATAATGTATACTCATTCCCATACATTATAGGATTAATGATTCTTCTGACATTTACTTTCATACTGACATTTTCCTCTCAGAGGGTATACATGCATATATTTTGAAAAGAAGAGCATTCTATTTAAACATAACCACAATGGATAATAGTTTGCCACATAGCCAATATTTGGGAGAACCACCAAAACAAAAGAGAACATAACTGCAACAACTCAGAAAGCTTATTATTCCTGACTGCTGTACTTCTGCTTCCACCAACCTAAGTTTTCCAGATCATATATTGCAGTACATCTCCAACCAGCTTGGGCAAAGCTGAGCTTCTTTTCTTTTTTTCCTTTCCTTTTCTTGTGCAATGGCAGAAGGAGGAAGGAAAAACATCTTACCCACAAATTGATGGATTGGAACTGACTGGTATTCTAAAGATGAAACTTGGGTTGATAGAGAAATTCTCTCTCTCTCTCTCTCTCTCTCTCTCTCTCTCTCTCTCTCTCTCATCTATCAATCATCTATCTATGGTCTATCGTTGACACACACTGCATTAAAGAATTACTGCCATAACCTTGGCTATTGCTATGTGAATAGGGAGAAGACTTTGCATTACTTTTTTCATCCTGCTCTCGTGCTTAGGCAAAATGAACCAAAGGAATTGAAAACCTGTGAGGATAGTTCAGGAAGAGCTAAAATTCAGAACAAACTGAGTTCCACCTCACTCCAAATAAGTCTGTAAGTGATTTCTATACCAAAATATAGTACTATTAACAGTTCATCATGGCTATCTCTATGGAATTATTCAACCAACAAGGAAAATTATGGGTTAGCATAATTATGAGTTGGTGTTATGCTCTTCCACTCAATGAACTACTGTTTCCATGTTTCCTTGAGAAAAGAGAATTATGTCAATGTATTTCTATAACTAAAATGCTACAATGAATGTGTAAAATTTGCTGAATGCCCCTATTTTCAAATGAATTCTGTGAACATCAGAAAACATAATATGGAAGAATTCAGTACATAAATATATTTATTTCTGAGGGATGTTTTTCTTAAGTGTCTCATGTTTTATTTTAAACATCTTTCATTATGGTAATTGCATTATGTAATTCTGCTGATTTGGGTTTTATAATTTTGTCCTTTAAAGTAATATTTAATCCTGTAAGCTGCCTAGAGCTTTTTTTTAGGAAGGAAGGAAGGAAGAAAGAAAGGAAGGAAGATTTGCAAATGTACAAGTCCATGTTGATCATCAAAATAGTTACTTCTGAACATTCATAAACAGATCTGGAACCTTCATCCTTATCATTGAATACATATGATTTTAAGCTTTTGAACAGTGTATTCCAGTTGTCACCAATGGGAAAAAATTGTTATGACCAGGAAAAATTCAAAAATACCACTTAGTATCACTAAGGAAAGGGACGAAACTCAACATTTGTGAGGAGTTGGGGCACAGAGGGAGGAAGAGACAATAAAATGCAAGAGCCAGTTTTCATTTGCAATTTGTAGGAGAAGAGCTATATTAGTTAATGGTGGCAAAAATCAGAAGGGGCATCATTTTGATTAACAAATGCTATTAAAAACCATAAACCTTCATGAGTTGCAACTCACTCTGATTTTTGGATCATAGAGACAATTGATAATACAACAATGCTGAAATTTGGAAGAGTATCTAGAGGGAGACTACAAAAAAAGTTGAGGTATTGTAGCCCGATATAGAATCCTTCTATGTTTGTTTATAAATGGTAAATGACCCTTGAAAAGGAACCCCAAAAGGAACTACTAGGGTTCAAAAGGAACTTTAGGATCTGAATAATCCTTCAATTCCTATTACTGTCCTGTTAATGTCACCTCTACTGAGTGTCTCACTTTCTCTTTTCTCTATTATATGAGATAATTACTTCTTTTTTCCTGCCCTCCTTTATAGTGTATAATGATCCTGTGCAGTGATCATTTGAATGTCATGCCAATTTATACAATAGATACTATACACTCTCTCTGGTTTGCTTCTCAGCAATTTGGAAATGGATTTCTGCTTACTAAAAAGGAATATTGAATGTGCAGGAAAAGTAATTCAGAAGTGAATTTCCTACTTATTCACTGTATGGTCTATACAGATTGTAAATCAAGCAGACAGTTTATGAACAGAAACGTGGAGTTGTCTTTGCAATCCCACTTTCTGTCTCCAAGTTCAGTATCTATATTTGATCATGCAGACAGCTACAGCTTTTGTGTATTTCTCTTACATATCTTTAGTTCAAAAATAAAGAAAATCCATTCAAAGTCATTGAACAATGATCTTCCTTTTAATTTTACACTAGACAAGCAGAATTGTTTCCTATGTCACTTTTTTTTAAAAAAAATCAAGTATTACAAATAGTTGTTTCTTTATATCGGTGGAAGTAAGCAAAGAAAGTTCTATAATTAGAAATGAATTGGAAGCCTGGTAAATAGGAATTAGAACATTCTAGAATTAGATCAAAGTACATCAGGGCCAAATCATGCTGTATGTTAAAGAAGTATCTATTCTTTTTGAATATTTTTACAAAGGTTGGTGGCTGATAACAACTAATAAAATTAATTAAAATGATATTTTAGAAAATTTTCCTTCCTTCCTTCCTTCCTTCCTTCCTTCCTTCCTTCCTTCCTTCCTGCCTTCCTTCCTTCCTTCCTTCCTTCCTTCCTTCCTTCCTTCCTTCCTTCCTTCCTTATGTAGCCTCA
>QLTV01002265.1:6185227-6205799 GCA_003457575.1 Thermophis baileyi
CCCTTACACTGGATCCTTACTAGTGATTTATAGTGTCTTCCATATCCAGCCATTGTTGTGCCAATGTATCACTATAGAGGATAGGCTTAATATCACAATATCTAGAAGATGCTATGTACAGTATTACTGGAAAAGAATAGCCCATTTTTGATCATTTACAAAGAAACTCACATCTTGGCTTAATATGAAAAAAAATAAGCCTAAAATTTTCTACCTTGGGGTAATCCCTGCTGAATTCTGTGGACTTATTTGAGTTTATGTTCCTAGGATCAGGTAGCATATCAGACTCAATTTAATAACAGAGAATGCATTCAGCATCCTGCAGTGAAAATATGAAAACTAATAATTATTGTAAGATGTGTAAAAATAGCTTTCAAAATACTTTGATTTTTTTTTTTAAAAGTAAAATAAAGTTATGTCTCATTGTACTAAGATATAGCACCTATTGTTTGGTGTTTGGTATTCCTCAAAACTTAAACTTCAACAATTTTGGCTCAGATTAAGGGCATATTTCTTTTGCAGATTTATTCTATTTTCAGTGATATAAGCCTCTTGAAATCATTGTCTAGGCTACCTCAAAAATCAATCAAATTGATTATTGTTACAATCTACAAATAAGCACCAATGATATACAGAGTTTTTTTAAAAATATATCAAAGAATTCGGATCTAAATAAGTCAACACAGTAATGACTGAGATGGAGTTTTAGAATTTGCCTAGTTTCATAAGTTGAGTTGGACTTAGCTTCTATTTCTGCCTCAAATTTTATATTTCCTTGTCTAGTGTCATACACTTTAATGGAGTATGGAAATGATTAAACTGGAACTAAATGTGAATATATGCATGTGCAATGAAATATAAAGTAGAAAACTTCATAAAGATATCTTTGCATGATGAATTTGCTACATGAATATAATGTCAGTAGAAAACTGTATATATTGTATGAGTACACTATTATAATTTATTTTCATATGTCGGTTGCATGAAATCTTCCATATCCAGCATTACTATTGTTAGTGAACCTCACTCTAATGTCCATCCTTTGAAAAGTCTATTAGAAGCAGATTCTTCTCTTAATGACCCAATGATGGGAAATTTTCTAGAATAAGAATTTGGTTTGGCATCTTCTCATTTATTTATTTTTTTAAATGGCAAAATCATCTGTATTTGGAATAAATTCTACTCCTTTATTATAGATATATGAATTAGCTGGATTATTTATTTTGTTCAGTCTATTTAGATTGTATTAATTTATGTATTTTTCAAAAGTCTGTGTATGGCTTTTGCACAAAAATGCGGTATAAACACATTTTAAAAAATTATGCATAGGCAGTAAATAATTGTACCTTGTTGGAGCTTATCACCAACTTGGAGCTTCTCACTATGTTATCTAAAACATATGTGCACTCACCACAAAGGACTGTGCATGGACTCTCTTATGGAAGAGACATATATGGAATAATTTCCCCATGTATAGAAGTTTCATTATGACTTCAGAGTATAAAATCAGGAAGAATTTTTATGTCTATGGAGATTCTCAGTTTTCCAGGTCATGGTTATCCCAAAGTTGCTTTCTTTCAAAAAGTCCAGTTACCTTTTGAAAAAACAACAACACCTTTGGGAAGAATTTTTATATATCAATCCACAAAGTGCTTAGGATCTAGTTGAGCTCCTCTACAATATACTGTATGGCAATGCTACTGTACTCATTTTCACTTGGAATAAGTCTCATTGAATATAATAGGACTTACTTCTAAATAACTAAGATACACTTTGATAGCAGTTTATTCAACATTTCAGTTATTTCCATGCTATCAAAGTATAAAGGGATAAAGTTAGGAAACAATGATGAATATTTTCTCTGTTTGGAATATTTGTAGCTCTTGATCTTGCCATTTCAAGTATATTCAAATTCTTATTGGCAATTCCATCATAGTTCTTCTGTAGTGCCATCCTTGATACATGCAAACAATAGAGTACTATGATTTGAGTGAGTGTGTAGGGGTGGGGAAGAGGTTGTTTTCTATATATAAGCAAACTATTGTCTAGAGTTAATATTTTTTTTCTAATTAGCTTGCACAGAAAATTAGAGGTAAATTGTACTCTCAAGTGTATGTAATGCACTCTCCCTTCCTTCTTCCCAAAGAGATTTGGTTCGAGATTTGGCACAACATTGGTTTCTATACCAAAGCCCCACTCCAGCTTATTTGAAGATGGCAGCAGGGAAAGAAGGACATCAGTAGTAGAATCTACTGAAGCCCCAGCAACTGCATAAGAATGACAACAAAATGGTCTCCTTCATTCTGCAGTTGTCCCATGTTATTTAAACTGATGTGAACTGACAGGAAATAGTACAAACTTATTACCAAATTTTTCAAATTGCTCCTTTTATTTTATACTCTCCTAGAGCAGTGATGGCGAACCTATGGCACGCGTGCCACCTGTGGCACCTGTGGAAAGCCTCCTGAAGCCTGGGGATGGCGAAAACGGCCCAACGGCCAAACCAGAAGTTCACTTGTGTGCTCAGCCCCAGCCTCCTTTTCGCTGTCAGAGGTTTTCAGGAACTTCTTCGGCTTTGGACAGTTGCAGCCAGGCCTCCCACACCTCGGCCCATTTCTTCTGCAGCCACCAAGGCTTCCCTGAAGGCTTCTGCAGCCGATAACAGAGCTCCTGATTGATCTGGAGCTCTGTTATCGGCTAGAGAGGCCTTCAGGAAAGCATTGCCGGCTGCAGAAGAAATGGGCCGAGGTGTGCGAGGCCTGGTTGCAACTATCTGAAGGTAAGTAGTAGGACCATTTTTCGCCGTCCCCAGGCTTCAGGAGGCTTTCCTGAACCCTGGGGAGAGCGAAAAACAGCCCAACGGGCCTACAGGAAGTCCAGAGGCTTCAGTGAGGCCTGTGCGCATGCGCGGGGAGGGGCAGCGGGGATTGTCGCATGCGCGGGGTTGTGCGCATGCGCAGGGGGAGAGCATTGCATTATGGGTGTGCGCACGCACGCGCACGCTATTTTGGCACCCGAGCCAAAAAAGGTTCGCCATCACTGTCCTAGAGCAGTGCTTCTTCATTTGTGGTTATGGAAAGAGAGACATGGAATCAGTGGCCATTTCAGTGCACATTCTGATGGTACCTAATAAGAATAAAAAATAGTTTGTTTCCATTGCATGCTGAAAAGACTTTCCAAAGAGGCCTTCCAATCAACCTATAGCATGATCATAAGAAAATACGAACAAGGCAATGCTCATCTGTACAATACAGTTAGAATGACTGACCAGAAACCTCAATGTGGAGTTACTATACTTACTTTGGAGTTCAGAGAGGAAAACTGATACATAGCCTCTTGGGATGAAATACTCTTTTTATTTAAACTATGCTGTCATTCATTTATTTCCTTCATTTGCAACTCTGTAGCCCATCATCCTTGACTTCTCTAGACTATGATTTTTCTAATAGCCACAGCAAGCATCCATAAAGGACCAGCTCATAGAATTTCTGAACTGGTAGCTTTCAACTTTGATCTAAAACACAAGGTGACATGTCTGAACCTGGGCTGCAACATTTCAGACTGCAGGAATTGAAACATACATAACTATATTCTCCTCAATATGGAAACGCTCCAACCACAGAAAACACTATCAACTCAGAATTAAGATTTTACCTTAGCTTTCTTTTTGCCATGCTAGTTTTCTTGGTGCAAGGTTTTTTTTTTTTAAAATAGAGGACTATTAAATCAAGTTAGACCAGAAGACTATTCTCTCAAGAATATTTACATCTAGAAATGAGTAGATTTTCTTTAGTTTATACCTGCTAAGCACCATTTCATTATTCAGCCTACACCTTAAAATTGCTCAGGCAAGGCCATGCTTTTTAATGGTGCCACTATTTAACAAGAGCAATCAGACAGCAATTTGCATGTTGGAACAAGGATTCCACTAACTCACTTTTAAGCATGGAAATGGGCCTGGTTATTACTCAAGTTGTACTTTCAATAATATTGATTATGAATGAAGGCAAATATACATGTCCCTGGATAATGTTGCAGGATCCAATCTGAATTGGTCACTGGGAACAGAGGTTTCTTCTTCCAAGCTTTCAGAATTGTGCTGGAGCCCATACTCAGGGAACTTCTCAATCTCCAGCCCATCTCAAAGGATGGGATCCAGCACAAGTCCGAAAGCTTGGAAGAACAAACCTCTGGTCCAGTAGTGGGTTTTAAATTAGTTTGCTACAGGTTCGTGCGCTCGCTTGCTCGCGCGCGCGACGCTTCTGCACATGCACAGAAGCTTCCCGGGCAGGTGGGAGGAGCCTCCCGCCGCCACCGCTACCGGTTCTAAGAACTGGGCCGAACCGGGAGCAACCTACCGCTGCTCTGGTCTCACTGACTGACTCAGATTGGATCCTGCAATAATATTGATACACAAGCCCATTTTGTATAACGTGACACTAGGATGGAGTTGACAACATATTGAAAGTGCAGCCAAGTTGTGCAACAGGTACTACAGGTAGAAAAAGTTACAACTATTGTTATAATTAAAACATTGATATATTGTATGCAATCAGGTACAGTGTGGGATCTTCAACACTGTACTGTTTCAGCCAATATTTGGTGAACCAGGAATATTTTCTTTTTATGAAAACATTGAAATAGAGTACCACCATAGATTAGAAGTAATTACATAAATTCTCATAGTATTCAACATTTGAAAATATTCAATTTTAATATTTTGGGAGTCTTGGTTCCTTTTTGGTCCTCCATTAGTGTTAAAATGTAATGTCTAAAAAGTTTTTGCCTGCTGTGTAATTGATGGATGCAATATTCTTGTTGGGATTAAAGAGCAGATACATAAATTCACAAAGGTAACTTCCAACCATTGATCAAGAAGCCTAAACCTAACCCATTTGATGGGGGATAAAAACCCTATGAACCAGACAAAATAAATGGACATAACCAATTGGACAAAACTTTTTGGTGGGCAAAAAAGGAACACAAACTATCCTAGTGTCAGACACAAACCTAATGAGAGATCTGAAAAATAGCAGGAAATTCTAGAAGAAAGTAGATGGCTACATGATGGCTGTATTCATAAATATACAATTTATGTCTAATACGGAGAGTTCCAGTTTTCAGAGTCTATGAGGATGACATTTTGATAGCATTCAGTTACTAAAATTATGAATTCTTCTTTTCTCCTTATTTATTTCTGCTACAATGAAATCATGACTTTATACTATCGGAAAATTTTAGAGACTTTAAACTGAGCAAATAGATGAAAAGACAATTTCACCATGGCAACCATGTTTGAACTCTAGTAATCAAGTTCTTGCATAAAAAATAGGTGCTTTTAAGAGTATCACTGTTTCCATGACTGGATCCTTGTAAGTCAGGGGTGAGCAACCTTTTTAGGCATAAGAGCTACTTGTGACACTCCAACAAGTTGCTTTCTCTGAGGTTGTAAGAATTTGGTCATTGATGCTGTAATGTCATTGAAGGGGTTAACAATTTTGGATCCATTTATGCGTGTTTTTGGGAGGGATGGTTCAAATAGCAAAAGAATTATTTAATGTTTAAATCATTAATTTTTGTTTTGTAACACCTGAGGGAAACATTGGTCCAATTTGGGGATTTTTAAGGGATGCAATTTCAGGGGTTTTAAGGGCACATCAAACTTCTGCAATAGTTAAAGTTACCCATTTTCCCCCTTAACTCCCCTCCATCAAAACTGCTCTCACATGTTTTAGGAGGTTCTGAGCAGTATGAGTGGGGTGCTGAGGGTTCCAAGGGGCCTATGGGTTGCCCATCCCTAATAAACAAGGCTTTAAAAATAATCTTAATATAGGAAAATTTGGAAGGCACCATTTTTCTTACCCTTGCCAAGGAAAACCAGAATTCCTTTTCCTTTATTTCAGAATTATTTAATATTTTAAATCCAATCCTTCTTTTAAGGAGGGTATGGTTATTTTTCTTGCTTTAAAAGAGTGACATTCACTAAAAGATAATGAATGGCCACATGTGACCAGGGGAGCTTTATGTTTAGGCAAGGATTTGAATCTAGGTCTTAATGGACCCTATTCAATGTTCTAACCACCATAATACACCGTGATAAATTATATATTATGTAAATATGATCCTTAGTGATTCCCTGAAAAGAAAATCTTACATACAGAACTACTTCCTGTTAGATGTACATTGGATCAATGTAAAACCATTGATCTGATTACTGCATACAATTCTAAATGATTTACATGTCCTTTGCATGGTTAAATGTGATCACATTATTCTTTGGACAGCTAATGCTTCTTTGAATTAAACCTGCAAGAATCAAGAACATCCAATATCTTCCTTTTCCAATATTCAAAGATTAATTATTTCTCCTCATTAATTTCCAGAATAGTGCTATATAAACAATGTTAGCTTGATGGGAGAAATATAATCCAGAAGAAAAGGGAAAAATAAAGGAGTTGGAAATACTTTTTGTTCTCTTCCTGTTCCCCTCCCATCTTATTTGTCATTGTATACCAGTATTTTCATATCAGATTTTAAACAATTATAAAGGGCAGCCATTAACCAAATTAATCCCAGAGACAAGAGTTATTCCACTGCAACCCTGGGCTCTGCTTATTTCAATAGACCAAACCATGATTATCCAGTGCATTTCTAATGTAAGATCACTGTTCTTTGCCTCCATTTGGTTAAAGACACCTCTGAACATTGACATGAACACTGCATGATGAAAAAGGTGGACCTGCTGATATATCACAGAACACCTTGTCCCTCCCAGTCCTGTTAATTGCACAGTTTGCTGGCTTATTCTCAAGGTCTTGGGAGGAACTGCTGCATTTGAATAGCTGGAAATCTCTGATGAGTTTTGATATCTCTTTTGATTTTCCATTGTCACCACTGCCATCAGTCTTTACATAACATCATGCAGTTAAAATAACAGTAAGAACATATAACAGTTGCACACACTGGGGAAAAAAAAACTACCTAAGTAACAAATTCCATTTGTGATGTATAGGTTACACAGTCAGGAAACTCAAAGGCAATCAAATGAACCCATTTGACTCAAGCAAAGATAATTTTTTCTGTAGTATACAACTGTCGTCTGTTTCCCTCATTAAATCAAGGCTTTTCCCCAAAGTATGAGCAAGCATTTCACTGATTTAACAAGAAGATTGTTAGCATTAAGAATCATACCACTGTTATCATATTGGCTAAGACATTGCTCAGGTTTATCAGATGGCAAGAACTGGTGAAAGTTGAGGGTCAATAAAAGGTTGGTTCACACATGCAATTTTATCACAAGGAGTGAAGCAGGGGATGGTCTGTGTATGTGAACATGCTATCAATTATCACAAATGAAATTGTATTTGCTCACCATAAGGCTTTTCACTGAAGCCTGTTCACACAATCAGATGAAAGTCATCAGGTTAATCAGGCTTACATATATATGTGCGTGAACCAGCCTCATGACACACATGTGCCTCAACATTGTGCAGAGGAATAAACTATTTTTCAGACCATTTATGAAAGAGATTGTCCTCTATTATTAGCAGAGAACATTTTCTCATTCAGATTAGCTAAACACTCTCACAGCTAGTGATAATATAAAACTAAACTATAAATTGATTAACACATATTTAGCACTTTTTGTCCATCAGCTTCTGAGATGGTTAGCTGGGCCTCACAACATCCCTGTGAGGTAGGTCAAGATAATCACAAATAATTTACAAATAGATAAGTTGAAGACACAACAAAACCTATTACGGAGAGATTTCACATTGTTCAAAGACTCTACAACAGAAATAGAAACCACAAGTTTCCAATGAACAGTTTCATCACAACCCCAACATCACAACCCCAATATCATCACTGGTATCAAACAAAACCTGAAATCTATATATATATATACCAAAGCAGTTAGTCCTTTTTGTGTTCAAAAAAATACAATGGCATAATAAAACTGTTGGAAAATACAAAATTATCCTTGGTGTTGTTAAATTCATCCTCCCCTCCTTTCTCTCTCTCTCTCTCTCTCTCTCTCTCTCTCTCTCTCTCTCTCTCTCTCTCTCTCTCTCACCCCTCCACCCCCTCATCCACCCACCCCACCCCCCTCCCCCCCACCACCACACNTTTCTCTCTCTCTCTCTCTCTCTCTCTCTCTCTCTCTCTCTCTCTCTCTCTCTCTCTCTCCTCTCTCTCTCTCTCTCTCTCTCTCTCACACACACACACACACACACACACACACACACACACACACACACACACACACACCCCTTTTCTTTCACCAGATTCACAACATACATGGGGGAACAAAGACGATTTCATGGCTAGATTGCTCTCAGCCCATAGATGTTTCTTTCCCACATGCTATAATTATTCTACTCCACAGACTGCTTCATATATGCAGACCATCATTTGAAGATTACAGCACCAAATGATGACATACTTCTTGCACATGAATATAAGTGCCTTTTCATATTGCCAACATTCATATCAACACAATGCTTTTCAGTGGAATCTTTTCCCACATTCAGCTTTGACTCTCCCACTGTAATGAATTACATGGCCATTAAGAGACCTCTGTGAGTAAATTAGCCTGTGGTTCAAAGAAGATGCAGTGGAAACATAGACACTTGTCATACCCATTTCCTAAATTTCTTGTTGGAGCTCACAGAATCTTCTAGTACAAAATAGTACTTTGGTGTCTGGTTAATATTTACTGGTGATTCTGTAGGAGGGCTCTTCACTGTTTTTTTTAAACCCTGCTTCTAGACGAAATCAGTTATTGTATTGTAAACTTTTATTCAGACCTGTCAATACTGAAACAGTTTGTGGCAGAATGCCTCAATGAAACATTTGCCCACATTGCTTTGGGGGTAGCCTTGAGATGTCCTATTAGCTGAGCTTCCCTGCACCAGAATATACCTGAGATACAAAGATAAATACTGATCTTTCCTTCAGCCTCCATGCACTGAACAGTCAAGGCCATCCTGAAAATGTCTAAGGCAGCAGACAGATATGGAAACATTTCCCACAATTTTCTGAAACAGAAATGTTTTCCTTCTCTTTGTGTGAAATGTTCCAAGTAGGCTACCATGGTTTAATTTTGTAAAATGTTGGAATTGGGGTGTATGTGCAGAATCAGCAGTGTGTAATTTTTTTTTACTGACTCGCTGATAAAAGTCTGAGGCCTTGTGCCAAAAATGGCACAGCAAAACAGGCACAAGAAGGCTTTTGTAGTAGAATAGGTTGCAAACTAGCAAATCACCAACTCCAAAGTAAATACGCAGGTGTATGAATAGTAGCCATGCCTTGAGATTTCTTTTTACTCCAAGCACCTCTGGGATTTTGTTGAAATATGCCAGGACAGAAATGTTGCTTTAGCACCAAATTTTTAAACTTTCCATACTTCTCTTATGGATAATGCTATCTGAGGATTATCTGCTATGTGTTATAATAGAACCATATTTAATATTTCACGTTGATGGAGTAGATGCTGTCTACATAGGCTTTGGTGGAAGGAAACTATGTAGAATGCTGTCTACAAAGGCTTTGGCGGCTACCCAACTCTTGACATTTGGGATTGGAATTAAGACATTAACCTTCCACAAAAATTGTGCCAAAATTGATCTCAGTTCAAGACACAATTTCTCCCCCCCCCCCGAAAACCTTATACATTTGAAGGGAAGGGTAGCATACAGGGACGTAAGGCACAGGCATCATAATTTTGCTTAAGACTAATGTGTTTGTTATCAGAGGCCACATTACAACTGGGGATCATTCTTCTCCTAATTGATCAAAAAGTATGAGATCAAAAGTTGTGGGTGGGAGGAGTCTGCAGTCAAATTATATGCAAATATAGGTAAATGAAGCCCCCACATTTTATTCATAGCCTTCTCTTGTTATTTACTATGAAAGTAAAGTTGAATCCTGTATAGTCTCTATCAGTATTCTTTGATATAATGATGAGGTAGAGGTCTGCAAAAGCGATAATCAGCTCAAAGTAAAGTTTTTGGGTATAGGAGAGCAGATCCAGATCTCTATTTGATCATATTAGTTATATTAGGTAGCTGTGACTTATTCAATACTGTCTTCATGCCTGTCCTTTCCCATAGCATTGTTGGGAGTAAAATTAAAAGTAACATTCTGAACACACTGAAAACAATGCTAATAGCTATTGCAGCCATAAATAAAAAGAGAGTGGAGAGAATGGAGATTAAAATGTCTCTGCGCAGAAGCTGAAGTATTTCAGGTATACAGTGTTAACTCTCCATCAATGCCCAGCTTAACTGATCAGGCTAAAGTAGGGTAGAGAGGAACCATAGCTGCTTTTTTGTCCCAAAGAGTAGAAGAAAAATTGCCAGTTATATTAATCATAATCTATTTAAATTATTTTAATGCTTATTTCAATCTCATGCTGATCACTTAAGTATAAAATATAACAAAAAAGATCAATTTAAAATGTAAAATTCAATAGGTCATAAACAAACAAACAAAACCAAATCAACTAACCAACCTTAAAAATAACAAACAAACAAAAGAAACCAGAAAAAGGAACATAAAGGATAGCACTAATTTCTATATATTTTTCAAGAGCAAGCTTCTTTTTCCGAACAATAATCCTGTGAGGTAGGCTAAGAACTAGTGACTCATTATCATTTAAGGGATTTAGTAAGGATTTATTTCTGATATTTTACCTTGCATACAACTGAAACACACTTTAAAGATTTATTTCCTGAATGAAGAAATGGCATAATTGGAATTCATTATTGATTTATTAAGTGTATGCCCTATCTTTCAATTACAAATAGAACTAAAAGTTAATATGTGGGCCATACAAGCTTTGAAAATAGAATTGGAAGAAGCATTTTGGATTTGATACAACTAGAAGGATGGAAGCTCTTTGCTCTTCATTACTACAACAATCACTTCTTTTTTATAGGCTTCCTTATAGAAGCCTGAATAAAATTATGTCTGCTTTAATTAGTAACAGAGGAGTGCTGTGTTCCTGGATGGATAATTTATTACACTTATATTCCAAGATTCTTCAAGGATCTCAGAGCCAGGTACCCATTTTTCCATCTACCCCCTCCCCACACAATATGATCTTTCAAATTGTTTTTAATATGTTAGGCCAAGAGAAGATAACTATTACAATGTCATTCAGTCAGTTTCATAAGAATATAAGCATTTGATCCTGAGTTTTCCCAGTCTTAATCTGACACTAACTATTATATCCAACTCAAACAAAACTACAGGGAGAATGGGGATTATATTTATTGCTGAGAAGCTAAAGGAATTACTTTCCCAAGTGAACAATTCCTTGAAATAGGCTGGCCCATTGAAAAATTGTGGGTATTCTAACAAGCGACCACAAGGACTATCATACATAATCCTAAAATGGCTGCCAAGGTGGGCCTAGCTAGTCACAAAACAGCCATTTATTGGAAGGTAATGTTATATTACTTTTTCTTTGGACCAGAGGCTCATTTTGAAACTGAATACTGAAGAGACCCCTCTGTCCCTTGTATTTTGGCAAGAAAGTCTTGGAGCCTCTGAAGCGCCAAATAAAGATGATATCCCATGCTGAATGTTTTGCCTTGTAGCATGCTAGCTTCCCTTTTCATGCTAATCCTAATGGAAAACAAATGAAACAGTTGGCCAGAGAGCATTGGGCACTGAGGAAAATGTCTGTAGCAGCAAACTGGTGCCAGTAAATACGAGACCCCTCCATTTGAATAACTTACTGGGTGCATAGTTGTCATCACTTAAAGGTAGCTTGGGAACTCTTGCATACTGGATGACACATAAAGTTTGATATAGTGCTAATATTTTTATAGAATGACATCAATAATAATAAAAAGTGGAAGCTTCTTTTCCACTTTGGTTGTTGTAAACATTCTTCCTTTAAGGCTGAAATCCTATAGCATTACTTGAGAATAAGTAAGGGTTACTTAGATTTGAACAGCATAGGTTTGTGCTTTAAGCGAACTTTTCATCTTCCATACCCACAATTTTAGAAGGTTATTTATTTTTATTAATCATCAAATGTTTCTTCTTCATTACACTGACTAATATTTGGAAAGCTACCCTGGTTTCTTGAGGGAGGAAAGGTCATCAATATTTAAGGAACATCAAGTGGCATAAAACAGACAGGATAGAGATCTGCAATAGGGACAGCACATGTTATGCTGATAGTTTTCTGCCAGCAAAAAGATGGGCAATTTTTTTTTCTCTGTGTACTTTAAGTGAGCAGTAGTGAAAGGCCCTAAACTACAATTAATAAGGAGTTTTAACTACCTCTCTGCAGCCAGAAAATAACCACATCAGTGACTTACTCTCCTATACTATTTTCAGTTTAGAAGCATTTGTCTTGGGATGGGGGAATATAATTAAAGAATGTGCAAAAAGGAGAAAAGTACAGAGAGAAAATTACCTGAAGCCTTCTAGATCAATAATTGTCATGACAGGCAGACCTTTGTTAATATGATGCATTACCTGTAGTAGTAGATGGCTGAAGTCCATGATATGAAGATTTTTCTATTCATTGAATTTCTTTTCATTTTTTTAATGTTTAGCTCGTTTCAGATAGGAGCTGTTATCTAACTCGAAGTCTAACAAAGCACAGTCCCATAATGACTACGAAAAGGCTGAATTACTTTTATTATGATAAATTAGTCAATCAATAGAGTGATTCATCTTTATGTAGAAGAATGTACTATTATGGTTGATGGCATGAACTAAAGTGTATTACATTATAACTGTTTGATATAAAAATATATTCTATACTACTGTATTTGAAAATTGAAGCACTGCTGCATATTTAAGACATATTTGCACTTCCTTCTCTGTTCCTTTATTTTCTCTTCAATACTATATCCTAAAAACTGCCTTAATAAACAGGTTTATTAAAATAAAAATAATAATAATTAAGAATCCCAATACATACCCGGGATGTTACTCCCAAGTAAAAAAAATAAGGAATAGCCACTTTAGCTCAGAATTGCAAATCAAACTTGCTGCATGGCAAATTTTGTCAGTCTTATTTGCTATTTATTCTTTGGATGTAGAGGTAATGGAGGGGAAATTTAAAAATAGAACAGTGGCAGAATTTTGTCAGAGACTAACCATTTGTAGAATTCTTTACACATAATGAGTACTTCTTCCAAAGGCCTTCATTTTTAATCTTTACAGGTAAAATGCTGTGTCAGTCTACCATTGTTCATTTTTATGGGGAAAAAGTCAGAAAGGGAGACCATGTTCACTATTAAATTAGGATTGCTAATAAGGATAGAGTTATTATGTTGACCCAAACATTTTGTAATTCTTTGCATTTTTTGCCTTTGTGTGAAAATATTTTCTCTAATTTTTCTGTCAGTGAGAGTCACTGAGAGTGAGTGGACGGGCAGCCATATAAGTTTTCCTAAATAAATAAATACAAGCGGGTATCTGTTACATTTATTTAAATATCCAGGGTTCTGGGTAGGGGCATGAAATTTCAATTTTAGTATGTGCCTGCCCTCCAATTAAAAAAAATGAATACAGTGTTTTATTAAAAGTAGGAGGTTTGAAATAGGACTATCCTCAGTAAATAGGAAAAAAATAATAATGACAGTGGATAAAAGGATGGCCACACGGCAAATTTCAATAAGAAGCCCAGAGTTGCTAAGTCTAAAAGAATTATTAATTGCCCTGAGACTAGTAAACATTTGGCTTTTTTTTTTAAATAATAAGACTTTTGTGCATTTGGAGTTTACCCTAATAAATCCTCAACCCTTTTCTGAAGAATATTTGTAATAATAATGATAATAATGCTTGCATCACTGCAAAATCTGTTACTGTCAGGTATATTCAGGTGAAAAGAACTTTCAGCTTAACAATATACAATTCATAATGACTTTTTTTTTCAAATGCTTCCACCAGTTTAGTTTATAAAGTCTCCATCATTATACCCATTCTCTCTTGTTGGATTTCTGTTCTGAAGATATCTATTTGGCTTAGATTGCTATGCATGTTTTTTTAAAATTTCACCCATACCCCAAAACTGGCATTGGTTTTGGATGGTTCACTTGTTCCCCTTTTGTCCCTCGGTTTTGATGACAAGAGACTGAAACCTTAGATGCCTTAGACAAGAGAAAAATAATTTTAACAAAGCGATTCGTGAATGGAAATATTGTACACAGTCTGCTATTCCAGCTGAGAGCCAAAGAAGAAATTAAGCAAAATGTTAACCTTCAGATATCAAATATGGTTTATGCAGACTTGCAGAGTGTAGCCGTAGAGTTTTCCTGTGAGCAGGTATCTGAAACGTTGAGGTTGAAATTCTATACTAATCTGTCCTGTTGTTGTTTGGATGGTGGTTTCTTTTCTACATACATTCAGCAGAGGACACCATCAGAACAAGTCTGTGTTTGTAGTTCCCCAGAAATGCTATTAGAGTCAAATGATTCTTGGCTAAATCATGACAACTATAGAAACAATAGAAATATTAAGCACCAAATTTTCACCAGAAACACATCAGTAATGAGTTATTTCCATACAGAGATTCAATCCTCCATTTTCATTTTTTTTTGTTTTCCTTTTTTCCTTAGAAAATAGAAAAACATAAACAAACCAGAGAATGCCATAAGATCACTTTAAGGCTCACACAAAAACAAGCTGCATCATTGCAAATTCAATTCATATATCCCTCTTCGTAGCCTTAAAATGATGCCTGTAGTCAGAAGCCCGATTTCCAATCAAAGCATGTTCCTTTAAATGGACTTTCTTTTTGCTACTATGCTGAGTTTTATTAAGACTGAAAATGATTGGGAGAGGGGAGGAGAGAAATTGTTATGGAATTTTAAAATATTTTATAAACTCCTTCAAATAGTACTTCTTTTCTCTCATGCTTGTTTTTGGTACTTAATTAAAAATTAAAGGCTATCTAAAAGGTGTTCTCAGAAATCAAATAGACCAGTTGCGCTTTGAAGTTTAAAGATATCAATGACAATTGCATTGAAAACCAATGAAATCACTTGCTTTTGGAGACCTGCACCTTGGTTCAATTTTTTCAGACAAGGAGAGATGTAAATGGATGTAATGCTTTCCCTATTCAATTCAAGGAAATAAACAGTTTTGTGCATGAACTTTTAAAAAACATCTCCAGTTTCAATGAACTGGGCAGACTCTGTGCCAGAAGGGACATTTTTTGTGCTTCTGAGCCATGTTAATTGTTGAGTCATTGTACAACAGATGCAAATCAAAATCTGGGGTTTCATTGCTTTTTTTGGGGAAAAAAGAGGATTATACCCTGAGATTCAAACTTAATACAGTGAATCATAAAGAATCACCCCCTTTTTTCTATAGCAGGGATGCAGTTAATGTACAGTCCCATTCAAAATGACATGAGAAAGTGGAACTTAAATATATCAAGTTAAAGTAACTTTTATGCCAATCAAAACACAGCCATGATCCCTCTTTAAATTTAGCCTGGCATTTCCTTCACTGGGGGGGTGGGAGGTTAATCATTTTCACCTGTCTTGTGCCAATCTAACAAAACCAATGGCATTTCCTTTTTACCTGATTCTTTTGTACAATTTCATATTATGTATAAACACATACACACAACTATGTGTGCGTGTGTCACTATATCTATTTATCTATCTATCTATTTATATGTCATTAAAATAATCAAAACATTTTGCATGAGGAAGGTGACAGTACGTAATGAAACTCAGCACCTAAGGGCATAAGGCAGTTGTAGGTTTTTTGTTTGTTTATTTTTTATTATTAGTATTATTATTTTCAATCAGCACCAATCCCTATAATAATGTCCTACACTTGGTGTAAGATATAAAACTCAGAGGTGAAGTAATTAATTTTTCTCCAACCTCTGAATCGTGGAAGTTTGCAATACTGGTTGGTTTGTGTTGTTGTTCTTGCTTTCTCCTGTGTGTAAAAAACAAAAGAAAACCTTTCATTTCATTTTTACTTATAAAACATAGAGGATCTCTCTTTCCTTTAAATACATACAGCAACCGGAAAGAAAACTTATTGGAAGGTTATTTCAGAACTGTCTTGACCATAAACAGTTAACCCACCTCTCTCTCCCTCCCCCCCTGAAATCCCTCTTTTAATAGGTGGGTGTTTATTTGCAATAGTGTGCATGTCTGTGTGTGTATGTGTGTGTGTGTGTTTGTGTGTGTGTGTGTGTGTGTAGGGGCATTTGCATTTAAAGGAGCTTTTAAAGTGAAGATTCATACTGTAGCAATTCATACAAGAGAGGTCCATCTCTATACCTAATGCCTACAGCAGTGGGGGTGACGTACTGGAGAATGTTTATAGTCCTTCTCAACCTTCGGTCTACAAAATGAGCATCCCAAGCTGGGTATCTCTTTCTTGGGATGTCTATCTTAATGAGAGGGCCTTCTGGGTGGAATGGTCTCCCAGACGGAGTTGATGGCACCATAGCTCTCACTTGGAAAACTGGTAAGCATGTGTCAGCTGTGAGTTCCTCCTGTTGCTCCGTGGCCGCTCTGGGTGGCGTAGCCTGGGCCGCCCTATACCCAGGGGTTTGAGGAGCCATGGGTTCAATGTCAGGGGGCAAAGGAATGCCCCAGAGCAGCTCGGCGCAACAGGAGCTGGCAAAAATCTTAGCTCTTGGCCCCATGGGATGCAGGACGCCGTAATATAAGAGCATCAGCGCTATCCCAGCAGCAAAGCTAAGAAAGACACAACAAAGCGCTGGCACAGCATATGAGTCAGTAGTGTCGGGATCTCGGTAACAATACCAAAGGAGCGTCAAGGCAGCATTCTCTGTCAAGACTATGGTGTAATAGGCAAACATTCGGTATCGGGTCCGCCCTTCCTTGACATTAAACCAGCAAAAAATGTACACAATCCCTACCACCATGTTGAAGAGAATCTCTTCCCATTTAGACATGCAGAAATCTGTCCCACCATGGATGATCCAGAAGGCCATGGCGCACCAGTGGACCACGACAAAGATCCCAAAATAGAGCTGGAAGATGGAAGCAAAGAGGGCAAAAGAGATAACTCTGGATGAGATGGTGAAGAGACGCCAGAAGAGATGGATAAGGGCTCCTCTATAACTCATGCTCTTCTTATCATCCCTAGAGTCCCGGAGAAGCTTGTGATAGGAGGCTAGCACCCAAGCCAGGGACATCAGGGAGGCCACAGAGGATACACCTGCCGGGAGAACACACACAAATCCACAGAGTTAAACTGGAGACACAGGAGAAAGGATGCAGTTGCTTACATCATCCTCTTGAGGGGCAGGTGTGAAACATGATTATAATGCGAGTCAGGTTAGCGAAAAAGATCTAGAGGAGGAAGAGAGAGAAAGAGAGAGAGAAAGAGAAAGAGAGAGAGAGAGAGAGAAATAAGCATAAACATGATCCCACCTGTAATAAATGCTGACTACCATTTGCATAATTTTATCACTTACAGAAGCAGCAACTGTAATTTATATGCAGTTATGGTTTATGATGATGGCTGTCATTGCTTATCAATAAAAGGTCATGATTCTTAAATTGCTAATATCCTCTGTGACATCACAATAAGTAAGCAAGTAATGAATAAAAGAATAACAGAGTTGGATGGGACCTTGGAGGTCTTGTAGTCCAGCCCACTGCTCAAGCAGCAGACTCTGTACCATTCCAGACAAGTGACTGTCCAGTCTCTTCTTAAAAGCCTCCAGTGATGGAGCACCCACAACTTCTGAAGGCAAGCCGTTCCACTGGTTAATTGTTCTCGCTGTTAGGAAATTTCTCCTTAATTGTAGGTTGCTTCTTTCCTTGATTAGTTTCCATCCATTGTTTCTTCTCTTGCCGTCTGGTGCTTTGGAAAATAGGTTGATCCCCTCTTCTTTGTGGCAGCCCCTCAAATATTTGAACACTGCTATCATGTTACCCCTAATCCTTCTTTTCACTAGACCAGACAAACTCAATTCCTGCAACCGTTCTTCATATGTTTTAGCCTCCACCCCCAATCACCTTTGTTGCTCTTTTCTGCACTCTTTTCAGAGTTGCTACTTCTTTTTTATAATATAGTGACCAAAACTGGATGCAATATTCTAAGTGTGGTCTTACTAAGCAGTACTAATACTTCACGTAATCTTCATTCTATCACTCTGTTAATGCATCCAGGATTGCGTTGGCTTTTTTGGCTACTGCTGCACACTGCTGGCTCATATTTCAGAGATTGTCCACTAGGACTCCAAGATCCCTCTCACAGTTACTGCTTTTGAGCCAGATTTCATCTAATCTATACCTGTACATTTGATTTTTCTTGCCTAAATGTAAAACTTTGCTTTTCTCTACATTGAATTTCATGGCCTAACAATTTCATGGTTAGATAATGGCCTAAGTGACTATGATTTCTAACTTCCTGAATTAAAGTTGTCCAGGAAAAAAAGTGAATTGTGAACTTTTTTCCACTCTTATTTGAAATCCTGCCATTGAGGGACATTCGTTGAATTCAGCTCTGCACAAAATAGGCCCAGAATCTTCCGTCTATTCTGCCATTACATGTGCTCTCAGATATGTGTCTCAGCTTAGTTTATATTCTGATTCATGCATGATAAGAAATCTTTGAAAGTGGCACTAGTGTAATTTTGTCCAATAGCCATAGGTTACAACAGTTTATTTTAAAAGGAAATTAAAGAATCATGAACATATATAAAGTGCTATTCTATTGAGATATCTCCACAACAAAGTGGGTAAATTTCAGAGTTTAGGTCATTAATCTATCCAGTTTTCTGCTCTGTTGCTGAGTTATGACCTTTTCACAACAAGCTTGTAGTTGGTCTCTGAAAGAGAACTGACCCTGACCTCTCCATTTCTCTTCTCTATCTTGACAGTCTAGTCTGCCTTTTACAGATATCATCCTGCATATGGACTATAACGTTTGATTGGGAATACAGGACATCTGGCTATAAAGACAGGAGTCAATCCCTGCTCATCTGCCTGTGATCTGTATAGCAGACGACTTTGCTCCTGAAGATGCCAGCCAAAGTTGCTGGCCAAACATCAAGTAGTCTGTTTAGACCATGGACACTAAATCCTAAAGCCCAACAATAACTAAATTTTTCCCTAACTAGGACTACTATATCGGGGTGGCAAAACTTCAAAAAACCAACTAAAATAGTGGCACAGAGAAGCCACCAGTTTTGTGTTGTCTCCTGAAAAAGCACCTTTGTGACAACCATGACCTGGATGACTGAGAATCTCTACAGACTTTTAGCCATACAATGTGGGATGAACACCTGTGAATGGTATGGGAGTAGGAATGGATTTTCAGGGGGGGGGAATTGCAGACTACAGGAACCAGGAGCACTACTCAGGTGATCCTGAGGACACAGATAAACCTCCAAGTGCTTCAATGAACCTTTAAAACAGGGGTGTCAAACTCAAGGCTCAGGGGCCGGATCCGGCCCAAAGGGTGCTTAGATCTGGCCCGTGGGGCCACCCTGGAAACAGTGAAGGACCGGCCCACGGTGCCTCTGCCAGTGAAAACAGAGCTCAGGGAGGCTGTGCAAGGCCCGCCCAGGCTCCATTTTTGGCCATGACGGCCTCCTACAGCCCTCTGCCAGCGAAAATGGAGGCCCAGGGAGGCTGCACACTCTGTTTTCGCTGGCAGAGGGCTGCAGGAGGCCATCGCAGTCGAAAACGGAGCCTTGATGAGTGATGTTGAGCTGGCCACACCAGGGGTGGGTTCCTCCTGGTTCGGACCAGTAGCGACCTGCTGGTGACATCACGATGATGTCACCAAACCGGATCAGTCGGTGCAAGTCCGTGGGGCTGCCATCTTTTTTTTGATTTTTTTTAAATTTTTTTTTCCTTCTGAGCATGCACAGAAGCCGACTTCCGGCACTGTGCATGTGGTCGCCATCTTTTTTTCGGCTTTTAATTTTTTTTTCAGATTTTTTGTTACTGCGCATGCGCGCCACGCAGCGCGGGAGGGAGCGAGCGAACCAGCAGTGAGGTATGTTGGAACCCACCCCTGGGCCACACCCACCCTGGCCACCACCCCCAGCCACCACCACCTAGCCCCCTAAGATCAAACACAACCCTGATGCGGCCCTCAATGAAATCGAGTTTAAACCCCCCTACTCTAAAAGGATGCAAATGACCAGCTGTCTGCAAGGAATATAAATCCTTCCATTCCCCACTATCCTGTCAGAGCTGAAGAAGCTTCTTGGATGAGAAGCGAAACATCTTCAAAGAAAAAAACAAGAAAGTCCAGTTGCCTCCTGAAAAAGCACCTTTGGGACACCAGTTTTTGTTAGAGTTTGCAGCAATCCAACCAGCACATAAGTAAATAATTCAGCACGATTCATTTATATAAGAAACTTCTTTATATACAATACCATACAGCAGAAGCCAGAACCAGAACTCAGAATCCAGAAGCACAGAAGTAATATTCACAGAAGCAATACAATACAGAGGCACTCATATATACTGTATATACAGATCAGTGAACCCAAGCCACGCCCAGGCTCCGAGCCCTCTCCCATGGCTCACAACAGATCCTGTTTCTTAGTCACGAAACAGTTCCCATTGGGTGACTTGTT
>QLTV01002265.1:6207606-6222302 GCA_003457575.1 Thermophis baileyi
TACCATCCCTAAGTGGGTCACCGTCACTAAGTGGATCACTCCAAAAATTGGCATCAATTCTGTTCCAATTTTGCTCTGCAAAACTAGCAGACCTGGAAATGACTATTCTTTTGCTCCCATCGCTAAAGCGATAGCTCTTTGAGCCAGGCTCATAGCCCGTAAACCTAAGCTTTCTAGCCTTTGGTTGACCTTTTCTCCTGATTGCTTTTGGAATATGCACCCACACATTGCTTCCAAAAACCCTTAGATGTGCCAGAGATGGCTTTCTCCCATATAACACAGCATATGGAGAATTATTAATAGAGGAATTCCACAGCCTATTGATTAAATAATTAGCAGTCAACATGGCTTCACCCCAGTATGACCTGCTCAGACCAGAATCCTCCAGCAGAGAGTCCTTCATTATTTGTAAGACACCATTCCGTCTCTCAACCACACCATTCTCAGCTGCTGTGTACGGATTTGTGCATCTGTGTTTTATTCCTAACTGTCCCAACGACTGTTGAAAACTTGCTGATATGAATTCTGAACCTCTGTCAGTTTACAGCTGACATACCTGTTGTTTATATCTCCTTTCTACAAAGCTTACCCATTGCTTAAATTTCTGTAGCACCTCTATTTTACTCTTTAATAATTTGCAGAAACCAACACTGCTGTAGTCATCTACAATGACCAGTGCATACTTTGCTCCTCCCAAATTGGCTTGCATTGGCCCAGCCAAATCTGCATGTACCAGCTCTAGAGCTTTTGTTGTCTGCCTTGTGCTACTTTTGCTTCCTGGGAATACCTTGGACTTTGATGATTTACATACTGCACAGTCCAAGTATGCTTTACACCCTTTTAAGTTTAACCCTCCTCCAAACTGTTGCATTTTTTGCAAAACTCTGAAGCTGACATGGCCAAGCTTTCTATGCAAGAGATGAACACATGAATCATGTTGTGCCACATTTCCAAATGTTTGAGCACATTGAACCTTTTGTCCCTGCAACACATAAAGATTATCCTGCTTTATATTCCCATTTCTCTTTATGAGACACTTCCCATTTACAAATGTGGTCTCAAATCCTTGCTGGTCTAGACTAGAGACACTCAGTAAATTATGCTCCATTTCAGGCACACACAATACGTTACTAAACTTTTCCTTCAGACATGGAATCACCACACTGCCTTTTCCAATGACTTTAGCCTTCTGGCCATTTGCCAAGGCTACTGCATCTCCTCCAGCTGGATCCATTCTGAAAAACAATTTAGAATTGTTAACAATTGTTTGAGTAGCCCCACTATCTATTAACCATTTGTCTCTGCTATTACAATAGCTAACTTTTGCAACAACACCCTGTCCATCTGTTGTATCTTTTCTTTGTAAACAGTCTTTCTTCAAATGAGTCTTATCACCACATATGAGACAACGCCGTTCCGTTGCTTTCTTTGTAGAAAATCTTTGCTGGGCTCTTCTGTTACTCTGGTCTCTGCAGACATCATCTCTGCAGACATCCTGTCTGTTGCTGTTCTCTCTCTGCTCCTTGGGCCCCCACCTCAGGAATTTCTCCTCATGGATTTTTCTAAAATGGCATTTGTTTTCTTCTGAAATCAAACAGGCTTTAAGGGTTTCCATTCGTAAGTCCTGTTCTGGTTTGCACTCAAAAACAGCTGAAACAATGTCCCACATTTCATCAAGACTATTTAACACCAACAGTACCTTCTGAGATTCAGGAATATGCATGCCACGCTGTTCCAACTCAATAAATAAAGTTTGCATTCACAGCAAATGCTTCTCATGTGGTAACAGTCTGGCTCTTTTGTCTCGATAATTGCACAATATTGCATGCTGATGCACTCACATGCACACTTCTTAATTTCAGCCAAACCTCTTTTGCAGTTTTTAAATTAGCTACATTCAGAATTGTTCATCTTCTAAACTTAAGATGATGTAGGCCAGTGCCTTATCATGCTGCCTTTGATCTGCTGCTGCTAATGGCCCCTGGGGTGGATTAACAACAATATCCCAGAGCTCATTAATAACAATATCCCAGAGCTCCTTAGCTTTCAGGAAGCATTCCAATTTTGCAGCCCAAATAATATAATTCTTCTGTCCCAATCGAGGCAGAGAGCTCTCCTGGAAATCAACAGCCATCCTGCAAGCCTTTTAACACAGGCAGTCCTTCAGCTTTAGTTCAGTCTTACTGTGTCTGGTGTGCTCTGGGCCGATAACCTTTTAGAGTTTGCAGCAATCCAACCAGCACACAAGTAAATAATTCAGCAGGATTCATTTATATAAGAAACTTCTTTATATACAATACCATACAGCAGAAGCCAGAACCAGAATTCAGAATCCAGAAGTACAGAATCAATATAATCACAGAAGCTATAGAATCACAGAAGCACTCATATATATATACAGATCAGTGAACCTAAGCCACGCCCAGGTTCCGAGCCGTCTGGATCACCAAACAGTCCCCATTGGCTGACCTGTTACCATGTCTATTCCAATTCATGAACCCTTATATACTGACAGTTTTGTGTTTCCATCTAGTAATTGTTCAGATGTTTGCAGCCCAGATATGGCAGCCATATTTTAACACGTAGTTTTCCATGTGAAAACACTTGCCATGAATGGAGGCTCTTTTCTGTTTTGCTACTCTGCATCTGAATTAATACACTTTATGCTTAGATTTACTGCCTTGGTAAATGTAAAACAGTTGAGTCACATGAGATGGATGGCTTATAAATTGAACAAATAAAAGAAAAGGCAGGGTTTTCACTCTCTTGTCATGTAAAACAGTTTAAAAGCCACACCAAACTGTAGATGACAAGTTGAGTGCTGCACTCCAAAAGGGGCTGGAATCAGTAATCCACTGATTTTGAAAGGGGTTTCAGGAATTTTGAAGATAAGCTGTTAGCCTTAAATACCTGCACAGTTCCTTAAAACCTTGACCCCACCCCTCCTTCCAATACATAACAAGGTTTATATATTTGGGCTCATCTACTTCAAGAACTATAGGTGGTAAGCCACATGTAGCTAATGGACTAGCATTTTGAACCTTTCCCATCAGTTGCTGTTTGAATTGTTTAACTGGTTTCATCCCAGCTGCCATCTGGAGACTCAAAAGTATTATTTACAGAGAGCCCCTCCTTGCATTCTGTAATGGGCAGTAGTAATAACTTTGAGGAACAGGAGGAAGAGCTCCAGCCAAGGCAGTGGTGGAATAAAATAAATCTGAACCCAAAGCAGAAATGTACCTTGAGAAAGCATCTCAGGTACAACCTTCCCTAGTTCTTGTGAAAATAAAGGAATGGAAGGGAAAGTAAAGGAATGGAAGATTTTGTTAGCTGGTATGACTTGTTCCATCCTGAGTCAGCCATGCCCAGTGAGCGGCATTAAGCTGGCCACACCCACCCAGTTGGCCATGCCCAGTGAGCTGTGTCAAGCTGGCCATGCCCACCCAGTTGGCCACACCCACCCAGTCGGCCACGCCCCCCCCCGAGGTCAACCATAGCCCTGATGTGGGCCTCCATGAAATTGAGTTTGACACCCCTGCTGTAACCCTATAATAAAGTAGCATTAGCATTCATAGTGTGACTCTGGCATCCTAGTTTAGTCTCTTGAAGAGATGACACATTTCAACCTCCAGCGCAGAACTCCTTATTTGTCAGACGACCCACAAACTGTTATCACATACGAGTAACAACAGTATCTTGCCTTCCTATCATTCATTGGAGGGGCATCTTTTATGGTGGATGGGTGTCCCAAAAAATCAAAATGGCAATTGTGATGATGTGAATGAAGCCCCACTCTCTTTTTAGGTGCCATCTTAACACTTTCATCTCCTCTCTGCAAATGCCCTGGTCCACTGAGTGTTTCTTGGTATTGTAGGAGTTATTAGGGAAGATTAAATTGCTGCTGAGTTAATTCTCTCCAAAGGGTGGATAAAGCAGAAATAAAGACCCCGAGGGCTCTTAAGATGTCTTAGGGCTAAGGACACTAGAATGCTTTAAAGCTTATGTGAGATGGTCCTGTATGAGTTAATACTGTTGTTTATCCAGTTTAGAACAATAACAAGAAATTGAAATAGTAGATACACATGTCCTCCTATTATATACCTGTATGTGTGTGTCTGAGAAAGAGAGAGCAGAGAGGTAAGGAGAGAATGAAAACAAACATAATTTCATTCTATGCTTGCTGGCACTACCTAGACCAGTGCTTCCAGGGGTGGGTTCTGGATCCTTTTGCTGCCGATTCGCTCAGGGTTGCACCGTGTGCATGGGCACGCCCCCGCAGCAATCAAAAAATAACTTCTGCACATGCACAGAAGCAAAAAATTGCTTCTGCGCATGCGCAGAAGCAAAATCCAAGATGGCGGTGCCCACGGAGACACCGAAAGAACCGGTTCCGTGACGTCATTGCCAGTTTACTAACGGTTCTAAAGAACTGGTTAGAACCGGTAGGAACCCACCTCTGAGTGCTCCTCAGACTTGGCAACTTTAAGATGTGTCAACTTCAGCTCCCAGAATAGCCAGCACTGCTTCGGGAATTCTGAGAGTTGAGGTCCACACATCTTAAACTTACCAAGTTTGAGAAATAGTGATCTATTTCTCAGAAAACTTAAAAACATTTAATTCGATATCCATTGCAAAAAAATGAAAAATACGAACTTGTCACAAATGTCTTTTCTGCCTAAATCAAAGGCCTTGGGGTCTGTGGCTAGAAGCTAGCTTAGCTCACAGTACTTTGGAGTTTGTGAATTCTCCAAGTCCTTTTGAAACATAGGGGAAAAAAATAGTTGTGCCATATCAGCAGTTATTTCGGAATCAGAATTTTCCATGGGTTTGTAAAAGAAAGTCCAGGATTAACGGAATGGGGTTAAATCCTGTTCTCTGCCAAGACTTATTTCATAAACAAAATCATGGGAATGGGATGTGTTATGCTAGAAGCAGTGAATTGCTGAGTTCGCATTCCTTCAGAGTTAATCAGTCAGAGGCTGAAGTTAAGGACAGGATTTTAGAATATTTTATATTCTCTTTTTAATACCTTTCTTCTCTTTCTTTTTCTCTTCTGCCTCCTGTCCTCCCTCCCTCCTTTTCCCTCATCTCTTTATCCAGCAAGTGTGGACTGCTCTTGCCAGGGGAGTGAATTGATCACTTATCTATGCCAAGGCAAACTATGGGCAAGAGAGATAGTGTTTTACCAGCCATTTTTAATGGCCAACATTCACTGCAAATTTCTCCTTCTCATTGTACTGTATCCGGTTACAATCCTTCAGATTCTATTTAGTTTATACTATTACCTTCCTCCAAATTTATATACAATAATTTACGTGCAAAAAAAAAAATCCCATTGTTGAAATGGCACTATTATTGTTAAATCACTCTATGGTTTCCTTCTTGGAAAATCAATATGTAATAATGAAAAAGCAAATGCTAGACACCTGCCTTCCTCTCTAATGTTCCACAAGAATGTTCACTGCAAGGCAGGCAGGGGAAAGTAGGCTGAGATTCTGCAAAAGCAGGAATGGAAGCCTTCTCAACAGACCTTCTTAGAGGAAATGTCTTTTAGCTTTCAGAAATTCTGAGCTACACCTTCTTTAATCTTAAGGAAGTACAGGGTTGGGGGAATTGTGGAGTTCTTGGTGCTTTCTGAGCTTGCTTGTTTGTTTGCAGACATTTCATTACCCAACTAACTGTCAGGGCCATGCACTGGTGATGTTTCCTAGTTGGATAATGAAATGTCTGCAAGCAATCAACCAAGCTCAGAGAGCACCAAGGACAGGGGTTGGTTCCAACTTACCTCGCTGCTGGTTTGCTCTCTCCCTCATGGGTGCGCCTCGTGGGTGCCTCGTGGGTGCGTGTGCGCAAAGCACGCGCATGCATGCGCAGTAACAACCCCCCCCCAAAACAAAGCCAAAAAAAAGATGGCGACTGCATGCACAGTGCCGGAAGTCGGCTTCTGCGCATGCTCAGAAGGAAAAAATTAAAATTAAAATTAAATTAAATTAAATTAAATTAAATTAAATTTTAAAAAAGATGGTGGCCCCCATGGACCGGCACCGACCGATCTGGTTCGGTGACATCATCGTGACATCACCAGCGGGCTGCTACCGGTTCGGGAGAACCGGTCCGAACTGGGAGGAACCCACCCCTGACCAAGGATCCCATAATTGTACCCTAAAGTACAGTAAAGTATTATCTTCAATTGGGGGAATTGCCCTTGATTAATGTGAAGGACCATATCAACCACTGAACCTTCCACCTGGGTGAGAAATCCAAACATGTCCCAAACTCTTCCAAAACGAGGAGCACCAGTTAGATCACTTACACGGTAAAGCTTCTGCACGGTTCTTCTGGATCATTATGCAGAGTTGTAGCACCAATTGTGGGGCGCTCTCGAGAAAGGTCTCTAAGAGGCGCAGCATGTTGACATCTGCATACTCGTACATCATAGCCCAGTAAAAGCGCCGCTGGTGTTCCTTTTGCCTCTGGCTTTGGATCCCCAGATACATGGTTCGGATATACCTGGAGACAGGAAGAAAGTATGGACAAAATATGAAATGATGAGAAGAGAGTCAGGTGAAAGGTAATTCCTTCATCCATGTTAGTTCATTGTCTCTCCTCCTAGCTCCCATGTTTTTCATTGAGGTTTATCATTTTTCTAAACTGTACAGTCAGAGATATTACTTCTTTTCTCAATGTAATAAATTTTCTTACATTTTCTTAAATGAAAACATTTAGTATTGTTCCTTGTCTGGGGAGGATGCAGGTTATGTATTGCAATAAAGAATAAATTTAAAGCAGTGTATCTTGTTCTCCAATGATCAGAATGGAGTTCCTTCTCTAAAATGGACCAAAAAAAAAAAATACAAGTACTTTTTTAATATGAGGAATAATTCTTGTAGGTCAATTAAAGAGGAGCAGTTGCTTATTTTATCAAAATCTTTCAAACTGACTGTCATAGAAACAATGATGGCAAATCTACATAGTCTTACTTGAAGTAAGTCATCTATTCTAAGTGGAGCATTTTTGGGTATACGTACAGTATATAAGACTGTACTATGAATATTGTTGGCTGACTTACAGTATATACATAGTCAGGTTAGCACCATAGCATTTTCATCTATTTAATATGAATAGCAATTACATACACCTCAATATCATCATCTTCATTTCTTTCGTACAAACTTGATGGATTTCAAGTACTTACAGCTTGTAACCCTACGGTCAGCATCCAAAGCAATATTCTTAAAATATTTATCTAACACCAAAATTCAAACACACCGATAATGTGTACTTTAGCCCAGTGTATTGGCCTAAACAAGTGGGTTATTTAATTAGTTCAAGGTTTGTGTGTCTTCATTTTCTTAGGAGATGGTATTAACTCCATAAATCATGCATAACTTAAAAATGGAAAAATGTGCATAAATGAATAAAAGGACAATTCTGATTAGTTGACCAATGCCTCTTACTTCAGAAAATAAATGATTGCAGAATGAATGAAAGTAATACCTAAAAACTTTCTTCAATGTGCAATGTGAGGATTGGTACCCGTCCAGCCACTCAGAGTCTTTTGGATTGTGTGGCCTTAATAAATTTAATAAAATTAAAAAGCAGATAACTTGATTAGAGAACTGGGGTAGAGCAACTGTGTCCCACTACCAGAACTTCAGGAGGGGTTATTGATAGAGTATGCTTTGCAATCTCTCCCAGAGAAACCACAATCAATCAGAGTGAAAAACAGTGATATAAATGGACAGAGATCCGGTTAAAGGCAAATTATTATGTTCTTATTTTCAACTGTGAAAAGGATGGAGAGTGTCCTTCATGTATGGTAAGATGGTTTTGGTGAAGCTCAAAAATTTCATCCTGACTTGTATAATAGCTGTAGTAATAGCAGCAAAACAAGGTCAACTCTGAATGAAGCAGGATGGCCTGGAAACTTGTTTTTTTTTCTAAAAGAATGAGCAAGAAGTGACTCAGGTTTGACACTAGGTGGCAATATGCTCTAATTATACAAAATTTGATATTTAGGCTGTAAAGTCATGCCTTGGAGAAAAACAGGATTCTACTTTCCATTCCACTTTCACATTACTTTTTTTTAAAAATTGATTTCACTGTAAACGTAGCAGTGGGAGCAGGAGGAAATATCAGAAGAATTTCCACTTCTGAGAGGTCCATGATGCTCTCTGAGCTTGGTTGTTTTCTTGCAGACGTTTCATTATCCAAAGTAGGTTATATCATCAGTTCTAGGCTGTGCTAGCACTGATGATATTACCTAGTTTGGGTAATGAAATGTTTGCAAGAAAACAACCAAGCTCAGAGAGCACCAAGGACCCCTTATTTGAACCCTGAGCTACAATTCCCACTTCTTTTTACCCTTTGTGTAAAAAGCAATTGCTCCTAGACTGCGCAGAAAAAAAATATTTTTAAAAAAAACTTGAAATCCTCTTTTCACATTATGATCTTTGTGAATCAGAGTTGACATTGTGATCATAATTTCATTACAGTGCATATTATCTCATTAACCTCAGTGACATCACTGAAGGCAAAGAAAGGCTATGACTTTAGGGTCCCCCCCCTTTATTTTTTATGTTTTATTGTCATTTCTTTTATTTTATTGTTGTGAGCTGCCCAGAGTTAGGCAGCACAAAACTTTAATAAATCAATATCATTATTATTTACTCTGAGTAAGAAGAAAGTATAGACCCCACTGCCCAGATAGTTTAGGTAACATCAATATTTTTACCATACAGAACTGGTGTTTTTTAATGCAATTTTATCCTGTTAGTTACATAGTTAAGCCACTTTGCCCAAGTTTAGTCTGTAGGATATAGATAGATGGCTAAGAAAATGTGCCTAGATGCATTCCTCTGTTGTGTCGGTCTTTGCAAATCTGTATATTCATATATGCATCCCTACTAGTTAACTGTGTGCCACTGGAGAAAACTAAAAACCAGCCTGTTTACTAGCTTGCATTAGACACCAACAAGATACTACACCTGAATTGATTGCTAATAGGTTTCTGATACAATTCAAAGTACTGGTTTTAACTTTAAAGTATTCATCCCCTGGCATCAGTCTGTCCAATGTATTTTTTCTTCGTCTTCTGTTCAATTGTGTCTGATTCTTGGAGACTGTCTGGATATATCCCTGCAGTTTTCTTGGCAAGGTTTTTCAGAAATGGTTTGCCATTGCCTCTTTCCTAGGACTGAGAGAAAGTGACTGGCCCAAGATCATCCAACTGGCCTTGTGCCTAAGACGGGACTAGAATTCATGGTCTCGTGGTTTCTTAACCTGATGCCTTAGCTTAGCCACTAGACCAATGGACTCTCATCCAATATCTTACCCTAAGAGAAACTTGATGTTTCCTCATTTTCATGAAAAAAAGGGGAACTGAGACCAGGAGGCTCCTCCATTACGGTCCCGATATTGTGGAACAGCCTGCTCCATTCTTGATCACATTCTGGAAGTTGATAAAGACAAATCTTTTTCATTGAAGTTTCAGGGACCGAGAAGATGTTGTTGCCTGTTGTATTACAATGCTCTGGCTTTTATTTATGGTTTTAATTATTATTACTATTATTGTAGATGTTTTAATTTAATTACTTAATTATTAATTTATTGTGGATGTTTTATTGTATCGTTCTGTTGCTAAACACCAGGAGTTATTCTAAAATATGGCAGCATACAAGATTGAGCAAGCAAGCAAGCAAGCAAGCAAGCAAGCAAGCAAGCAAGCAAGCAAGCAAGCAAGCAAGCAAGCAAGCAAGCAAGCAAGCAAAACATTGCCTTGATTACTTGGATGGGGTTGGGGTGGGGGAGATTGTATTTGATGGTTGTAGAAGAGTGCAAAATATTGCCAAAAAAGTAGCAAAACTATTTGCTGGTGGGTTTCTCAGCATGTAGTTGCAGCTCTCTTTGAAGTGCAAATGCTCTATAGTCACAGGTCTCTGTTATAGTAAATAGATGCCAGTGAATGCAGTGATTTACACCTCTGAACAAATTCATTTGACTCTCTCTTGGTGCAGCTGAAGTATAAATTAAACTGGATAAATTTGCAGAGCTGTCAACCACATTAGATGGCTTCAAGTGTTGGGGCACCATGGTTGCCTGAACAGAAATAGGGAACAAGACCAATCTTCAACTTCTCGATAACCTTTCTCCATAGGAAGATATAGTTAGGGAACAATAAGTATCTGGAAGTGTGATGACAATCTCTAAAATGTAAATGTATTTTGAGACTTGATCAAAGAATCAAACTGTCTACCGTGGACCTCGCCCCATTCTTAAGAGGTCCGTAAAGGGGGCGTGCATAAGCGCACCAGCGTGCCTACTGTCCCTGTCTTACTGTCCCCATTTATCTGTATTTACTTCCTTTGTTCATGTTTATGTTCATACCTATACTTGTTATCTTGTACATGTTTGACAAACAAACAAACAAACAAATAAATATTTGCAAGGTAACAGCTATAGAAAGCAAAGTTTTCAATGAGCTACCGTGTTTCCCCGAAAATAAGACCCTGTCTTATATTTTTTTGAACCCTGAAATAAGCGCTTGGCCTTATTGCCATGCACTCAAAAGCCCGATTGGGCTTATTATCAGGGGATGTCTTATTTGGGGGGAAACAGGGTAAAAGGCTGGGCCAGAGTTGGATGGAGCAATGGAAAAAAATACATAGCCAGGAGAATAAATCTAGAGATGGTGAACTGCAAGCAGCATCTGAGTTAAAAAGCTGGAACAGGGATGTCAGGAGACATATGGAGAAAGAAGGTGGAAGGCTGTGAACAGAACGAGTGGGCAGAGATACTTGGAAGCCTTCAGTAGAAAAGCAAAGTCCTAAACTGACTTAGGACTGTGTATAGCAACATGAAGTCTGAAGGAATAAAGGGATATCTGGAGGGGAACAGGAGGCAACAGGAGAATAAATAGCCACTTTAGTTTTATTACTCCTCAGCATTGGATGATCCACTATAAAGTGGAACCATTGCACAAATTGGAAGTGGTAATGGCCCAAACATTTGTTTGAAAACTCACCATGTTTGTCAGGAGAAACACTAGATGAATCCATTCTCCAATGATATCTCACAGATAGAGTTCCCTCTAAGCCAGGGGTGTCAAACTCAAGGCACTGCGGGTGCTTAGATCTGGCCCATGGGGCTGCCCTGGAAACAAGCAAAGGACCAGCCCACAGTGCCTCTGCCAGCGAAAATGGAGCTCAGGAGGGCCCATTTTTGGCCACGACGGCCTCCTGCAGCCCTCTGTCAGCTCATTAAAAAAAATCATTATTTTTCATCTAAACTAGTGTTTCTTAACTCTAGGAACTTTAAGATGTGTGAACTTTAAGCAATCCTGGCTGGGGATTTCTGAGACCCGAAGTCCATACATCTTAAAGTTGCTAAACACATGGGAAATACTGGCCTAAAACACCTTTTCAGTGTTGAAAGAACTTCCAGTTACTTTAACTATAATTTCCAAAAGTTTATAATCTTCAAAGTAATATTTTGTAAAATTAAAATTGTGGTTATGTCAATCATTATTACGACTTAATTGATTAAAAACTGAAAGGGGGATCTTTCTCACCAAGGGAAAAAGGGAATAAAAACTGCACACAGGGCAAATGTTTCTCTTTTCCCAGTAAGTCCCAACTAATGTCAATTCCCTCTTTTAATAAATGTTACATTTGCTTAGGAAATAAAAATAAACATGGACAGGTATTTTTCCTGGTTTCTACTTTCTATGCTTTTTCAGAGAGGTTTCTCTGTGACTACTCCATTAGAGTTCAGAAATCTTGAGCTAAATCCTCTACAAACCATGGAAACATTTCCCCATCATCCGTTCCTTATTGACTACAGCATCTTTCAAACAAAAGTAGAAATATGGATGGTCAGAAAATGAAGAAAGGATAAAAGGGAAAAAGAGATAAAACACATGACATTTCACATAATTGTTCAAGTTTTGTAACTGTATACAGCATGGAAAGAGCTAGGCCAAAACGTTCTTTGTTTTGGCTAGAAGTGCTATAGTCCTCCTCTGCTTGAGGCCCACATTTCCTTCTCTTCCTACTCCATGGTTTGTTCCAGTGGTGGGATTCAATTTTTTTTACTACCAGTTCTGTGGGCGTGGCTTGGTGGACGTGGCGTGGCTTGGTGGGCGTGGCAGGGGAAGGCTACTGTAAAATCTCCATTCCCTCCCCACTCCAGGGGAAGGATACTGTAAAATCTCCATTCCCTCCTGATCAGCTGGGACTCGGGAGGCAGAGAATAGATGGGGGTGGGGCCAGTCAGAGGTGGTATTTACTGGTTCTCCAAACTACTCAAAATTTCCGCTACTGGTTCTCCAGAACTGGTCAGAACCTGCTGAAACCCACCTCTGGTTTGTTCCCTTCTTTAGGGTTTTTTAAAGCAGTTTTTTTTCTGTCTCCGTTTGCACTTGGATTAATTAATGGGTGATTAACTTGAGTTTAGCTAATGTGATTCTAAATGTTAGCTAACCTTGTTCCTCAGCAGTTTGCAGTAAATGGCAAATGTTTGTGTCCCGGAACAAATGTTTGCCGAGTGTCTCGACTTGGCTTGACAAATGTATCTGTAAACTCAAGTGGATTGGTTCACATTCAATGCAAGAGGCAAAACTGCACGAGAGTTTCAAGTAAGGCAGTAAGGAGAAAGAGAACTCTTGTCCAGTATTCAGGAAGCGAAATGCAATTCTGACAAAGCTGTATCAATGATTCCAGCTAATTTAGCTGCCCTTATTTACTGAAAGTGTGGCATCTAGTCCTGAATTTCTCTGAGCATATGTAAAATTCTTTCTCCCTCTTCACAAGAGTCAAACTAGAATGCCTTTCTTAGATTTGAAAAGTTGATTGGGGAAATCAGTTGGGAAATATCAAACCAGCAATAGAAGGAAGTTGTAGTTACTATACTTCCAGGCAAAAAGTTAATCTTGTTAATAATAGGTCATTTCAAAGAGATTTAGCGACCTAGCAGTAGGAAGAGTTTCATCTCACAACTCTAATATACTGTTTAGTTGGTTCATCAATTTATTTTATTTGTTAAAAAAGAGGAAAGTGTGTGCAGGGACCTGTTTCTTGGATAGTTTAGTGATTATGATGAATAACCTATTCTTGACTGCTGTGTATTTTAATTTTTGCATTATTATAATTGTTTTTTTTTTAATTTTGCTTGCTACCCAGAGTCACTTGTTGAGATGGGTAGCCATACAAATTACATACATACATACATACATACATACCTGTCATGATATTCCTTTTCAGGATAAACAGTGTTACACAATATACAGAAAGAGATTAAAGAATAAAAAGCAAAAGAAATTAAAGCAGGAATTAAAAGAAAGGTAGCTAATTTTAGCTTTCTATCCTTGCAAATTATCCTTACTTTCATTACATCCCTAAATCATTTTATCTACTGCCCCTTTTCTTTAATTTTGTATTCAATCCATCTTCATTCATCATTCTTTCTTGATCTATGTCTTCTTGTTTAACTACATCTGCATACCTCTTAATTCCAACTTCATTCAATTTGTTTTCATTTCCCCCCCTGACAGTTTCAACTCTGATTCTCCTGTAATAAAGTAGCCTGAAGTACATTCGTATAGGAAGTTACTTTGGCTTCTATTGACAAACTGTCATTCCTCATAATAAATAACGGACCACATACTACCCACTACATTTTAACCAGCAGTTGAATATCTTAAAACTTGTCCATCTGTTCCCCTTTTTAATAAATAGTCTATCCAGATACACGGTGTCATGTATTTGCATTAGTGTTTTACTATACATGTACATCTTCCAATAATTCAGTCTATTTTCATTGTCTAACTTTGTCTATGATACATTATTTTTTGACTCCCTACTTCTTGTTGCATCATATACTCTATCTACTGTGCTATTTGCTACACGTCATTCGTATGGTCAGCCAGCATCATAGCACTGACTATATAAAAAGGTGCAGATGCATTGATAGAATATCAGAATAGATGTTCCTTATACATTTATTAAAAATACATTTAAGAAAATCACAAATCCTTATTTCTCTCTCTGCTGAATCACCTGTTTAGTCCTCTGATTACTTTAAGGAACTAATTTTTATTTTATTAGAATTGGAAGCTACCCTATTTCAGAACAATTCTAAAGAGAAAAATATTTTGGATATTTTATATATATCCAAAATATTTTTATATATTTATATATATTTTATATATATATTTATATATTGAGTCCATATGTATAACATATATATATATATTATACATATGGACTCAAATGTCTATACACCAATGCACAGAGTATGAGGAATAAACAGGGTGAATTAGAAATTCAAGTAAACGAGGGAAGATATGATATTGTTGCCATTACGGAAACTTGGTGGGATGAAACCGACAAATGGAATATACAGCTAGAGGGATTTAAATTATTTAAAAGAAATAGACCAAATAAAAGAGGAGGTGGAGTTGCACTATATATAAGAAATAACTACATCTCTACAGAAATAGAGCACAACAATAATGAAAATTATCGTGAATGCATTTGGGTCAATATTAAAGGGGGTGGGTGGGAAATGACATTGCCATAGGGCTATACTATAGGACACCCAACCAAACAGAGGAAGTAGATGAACTTTTTGCTAGTCAGCTAACTAAGCTATGTAGGAAGCACATCACAATAGTAATGGGGGATTTTAACTACCCTGAC
>QLTV01002265.1:6224121-6273693 GCA_003457575.1 Thermophis baileyi
AAACATATAAAGAACGGTTGCAGGAACTGGGTATGTCTAGTTTAATGAAAAGAAGGACTAGGGGAGACATGATAGCAGTGTTCCAATATCTCAGGGTTTGCCACAAAGAATAGGGATTCAAACTATTCTCCAAAGCACCTGATGGTAAAACAAGAAGCAATGGGTGGAAACTAATCAAGCAGAGAAGCAACTTAGAACTAAGGAGAAATTTCCTGACAGTTAGAACAATTAATCAGTGGAACAGCTTGCCTCCAGAAGTTGTGAATGCTCCAACACTGGAAGTTTTTAAGAAGATGTTGGATAACCATTTGTCTGAAGTGATGTAGGGTTTCCTGCCTAAGCAGGGGGTTGGACTAGAAGACCTCCAAGGTCCCTTCCAACTCTGTTATTCTATTCTATTATTTATGCTGCTCAGTTTGAATGTTTTGCCTTAAATTAGCCTCCTTCTTTCCTTTCTGTCTGAGTTCCTGCTTCCAAAAACAGCAACATTAGTCCCAACAGCTACAAAGTGTGTTAGAGGTGCACTAGAAAAGAAACCCATCTGTAGGATGTGTAGATCAGCTTCCATTTGAGAAAAAAAAAATACTACTGAATTTTTAAGGCTGAAGGCTACTAGAATCAGTTTGTTTGAAATCCACTAGAGGGCACTGGAATTATTTATCATGTTTCTTCTCCAGGTTCCTATGGTGGCTTCTACCAACAGGGATGGGAGAAATGGTAACCTCAGAGTTCAAATAACAAGCACAGTGCATTGATGAATGGGTATACCAAGCCATAGATATTGGTGCCCAGAATACCCTGCCACAAAGTAGATCAACAGTAGATTTATTTTAGCCTTTGGTGCTACTAACATTACCCTATCCTCAGGAAATATGAGCAAACTCCCATATAAACCTCAACTATATATATCCTGGCAATCTAGAAGAATGCAATTTTGGGACCAGATGACTTTCTACTGCATAGAGCTTCCTGGATCATGAGGTTATTCTCAGAGATCCTTTCTTCTGAGGAATGTATTTTTCTAGTGGCAGCCCTTTGTCACTAGGATGCAGAGAATTTGGTGGTGTAATTTACTCAAATTATATATCTCATTCTATGTGCAAACCAGAATGCAGTGATAATACATTCCTGTATTTTAAAATGCATACAAAATGCATTATATTAAGGACAAACTGTGAGCAAGAAATATATAAATTAGGAAAATTAAGCACAAAAATGCCTAGTAGGGAAAAGTGCCTGCATAAATGTGCATATTAATGCTACATGGACATTTAAAACCCCGCAAACTGAAATAGTTGTAAGATGAAATAAATAATGCTAAAAAAAAGAAGAAGAAGTAAAGCAAAATCAAAATTGACAGATTTGGCCATTCATACTAAAGAAGCTCAACTGCTGCTAATTTTATAATCTTTCCATTATCAGGTTAAGACTTTTTAAAAAATTTCTCCAGCAAATTTTGAACTCATTTTTAAAACTGTAGTTAAATTTAAAAACCGTATTAGTAATGATTTTCTGATGTGATAAAAAGGTATTATACCTTTTTCAGTGTCAGTAAAACACTGATTGAGTTTGTTCATTTGTTTGTTTGTTTGTTTGTTTGTTTGTTTGTTTGTTTGTTTCATTAGATTTGTGTGCCACCCATCCTGTCTAAAACTTGAGACTTTGAGCAACTTACAAACATTAGAATAGAATAGCAGAGTTGAAAGGGACCTTGGAGGTCTTCTAGTCCAACCCCCTGCTCAAGCAGGTGACCCTATCCCATTTCTGACAGATGGCTGTCCAGTCTCTTCCTGAAAGCGTGCATGTTCCACTGATTAATTGTTCTAACTGTCAGGAAATTTCTCCTTAGTTCTAGGTTGCTTCTCTCCTTGATTAGTTTCCATCCATTGCTTCTTGTCCTGCCTTCAAATGCTTTGGAGAAGAGGTTGGCCACCTCTTCTTTGTGGTGGCCCCTTAGATATCGGAACACTGCTATTATGTCACCCCCAGTCCTTTTCATTAAACTAGACATACCCAATTCCAGCAACCGTTCTTTATATGATTTAGCCTCCAGTCCCCTAATCATCTTTGTTGCTCTTCTCTGCACTCTTTCTAGAGTCTCAACATCTTTTTTACATCGTGGCAACCAAAACTGGATGCAGTATTCCAAGTGTGGCCTTACCAAGGCATTATAAAGTGGTATTAACAGTTCACGTGATCTTGATTCTATCCCTCATTAAAATCTAGTAAACATTAAAACAATAAATAACAACAACAATAATAATAATAATTTACAATTAAAAGTTGTTTAAAACTGTCACTCAGGCAAAGATAAGCACTTGCATATCATTTCCTGCCCAAACCAAAAACCATTTCATTGCTTAAGATGATGATAGCCAAATTCATATGATAAGATAACAGAATAATAGAATAACAGAGTTGGAAGGGACCTTGGAGGTCTTCTAGTCCAACCTCCTGCACTTAACATGCAGTCTTCAATAGAATTACAGGGAACCATGGAGTGGGATGCCCAAGATTTTGTCTTAGGCCCAATACTTTTCAACATCTTCTTAAATGATTTAGATGAAAGGATAGAAAGGGAGATCATCAAACTTGCAGACAACACAAAGCTGGGGGGAATAGAAGATAGGCTCAAGATCCAGAAGGATTTTGGCAGATTTGAACACTGGGCCGTATCCACTAAAATGCAGTTCAGTGGTGAGAAAAGTAAGGTTTTCACTTAGGGAAAAAACCCAAATGCACAGGTATAGAATAAGTGGTACCTGGCTCAACAGTAGTAGCTGTGAAAGGGATCTAGGAGTCCTAGGGAATGTCTAATCTAACAGGGGGGTGACATGATAGAAGTCTTCCAATATTTGAGGGGCTGTCACAGAGAGGAGGGGGTTAACCTATTCTCCAAAGTATCTCAGGGCATGACAAGAAGTAACGGATAGAAGCTTAACAAAGAGAAATCCAATCTAGAATTAAGGAGTAATTTCCTATCAGTGAGAACAATTAATCAATGGAACTGCTTGCCTCCAGAAATTGTGGGTTCTCTCCATCATTGGAGGTTTTTAAGAAGAGATTGGACAGCCAGTTGTCCAATCATATAGGGTCTGCTTGAGCGGGGAGTTAAACTGGAAGACTTCCAAAGTCCTTCCATCTCTGTATTCTGATGTCAATATTCAGAAGCCACATTGAGTATTCTTATCCCCATAGAGAAACAATAAGAATATAAATATATAAATAACAAACAAATTATAGGACAAAAAAGAATGAGAGAGAAAGGAACATTTGGGCTACATGAAATGTCTATGGGAAGCTGAAATCATTTATTCATATACAATTCGCTGAAGATTTGTGTGGACGTTATTTAGGTATAGCCATATATACAAAAAACATTGAGCAATCCATGTAAAAATAAGTAAACAATCTATGATGTCATACTCACTAAGGGATTTCTGATAGGCTACCCAAGAAGAACCAACTGTTGTTTTTTTTAATTAATGTTCAATGGTACCAAATTTACAGTTTGTTAAAGTTCAGGGTTGGAGAACATGATGTGGGGGAGGTTCAGGAACAATTTGATCCCTGTGAATGTTTTAGGTCCCAGAGAGTTTAATATTAGAGACAGCCAGTCTTTTTCCAGGAAAAGAGATGTTCAAATGTGTTCAGAAACATAAGGAAGGAGAATGACAAACAGACTTTAGAAAGAGGAGAAGCAACTGTGCGATCACAACCAAACCAGAGTGAGAAAACAGAAGAGCAAGAAGAAACTGAGGAGATTTTGTGGGGGAGCTGGTGAGTTATGGAGTGATATGGAGAATTTGGGAGAAGGCTGTGCAGCTTCTTTTGGCTGAGGGCATTTTTTTTTAATTGTTTGCACTGATTGTCAGTCTGAAGGGAAGGGGATTAAAGCTACAGCTGACTTCTTGATCAGGTGATCAGCTAATGGGGGAGCTTATGCCACAGCTATCACCTAGCCCTAAAAAAAAAGGGGGGGGGGAATAAAAAAGACAGGGAGCAACCAGTGCAGGCCAACAGGGAATTGTGTGAGGGGAACAACAAGACAGCCTTAGGCTCTGCCAAAAGGATGGACGCTGAGTATGTAGCTAATTACGCCTGCTGACAATGCAGATGTCCCTCTTTGCTGGAGGCTGCTCTTTCTTCTTTAAAACTCTTTAGGGAAAGTGAAGAACACACAGATATCGCACAGAGACCTCTCCATTAAAGCCAGCAGAATGAGATCCCCAAGGACGGAGGAAATTGTCCAGAAGCAGCAGAGAAGCCATAAAGAAAGGCCTAGAGAGGCAGAAGGCATTCCAGTGGGAGTAGTGAATATTGGATTAATTTGGAGCTGCGGGCGAAAGTAATGTTTCTGTGCATTTTCTATCCCTAATCAGTGAACAAGAAGGACAAGTAGGATCCTGGATGAGAACAAGTTGAAAGAAGATGATGCCACTGAGAAAGATGGCACCTATGGCTATGCAGGAAGCAGTAAAAGTTATTTGGGAATCACACAGATGTAGGCAGACCAATTAACCCTGACATCTCCAGTCTTTGTATACCAATGAATAAACTATGGGGAACAAACAAAAGCAGAAGATGTGTATGATACCTTTCCGAATTCATCAAGTTCATCAAGATTTTAGAAAGAGCTGGCATAGTCATACTCCACTCAGTATCAAGGATGCAGCTGTAGAGGTGGTCAAGAGTATTAAGTATCTGGGGCAGAGGTGGGTTCCTCCCGGTTCGTACCGGATCGCCTGAACCGGTAGCGACCCGTTGGTGACATCACAGTGATATCACGGATCTGGTTCGGTCGGTGCTGGTCCATGGGCGCCGCCATCTTTTTTTTTTTTGAATTTTTTTGAATTTTTTTTTGAATTATTATTTTTGGGAATATTTTTCTGGGGTTTTTTTTCTTCTGCGCATGCGCAGAAGCCGAGCTTCCGGCACTGTGCATGCATCGCCATCTTGTTTTTGGCTTTCTTTTGGGGGGGGAAAAATTTTTTTCTGATTTTTCGGCACTGCGCGGGAGGAAGCGAACCGGCAGCGAGGTAAGTTAGAACCCACCCCTGATCTGGGGGGTGCAGATAACTAACAATCTGAACTGGTCTCTCCACACGTCATCCTTAGTGAAGCGTGCAAACCAGCGCCTGCATTTCCTGCGTCGGATGAGGAGACCACATCTTTCTCCTTCTGTCCTGTCCACTTTTTACAGAAGCACAATTGAGGGCATTTTAACAAACTGCATCACTGTTTGGTTTGGTGGCAGCAGTGCCTCAGAAAGTACATTCAGAGAGTGGTAAGAACAGAGAAGATTATAGGAAGGTCGCTTCCTGTTATTCAGGATGCTGCTTATAAGCGCTATGTGCTTAGAGCTCAAAGCATTGTTAAAGACCCCACACACCCACTTTACGGTCTGTTTCTGTTGCTCCCCTCTGGGAGGAGGTTTCAAAGTATTTCTAGCAGGACTACCAGATTCTGTAACAGCTTTGTTCCCTATGCCATCCGTCTGATAAACTCGCACGATTCATTTTACTTACCATGTCCATGTATACATCCGAACTAGACTGTGTTGTTTCTCCGTGTCATATAATATATGTGGGTATATGCATAATTTTGTATTTATTTATTTTGTCATGTTTATGTAGTGTATATTGGAGGTGATGACCCTTTGAGAGCTGTATGCAATGAAATTTGGTTTTAATGTATGTCGATTAGTGTACATTCAAAGTAACAATAATGTTATTCTAAAAATTATTCTAAGTCTAAATTCTCAAGAAGGCAGGATATAGTAGTAATTGAAGATTAATATCAGTTGAAAAAAATAACATAGCTAGAAACATCCAAATTTCTGAACTTTCTTGATGATTTTTTTTTTCCAGAAGGTAGAAGAGGAAACAAAGGAAGTCAGGTTTCCTTCATCTTATTTTGACCAATCAAGAGGCATTATCAATCAAGAGGCATTGGCTAATGAGATGAAGTTGTTAATTCCTTGAGGGAAACTATGCCATTTTAGACTTCAAGGCAACTAGGAAAAAGCAAAAACAACAATAATGTGACAAATTAATTTTGTAAATAGGACATTACAAAGAAGGTCTTATTGAATTTAGGCGAAAGGTATTAGGCATTCTATTATAGTTTAAAATCTTAAAGGATAAACAGATGAAATATTATAAAAATGAGACATTGAAAGGAAAAATATAAATTATTCCAGTGAGTTGGCTCATTAAGAACCAAAAAAAGAGATTGGAAACAGAAGCAGGTGCAGTACTGACAACTAAGAAAAAGATGGTATAAAATTGGTAGCCAAGTATGTAAGGAGAGAGGAAAAATAAGATTTGTTGTGGGGAGGTAAGTCATAATTAAGAATCAAAGATGCTGTTGGTGTGCTGTCTGGGGAAGATGAAGAAGTAAAAATGAAGAGGGGGAAGAATGGGGAAGATTTGTCTGTCTGTCTTCTTTCAGAAGAGGGGGGGGGAAACACTTCCTAACACAAGGAAGAATGGGGAGAAATACAGCTTAGTATAGACTTACTTTATTATCTTACATTAATTCAAGTCTCAAGGGCATGATGAATTATCTCCAGAGTAGTAAAGGAACTGACAGACATAATCTCAGAGTAGCTGACAATATTTTTTAAAAAGTACAGGAAACTAGTAAAGTGCTGAAGACTGGAGAACAGTCAACATATGTCCAATATTCAAAAAGGGAAAGAGGGCTAATCTTAGAAACTACAGTCTCACTAGAATCTAACTAATTTATCTATTAGATTAACGTCTCTGCTTTGCAGAGTTCTAGACTAGATTGTCTAGTATTAAGTTTGTGAACTTTTAAAAAGAATGGTAACAGGAGCAAACATGGGTTTGTTCAGAAAATATTGTTAGACTAAGCTTGGTTCTTTTTATGAAAGAAAGACTAGCTATAGCAATAGCACTTATACTTATATACCGCTTTACAGTGCTTTACAGCCCTCTCTAAGCGGTTCACAGAGTCAGCATATTGCCCCCAACAATCTGGGTCCTCATTTTACCCACCTCGGAAGGATGGAAGGCTGAGTCAACCTTGAGCCGGTGAGATTTGAACCGCTGAACTGCAGCTAGCAGTCAGCTGAAGTAGCTGCAGTACTGCACTCTAACCACTGCGCCACCTCAGCTCTTAGACTATGGATTTATTATATCTTGATCTTAGCAAAGTATTGGACAAAGTCTCATAAAATACCCCTATGGACTAGATGGATAAAAATAGATTGGATTGTTACAGTTCTCTGTTAGATTTACAGCTAGTTGAATAATCACACTAAAAATTGCTCATAAATAGTTGAGTCAACCTGGTGGGAAGAATCAAATGTCGTTCCTAAGGCTCCATTCTTGGCCTAATGCTGTTTAACTTCTTATGGAATGGAAAACGTAAGTATCAAATTTTCAGATGATATCATGTTAGGGGGATTGAGTAATATATTTTAGAGGACACATTCACAATTAAAAATAGCCTCAACAGGCTTGATGATTGGACCAAATCTATCTATGTTGTTTGGAACTGTGACGGGTATGAGGTTCTCCACCTCAGTTGTAAAAATCAACTGCACAGATGGACAGATACCAGGTTGAAGAAATCTGTCATGCTGTCATACTGGCCATACTGCATATAATTAGGAATATTGCTGCACCACCAGCTGAACATGAATAGGTAGTGTGATGCAGCAACCAAAAAGGTCAGTGCAATCTTTGGCTGCATTAACAAAAGCACTGCATTCAGATTAAACAAAATAATTACTCCATTGTACTCTATGCTACTTAGACCATCCTTTGCACTACTGTATCTAATTTTAGTTCTGGCACTGCACTTTGAAAGATGTATAGGGATATGGAGCAGGAAAGCCACCAAAATGATAAGTTGTCCAGAAATCAAGCAGTAGGAGAATGGTTAAGGGAGTGGGGCAAGTTTAGCTTCTAAAAGAGAAAACTAAAGGGTGATGTGATAGCTGACTACTAAAATTGACATGCTGTCAACTTAACTCTAACCCTCCAAGGGGGTTTGACCTGCCCTATTGAAACCAAGAATGAGATAAGGCTTTGTCTGAAATGGTATAAGATTTCCTGCCTCAACAGGGGTTTGGACTAGAAGACCTTCAAGGTCTCTTCCAACTCTGTTATTCTGTTATTCTGCAATTAAATCAAAGGACATCTGAGGTGAATATTCAGAGGAATTTCTGGATAATACAAGCTATCACAACAGAAGAGTTCTTCCTAAAGCAATAGCAGATTCCCCCTTAGTTGAAGTTTTCAGTAGGGATAGCAATAGCAATAGCACTTAGACTTATATACCGCTTTACAGTGCTTTACAGCCCTCTCTAAGCGGTTCACAGAGTCAGCATATTGCCCCCAACAATCTGGGTCCTCATTTTACCCACCTCAGAAGGATGGAAGGCTGAGTCAACCTTGAGCCGGTGAGATTTGAACCGCAGAACTGCAGCTAGCAGTCAGCTGAAGTAGCCTGCAGTGCTGCACTCTAACCACTGCGCCACCTCGGCTCTTTGGAAGAACAACCATTGCAATTGCTTTAGTGGATTTCAGCAGTGAGCAGGAGGTTGATCAAATGACCTATTAGTCCATTCCAATCCATACGCTCTGTATTATTAAGGCGATTCTACAGATGAAGGAAATCACAGAAATCCTGCCCTTTGAATGACAAATGAATTCAGGCAACCCAAACTAATTTTGCTAAGCTTGAGAGCATGGTAGTCTGAGTCCATCCAAAATACAGGATATTTGAGCTTTTTTATTGGCCTAAAAGGCAATTTGGTTGAAAAGTTAAACATAGAGAAGAAAGCGGAAGGGCCCTAGGATCAGCTGTATATCCCAGTAATCCCAAGAAGTTCCTGTTTGGCAAATTAATCAGTTTATTTTTAACTAAGCCATGATGTGTTTGAAACAGTTGCAAGGCTAACAGTTTTGGGGAAAGAGGGACTCTGTACCCCTGGACACATTTACTTGAGCCATTTCCCTGGTTAAGAAATGCCTCTCACATTTCTCAGTTAGGTGCCTTCAAGGGGAAAAGATGATTTGACAAATTCCCTTTTCTGAGAATTGCTTCCTGTTATGTTCAAGGGCATGCAGAGGGCTGTGTTTTTCTAAGAGGCCAACAATGGAGTTTAGTGGCCCTACCTGTGAAAATTAAGGATGGTGTGAGAAACAAATATTTTCCATTTGCATGGGGATAGATTTGTTCGTTTTTAAACTGGAATGGTGGCGTTCAAAGAGAGGGCAGACTTTCTACTTCCCAAAGTGACCGAATTCCCAAGAAGGCAGTTCTGAACTGGCTTTCTGACCCTTTCTCAAAGGGGGCGGGGAGGACGAGTTATCTGCTTTACAGGTTGTGGTGATCAAGCAAGGACACAGGGATGTACAACTGCTGTCCTTTTTTAAACAGAGGAATGGGGTTTTCAAACAAGAAATTATTTCTGTGATTGTATCCCTCCCTATGCCATTAAAATTAATTCTGCCCTAGGTACAAAAATAACTGTCAGGGAAGTAACTGTGTGAAATCTGGACAGTGCAGCCTGAGATAGCTGCTATTTTTAGTTCAGGAGCACTGCATCTCTTAGCAAGGGGCCATCTTCAGCGAGAGCAGTGCACACCGGCATCAAAGACCATCATTTCTAGGGAGGCAAAAAAGGGATCCTTCTTCCCCATCTCCATTTTTCCCCCCTGGCTGCATTTTAGAAAATGGCTGCATGGAGGGAGGGGGAGATGAGATGATGGCTACATGTTCAAGCAGAATTTGTTTTTTGTTTTTTTGCAACCTTTGTAGCTTGAAGGCATAGATCTTGGTGCAAACATAGCAGCACATTTAAAGGCTGACTGAAACTTAGAAATGATGTCTTCTTGGTGCTATGTATGTATATACTGTATAGAGCAGCGGTTCTCAACCTGTGGGTCGCGACCCCTTTGGGGGTCAAACGACCCTTTCACAGGGGTTGCCTAAGCGCGCGCTAGCCCGCCATCTTGGTGCCATGCCCCCTTTGTCAATTCATCGCGTGCGGGGAGGGGGCGGGGGTCGCGGCGGCAGGGCGGGGGTCGCGGCATTAGGAAGGTTGAGAACCACTGGTATAGAGAGACACTGCATTCATCTTTGAAGGGGCTGAAATAATCCTATGCCCCCAAGGTCTTCTTTTTTTATTGTTTCTCACAATACTGTTGAAGAGAGTGCCTCTAAATCTGTAATTAATGTTTTTTTCACCATCTTGACATAGGCCAATACCTCTTGTCCTCCATCTCCATCATTACTACTATGTATCAGGTAAAGACAAAGAGTATGAGACTTTGCTGCTCGCTCTCTCCCCCCCCTCTCTCTCACACACAATAACAGTTCTTTATCTCTCCCCCAACTGGGCCACCTTGAACAGCAACGCTCATCAGCAGTACTGAGAATGGGCCTGAAGCAGAGGTCCAGGGCCTCAAGGTCAGAATTTGGCTACTCTAGAGAAAAGAAGGACTAGTGGGGACATGACAGCAGTATTCCAGTATTTTAACAGATTAACAGAGTTGGAAGGGACTTTGTAGGTCATCTAGTCCAACCCCTCGCCCAAGCAGGAGACCCTATACCATTTTTGACAGATGGCAGTCCAGCCTCTTCTTGAGAGCTTCCAGTGATGAAGCTCCCACAACTTCTGAAGGCAACTTCTGTTCCATTGGTTGATTGCTCTCACTGTCAGAAAATTTCTCCTTATTTCCAGGTTGAATCTCAGGCTGCCACAAAGAGGAGGGAGTCAATTTATTTTCCAAAGCACCAGAGGGCAGGACAAGAAACAATGGATGAAAATTAATCAAGGAGATAAGTAACCTGGAATTGAGGAGAAACTTCCTAACAGAGAGGACAATTAACCAGTGGAACAGCTTGCCTTCAGATGCTGTGGGTGCCTCATCACTGGAGGTTTTTAAGAAGAGACTGGACAGTCACTTGTCTGAAATGGTATAGGATCTCCTGCTTGAGCAGGGGGCTGGACTAGAAGACCTCCATGGTCCATTCCAGCTCTATTCTGATTCTGACTTTAGCCCTACCACTACTGCTGCCACTCAAAAAGGCCACCTTGTGCCATTTCCCAAGGTACGTGAGCTTTGGGGAATGGCCCAATTGCCTGCATGGCCTAGTGCTCCACCGGATCTGCCATGCGACTCTTACCTTCCGATGGTTTTCTCTTTCTGTTAACAGCCTACCTGAGGCTGCTCTGGGTCTCATGATGCCATATTTGTGAAGCAGCTTTAAAAAATGCTCTTCCATAGCCTCTGAAAATTGTGTAAAAGCATGCCCCATTCTCACATGGTTTTTGGAGGCTACGGAGGCTGCATGAGAGCATGCCCTATCACGTGAGTTCTGGAGGGTCCAGAGGCTGCACAAAACACCCCTCATTTACATGGAGCCTCTGCAGCCTCTACGAATCACATGAGAATGGGGGCATACTTTCTAGAATAGCTGTCAAGTGTCGGTAAATGCTGGCGTAAATGCAAGGTTGTCACCCAAAACATCATGGTGTGTCAGTTTTGACACACATGCCATAGGTTCAGGGGTGAAATTCAGCAGGTTCTGACAGGTTCTGGAGAACTGGTAGCAGAAATTTTGAGTAGTTCGGAGAACCGGCAAATACCACCTCTGGCTGGCCCCAGAGTGGGGTGGGAATGGAGATTTTGCAAATATCCTTCCCCCAGGAGTGGGGAGGGAATGGGGATTTTGCAGTATCCTTCCCCTGCCACACCCACCAAGCCACGCTCACAAAACCGGTAGGGAAAATTTTTGAATTTCACCCTGCATAGGTTCATCTTTACTGTTCTAGAGCATGCCTTTGCCATTAAGAAATGTCATCTGCAAGCAGCCATTCAGCAGTATTTAGTATGTGTTCCAGGATCTCCCATCTGGATCTAAAATGAGGACGGGGAATTTGTTAGGACTTGTGATTCCAAGTTATTTGGGCCTTATAATCAAAACTTTAACCTGGACCAGTGTAAAGGATGGCCTTGGGAATGAGGAAGGAATAAGCAAACTGTTAAGGGGGACTTTGAGGAAAGATTACATAGTCCTAAGAGAAAAGCATGAGAAAAATATATATTAAAAAACCCCATGTTGATTTTTTTTTTTTAGTATAAGATGGAAAAATAAACTTGGACAGGTTTTAAAGATCCTGTTATCCTACCCTATATGCTCCTGTGATCTCTGCTGTGTCTGTTTCTTGATCTTGCCTAACTTGGTGGCTAATAGTCAACAACAACTTGATGGCACCTCAAACAAACAAACAAACAAACAATACTTCAGTAAATATGTAATATGTGTAAAGTCAGATCTCTCATTCAGAATCAGCCACATTAGTTCTGATAGATGCATTCTTGCATGGAAAAGAGAGAGGATGAACAACTCTAGGGTTGGACTAGAAGACCTTCCAACCAGGGGTGGGTTCTTCTTTTCTTCGCTGCTGGTTCGCTCAGTGCCGCGCCACGTGGGCACGTGCGCGCTTTGCGCATGCGTGAACTTCGCACATGCGCAGTGCTTAAAAAAAGCTTCTGTGCATGCGCAGAAGCAAAAAACAAAACCAGTTCGGGGGCGTGGCAGGCCTGGGTCACTGTTGGTTCTAGCGACCCAGGCCGCCAAGTTACTACCTGTTCTAAAGAACCAGTCCGAACTGGGAGGAACCCACCTCTGCTTCCAACCCTATTATTATTATTCTATGATTCTGTGGGATCCCCAATGGCTTTCATTTCCTTTGACCATAGTACTTCACTGGATCTTCTCCATGAATTGAGATTCAGTGGCACTTATTACAATGGTTCCAATCTTACTTGTCAGGATGGTCTCAATAAACAGGTACTAGGTGTGTTCTGAGATACCACAAGGCACTATTTTGTTCATAGAGCTATTGAACACCTATGAAACCTCTGGGGGTGGTCATCAGGGGTTTTGGAGTTGGTGTCACCGATATGAAATTGACACTTATCTCCACTTTTCTGACACATTTGAATCGGGAGAGGCTGTGCGTATTCGCAACCAGTGCTTGGATGCAGTGATGGGACAGATGAGGACAAACAAACTAAAACTGATTCGTGGAAATCCTTTCGTGGAAATCCTTGTGAGATGGTGTCTCCTAGATTTGAGAATTAGATAATTTTCCTGTTCTAAATACAGGTAGTCCTTGACGCAGAATCATAATGGAGCCTGGAATTTCCATCGTAAGTCATGAAAGTTGTCCCATATGCCTGGACCCAATGTTACTATTGTTTTTGTTGGTTGTTGAGTAAACACAGCAGCCATTAAGCAAATCAATATATTCCTATGGGGGAGGGGGTTTGCCAGAAATCTGATCAGGACTGCCAATTACCAGTTTTCAATTAGACCAAATACATCCTTTCTTGGCAGGGATAGCCTAGCTACAATAGTTCATACTGGTAACTTCAAGTTTATATTATAATTCAAAAATATTTTGAAAGGGATTTGATTTACCAGCTAGAAGACTGAATAGAAATATCCTTGTTAAGAGTGTGAAGGCAAACTGCTATTATTTTGTTATAGAGCCCTCATTTGAAGAGCAGCAAAGTGTTCAGACTTGTGAATGACTACAGATTCTGTGAGTGAGAATTATTATTTTTATCGCAATTATATGACTTTCGGCATTGTGCAATAAATATTTTTTTTCTGTTCAATCGTGTCCAATTCTCAGAGATTGCCTGGATATAAGTCCCTAAAGTTTTCTTGGTAAGGTTTTTCAGAAGAGGTTTGCCATTGCCTTCTTCCTAGAGCTGAAAGAGATGGAGTGGCTCAAAATCACCTGTCTGGTTTATACCTAAGGTAGGATTAGAACTCAAGTCTTCTAGTTTCTAGCCTGGTGCCTTAACCACTACACTAATCTGGCTCTCCACATATACTTTAGATGATGCAAACAGGCTTTATAATTTGACTTTAAAAATGACTCACATGGGAGGAAATAACTCCTTAAGCTGTTTTATGTCAGGCTGCAAATGTAATAAATAGTACATTTACTTGTGCATAGAAAGGATCAGATCATTTCAATAGTAAATTTAAATTTACGAGGCAGCAATATTTGGAGTAAAAACATGTTTACCTTCACCAATTTCTGCCCCATTCTGCCAGATTTTTATCATAGGGCTGGAAGCAGGGGTGGGTTCCAACTTACCTCGCTGCCGGTTCGCTCCCTCCCGCGCCGTGTGGGCATGCCACGTGGGCGCGCCATGTGGGCGCGTGGCATGGGCAGGTGCGCGCTTTGCGCAGTAACAAAAAAATCCGAAAAAAAAACAGAGTCGAAAAAAAGATGGCGACCGCATGCACAGTGCCGGAAGTTGGCTTCTGTGCATACTCAGAAGGAAATAAAAAAAAATAAAAAATAAAAAAAAAATTCAAAAAAAAGATGGCGGCCCCCATGGACTGGCACCGACCGATCCGGTTCGGTGATGTCATTGTGACATCACCAGCGGGCCACTACCGGTTCGGGAGAACTGGTCCGAACCGGGAAGAACCCACCCCTGGCTGGAAGGATGTTGGAGGTCTTCTAGTGTAACCCTCTGCCCATCCTGGACAAAAGGTTGTCTAATCTTTTCTTGAAAAGCTCCAGCTCCAGATATTGATTTCCTGGATTTCCCCCCCCCCCTCCACTTTTTGAAGATTGGAACCATATCAGCTCTTTCTGGCAGTTTCCCCATGATCCAGGAGCTCTGAAAGATTTCATTCAATGGTTATGAGATCACATCTGCCAACTTATAGTACCCTGGGATATAAATCATCTGGTCCAGGAGATTTGAACTTGTTCAAAGCAGATAGGTGTCCTCTTACCAAATCTTTGACTATCTCGACCTGCATTCCTTACCCCTAGTTCTCAATTCTAAGGAGACACTGACTGGAAATCGAAAACCATGTGACAATATTTCCAACCCTGAGTAAGAAAAGTTGCTAGCATGAGAAGTCTCTCTACATTAGGATTACCAAATATCTAAACAGGCAAAGGAGTGATATAGACAGTTGGAAAGAAAGATGGGTTCCAGATGGAGAAAAAAAGCAGATTAACACATCTTCACACTGCAGAGATGATGTTGAGATGGAGATTAGGAGGTGGATGACAAAGTCGAACCTGCAAATCTCTTCTGGATAAGGAGAAGCAATAGAATTGCTCATCTGTGCTCTAGAAGGCAAGTAAACCCACAAGATTATTTTGCAGGCAACTTGTGAGTTGAGCACCAGCAGCTGAGGAAGAAAGATCAAGCTCACAGCGTCGTGGAACCTGCTTAAAGTACACTGAGTTCACCCACTTTACTTTCTAATGCACATTAGAGTCTGAAAAAATTTGAAAGTCGTAGAGATCTTCCCAGCAGCGAAGTGATCAAACTACCTGGTTGGTGATCCTGGTTGGTGGATTAAAGTAAAAAGTAAAAAGACAATTAGAAAGATACAAAAATACTTAAAAGCAAAAAGCTTGCCAACAATTTGAACTAAGAAAGTTTAAAATGAATTAAGAGGACAGGTGAATTAGAAATTTAATTCATTTTAAGTACTTGGAATTAATTAAATAACACATACTTCCTTGAGAGAGAGAAATGTTTTAATTTGCTGAAGGGGATGATTGGTTGGCTTTGCTAAACAACAAGATAAAGGGAAGACCATGTGACTATTAAACTACAGGGTGCCGAATAAACAGTTAAGATTACAGAGAAAGAGGGCAAAAGTCTCTTTTTTATATTTACTTCCCTGTTCTGTATTTCAGATTAAAGAGGAATGGCTACTACTAGGAAAGCAGCAAAACTTTCAGAAGGGAGGAGAGGGTCATTAACAGAGCAAATGACAGAGAAAGAAATTATGCCAGAAATTTTACAAAAGATTTTTGAAGAAATGGAAAAGAATGTCATAGTACCAGTGACACCATCAATGGCGGAAAGGCACATATGGAAGAACAGATGAATAAAAAACTTGACCAACCTGTTATGCAGATGAATGGAGAGGTTAAACAATTTTTTTAAAAAATGTATATTTTTGAAAAGAAGACAGTCATAAACAGAAAAATGAAAAAAAAATGGATAAATTGGGACTACTGGAATTAAGAGAGAAAGAATTTTGTTTAAACTTGAGAGCAGTCCAAGGGGAACCTGGTGAAGATATCAGGGACAGGGTTGTTGAATCCCTAACGATTTTTTGGGAATTGAATGAAAAGATATGGATACAGAAGGACCAAGATATACAGAATTAACACAGGATATACAAAATTAAGAAATATACCAAAAGCTGTGCACTTTGTCAGAAAAAAAAGACAAGAATGATCTTCGATAATATTTTAATCCTAAACTGAGGATTAATAATTCAGAGGTAATTGTGCTCATAGAAATACCTATCAGAATTCTGCATAAGAGAAAAGAATATATCTTTTTGACAGACAAATCTAAACATCATTTCATTGGGATAAACCTGAAAGAGTGATTTGAACTTTTAAATGGCAGAGGTTCTGATTTAACTCAGTTCAAATGACTTCTTCAAAAAGTTTAAAGAGGAATCAGAGGAAATGCAAGTGGTTTAAAAAAGAGGAGCTGTTCAACAAACACAGAGAGACCCAGAAGAAGAGACTATTATGTTGGGCACCAAAAGTATAGACTACTAACACTGATGATGTTACCTAGTTTGGGTAATGAAATGTCTGCAAGAAAACAACCAAGTTCAAAGAGAACCAAGGATCTCTCATTTCAATCCTGAGCTATAAAAATTCTCCTTTACTGGGACCATAGACTTTTCTAAGAGGAGCATAACTACAGATTTCAAATGTCTAACATGGATTATAAATAGGCCAAAGGCTCCCCAATAAAGAAAAGATGGAAAATATTGAAATACCTACAAGGGGCGAGTGGATCGTGAAGATGGCAGAACTTGGGAAATGGCAAAATTGACCTGTTGATTAAGGATAAGACAAACGGTATTGTTGTTATAAAAGATTGGAAACCTCTTATGGACTTCTGTTGAAATGTAAAAAATGAATTGGGGAAATAATGGATTTACTAATTGTACAGGGAATGAATATGGAAAGAAGAGAACCATGTATTAGTACAGCTTTATAAAGCCTTAGTAAGGCCACACCTGGAATACTGAATCCAGTTTTGGTCACACATTACAAAAAAAAGATGTTGAGACTTTGGAAAAAGTGCAAAGAAGAGCAACTAAGATGATTAAAGGCTTGGAGAGAAAAAAATATGAAGAATGGTTGCAGGAATTGGATATGGCCAGCCTAGAGAAAAGAAGGACTGGGGTGATATAATAGCAATATTCCAGTATTGGAGGGGCTGCCAGAAAGAAGAGGGGGGCAGCTTATTTTCCAAAGCACCAGAAGACAAGACAAGAAGCAATAGATGGAAATTAATGAAGGAGAGAAGCAACCTGGAATTAAGGACAAACTTCCTAACAGTGAGGACAATTAAGCAGTGGAACAGCTTGCCTTCAGAAGTTGTAGGGGCTTTATCACTGGAGATTTTTAAAAAAAGACTGGGCAGCCACCTATCTGACATGGTATAGAGTCTCCTGCTTGAGCAGGGGGTTGGACTAGAAGACCTCCAAGGTCCCTTCCATTCCATTCTGATTGATTGATTGATATTGTAAGTTGAAAGTTGGAACTTTTTTATCTTTTCTTTTTTTCTACTTCTGCTGTCTTTTATACTTTATGTGAAAATCCTTAATAAACATTATTTTTAAAAAATTGGAAAAGAGGACAAATGGGGGGGGGGGGAGAAAGGATGACATATTGTTTACTGTTGTGAAAACAGTCCCAAAAGACCACCAAAGCACTAAAAAAGGGTAATATCTGATTTTAAGACTATCCCTGCTGGGGAGAACATGAGGACAAAAAGGAGGACAGGTCTTTCTTTTGCCCGACATCTGGTAACCCTACTCTATGTCCACCATTTAGAAGCTGTTAAAGAGTCTAGTAAGCCCTATAAAAAGTAAAGATAAAGGTTTCCCTGTCAGTTGTGTCTGATTTTAGGGCATGGTACTCATCTCCGTTTCTTGGCCAAGGGAGGGAGCCATCATTGTCTAAAGACAAGTTCCATGGTCATGTGGCCAGCATGGCTATATGCCAAAGGCACATGGAATGCTGTTATCTTCCCACCAAAGTGGTACCTATTTATCTACTTGCATTTTCATGCTTTTGAACTGCTAGATGGGAAGGAGCTGGGGTGTGTAACGGGAGCTCACCCCATCATGCGGAACTCGGGTCTCGAACCCGGGCTGTCAGCTCTCCAGCTGACAAGCTCAGCTGTAAGCCTTATAGGGTAATATAATTTCATCAGGGGATTTGTTATTTGCCCCATCTGGGGCATTAACCCTGTTTGATGCCTAGGACAAAGATCAAAATGTCACTTTCCCCAATCACTAACATATCAGGCCTTGTTTAAGATGAGTTCACGAAGCAAAAGAAAAATGGCCACTGTCCTCTTTCTAGTAGAATCAAATCTCTTCCTCCCATTCTCTCTCTTCTTTTTATCTTCGCTTCTGGGATTCCTTTTTTTTTTTTAAACATGAAGTATCAAAGGTGAACTCATTTTTTTTTTGTCTAACAATACAAAATACAAAAGCGCAAAGCACCTCTACTCTATAGCCAGGAGTCATTAGCAAGTTCCACTTTCCAGTCTCACTTTAATGAGCAGCTTGTAAAATTTATTTTCGGCACAGGAGAGTTGAGATGAAACTCTCCTATTCATAGGGGAACTCTTCTCTTTCCTCCAGAACTCCCGCCGCCTTGATCAAAACACACAATGGTAGAGTTGAACCCCAATAAAATGGTAAGTTGAGTCAAATGCTAGCTTGTGACCAGCTCATGCAGGGTTGGAGGGAAGCAATGTAGAGTTTTAAAAACATAAAGACTTGTGTCTCTCTGTGTGTGAAACAGTATTTCATTCACTCAAACTGATTATCATAGAATTACAAAGTAAAACCAGACAAGGTATCAAGGGAAACAGGGCGAGATCTGCCATTTATGCAGTCAAGACAGTATTATGAAAGCGGATAGAGGAAACTGGTGCCTGAATAGTACACTAAATGGCTCAATGGCTTGGAATCATGGGATATGTAGTCCCAGACATCTGGGAAATGGCGTACAGCATACAAAACATCTGAATCATGATGGCAGCTCTAGAGTATGCAATTTTCCTTAGATTATTTCCTTTCTTGACTGCCTCTTTAACCCTTTTGTCAAATTTAAAATTTTCTGTAGCTAGTTGTGCAGCTATATTGTCTTTTTCTTCTTAATGGGTTTATTTGTGGAGGGGGAAAGAAAGGGAAGCAGTGAAAAACCATGGGTGGAATTTGACAATCTCTGAATTCCTGTGAAATCCCACTAATGAGGCAACATGATTGCATAATAAAAAATCTGGAAACGCTATAAAGGAGTTGCATTCACGTGGGACAAAATGATGAGGACTAACTTCAATGAATATAGACTAGAGTTTGCATCTTCCACAGTGGAGCAGGCACAGGCAAGAATAAGTTGTAAGTTTCACACTGCAACTTGTATTTTTACTCCCCTGCCCTCCAGACACACTCATAAACACTTATTTTACTTTTAGTTTGCCTGTAGCACTGGGAGGTAGTCACTGAATGCAGTAAAATTTGCTTTGACAAGCGTGACTCTAAGAAAAATTGTAGACAGAGGATGGTAAAATACAAAAAATTGAAAACATTTCTAATCCAATCAGCTTGTGTTGCCTGCTTGTATATAATAAAATCACTAAAAAACAAACAAAAAAGAGGAGGGGAGGAGCAACTACCTATTGGTGTGAGTTATTATGTTGGGATACTCTCTCTGTTCTCTACTCTCTGTTGTGTAATTGTGAGTTCCTTCATTCCTTCCTAAATACTGCAAACACATCACTTTGATATTTCTGCACTTCAGGAGATATGTATACTAGAGAGTCAATATACTGCAGCAGTGAAAGTGCTGGACTAGGAATGGTGAGAGCCAGGTTTTAGCTTACCCTCAGTTCTAGAAGTACACTGGATGTACTATGGACTTGTCATTCTCTCAGTCTAGTCTACATCACAGGATTGTTTTGTATGGAACTAGGAGGAAGGAGCCCTATGTATGCCGCCTTGAGTTCCAGAATGAAAGTGGGCTGTAAGTCTAATAAATATTGGCACAAACTATTAGCCTAGGGCCTCCACTTCAGATCAATCACCTATTTAACAGAGTACAGTAGAACCTCTGGTCACGAATGCTTCTGACCACGACCAAATCGGGTTCTGACCAAAAAATACAAAATAAAAATAAAAATTTGTGGCCGATTTCCCCTTCTGCACCATTTTTTTTGTAAGCGCCAAATTTCCAAAATTAGGTTCGGGTCACGACCAAATCGGTTTGCAACCAAAGTTATGGAACGAATTATGGTCGTGACCAGAGGTTCTACTGTATTACAAGAAAGCCAAAAGAGTCAACAATATTGGCTTTAAAGAAAAGAAGAGAATCTCTAACTTTTACCTCCATTTTTGTAGTGACATGTGTTCATTTCTTGCCAGCTGCTTTGGGAAATACATCACAGAGGCCGATGTTTTCTTAGCAGTCATGGGTTGTGAACAGAAATGTTGTGAAAAGGAGGGGCTGGGAAAGAGAGCAGGCACTTGGAGTTCACACCATCCAGCAGTTGGCAAACAAAGGGGATGCTGTGAACCACTTCTTACAGGAGAGCTTCAAGTGCTAAGTGGGAGTACCAAGTGCAAAGGTGGCTGACAGCCGTTTTGTGTTAAAGATTGAAAAAGAAATAGAATACATTTATGAAAAGCTATTTAAACTGATGCTTTGCCACCCAATTTATCCGTGCTGGAGAAAAACAAAAAAGCCAAATCTACATCTTAATTAGACCTGTCAACATTTCACAAACAAGCAGCTTTCCAACTTCTTTAAATTTCCAGGTTTGTCAAGCTAAGAGATTATATTGGGCATTTTGATTTTCAATAAAGGGAGTTGTAACTCCACAAATTCACAAGGACCTGGTTGGGGAGGGCAGTTATAAAGAATAAAGCATTGATAAATAGTGTTCTTTGAGTCTAAGCACTTTTGTCAAAAAGGCACACACACATGCAAACACATATGTGTGTCTCTTTTCTTATAAAGAATGCTATTCTGTTCTGTACTTACTAGGACTATGCAATCAAGGCAAAATGTCTATTAATCCTTTATTTATTTATTCATCCCATTTCTACATTGCCCATATCACCTAAGTGACTCTGGGCTGTTAACAATAAAAGATTTTTGTAATTTAATTTTTCTATTATCACATTTAGAATAGAATAGAATAACAGAGTTAGAAGGGACCTTGGAGGTCTTCTAGTCCAACCCCCTGCTCAGGCAGGAAACACTATACCATTTCAGACAAATGGTTGTCCAATCTCTTCTTAAAAACCTCCAGTGTTGGAGAAGTCACAACTTCTGGAGGCAAGTTGTTCCACTGATTAATTGTTCTGTCAGGAAATTTCTTCTTAGTTCTAGGTTGCTTCTCTCCTTGATTAATTTCCATCCATTTGCAGAATTATGATTCAGAAGATTTGAAGCTACTAGCTCAGATACAAACACCCATTCCCATAGGTGCAGATCTACATATTCCTATGAGTTAGACATGTTTTTCATGTAGAGTCATCTGCTGAAAAGAAAAACACCTTGGAATAATGGTATGGATAGAAGAGAGGGGGCAGGTTATCATCTCCCCATAACATTTGATTAAAACTGAGAAGCCCTGGTGATATAGAGCCGAGGTGGCGCAGTGGTTAGAGTGCAGCACTGCAGACTACTTCAGCTGACTGCTAGATGCAGTTCGGCAGTTCAAGTCTCACCGGCTCAAGGTTGACTCAGCCTTCCATCCTTCCGAGGTGGGTAAAATGAGGACCCAGATTGTTGGGGGCAATATGCTAACTCTGTAAACCGCTTAGAGAGGGCTGTAAAGCACTATGAAGCGGTATATAAGTCTAAGTGCTATTGCTATTGCTATCATTACAGGCTGAATGTCTGTTTCAAGGTGATTCTATTATGATAACAAGTCTAACAAAGAGTTTGTGTTAGGATTTTAATTTTTGTTTTTCGGTACTGTGTTACTGTCTCATTATTATTTCATTCTCTTTAATTTACTGTGTAAGATACAAAGCTGGAGTTTTATGTAAACTTTATTTTATGCACAAATCAGACAAGTGCATGAAATTAAAATTTGTAATGTTATGATGTGGAATAATAATGTTTGCAGAATTTCTTCTAAAATCCTACCAGAAAGCAGTCATTTGTAGCACAATGCCCTCCATAGTTTGACCAAATTTTTATATTTTTAAAAGTTTTTAGGTCCCCCCCCCTTTATTACAGTGGTTTTTTAAACTGTCTGTGATCTGAACAGCTTGGTATTTTACCTCATGTACCATTAACTTTACATTTTGGTATTTATAGTAAAAAGGAGTACTGTATTTTAAAATAAAGTTTATTTTCTTGATTTTTTGTAAGATTCGTCTATTTCTCAATTCTTTAGTTTCTATGCTACATGGCCAGAATGTGGCATTATAGAAACTAGTTCATTTTCTGCATGTTCATGTTTTAATTGCTAGATAGGTAGCATAGGTTGTGATAGCCTCTCTATTTCAAACACTGGCATAAGGGGAAACAGGTTAGCTAACAAGTCCTCTGGAAGATAGATGGAGATACTACTTTAAAACATTGCCCATAGCAGTAGGTGAGGCGAAGGTGTGAGGACTTACAATGACTTCTAGAAGAGAAGCTTTGGATCTCCCACCTTCCATTTTCCAGGTTCAGCTGTCTTCTCCACTGCTTCCTAAATTTATTCCTTGAAATCACAGAGTGACCATACCTTCCAAAGGTTCTATGCAGGTGTTTCAATGACTTCCCAAAGTCTGGTCATGTTTTTGAGAAAATGTTTTCTGGACATACAGGGTTGTAGTTTAGCAACATCCATAGGGCTACAACTCTCCCAACCTTCTTGTAAAACTTGTAAATCCATGACTCATTGTGCTAGTTTTGTATACCTGTGTTGTTAAACTTTTTTCTTTTTTCTTAAGCCATTTGGTGAACATGCATGCCTAGAAGACCTCAAGAGGGCCTCAAAGAAGCCATGCTAATCTTAGAGTGCCTTATCAAATTATTTAAACAGCCCTAATAATTAAGAAACTGTTTCAATCAGCTGAGGTTTTATAGCATCATGCGTATCATTAATAATTTCTTCCAGTGGCAGAGAACAAGGGCAGATCCAAAAAACACACTCCCTTCCTGTCACCAGAAAGATTATTTAAGAACATAGAACACAATTCAAATACTGAGACATAATTATTAATGTTATAAGCAGGTCTCTGTTCTAGTCAAAGATACACAGACTGATGTTTTAAACACAAAGAATCTAGAACAGTTTCGTCTTGATCCAGAAAATGAAATTTATGTTCAAAAGCAGCTTAATTTTTTGGATTTACAACATAGGTAGGAATATTATGGTCCTGCAAATGTTGTACAACAACTTTCTATAGATACTTCACCAGTGATGGACATTTAGTTTATTTTTCATTTATTAAATATGTTTTTCCCTTTTTATTAAAATCTCAGAGCAGAAGAGTTGTAATTCAGATATATCTGAAGAGAAAAGTTCCCTAACCCTTTATAAAATAAACTGTTTCCAGTATTGTCACCAATATTAACTGAGGTAAATCTTCACAAAGATTCTTTTATTTTATTTTCCCTTTTTATATCCAATCTGTCTCCTACTGAAGTTGACGTTGCTTTTGAAAAAATAACAGTAGCTTTAGGGTTTGTCTCACTTAAAAACCCTGAACTATCATCAAGTCCACTATGGAGTCATTTATATTCAGCCTACCTACCTCACAGAGTTGTTCAAATGATACAATGAAGTAAGCCTTGTTTGTTGCCCTGCTGAAAATATGTCAAACAAAGAGAATTCTGCTTGGTTGGGGCAAGAACAAGGATGATAGCACTTTCTGGTCTGTGATTATATCAAAGTTATTCCCACATTCTCTATAATTCCTCCCCAGTCTATAATTCTATTATTTTTGGATATATAGAACCAGATGAGTTTGAGTGGTACTAGTCCATAGGCATAAATCAAATGCACAGCACACAATCTTCAGGCCATTGCATACTTGGTCATTTGAACAAAAATATTAATTTGCAAAAATCTGAAGAATTTTTTAACAGGTAAACAAAATAGTATGAATTATCACAGAATTTTCAAGAGAAAAACTATTTTGGAGGTCTCACACTCATTCTAACCCTCTGTTTACTGTAGGGTCTTGCAAATGAGTATCCTTGACTGATGACCATGTTTGGAGTCTCTGCTTAAGGACTTCCAATGAAAGAATGTCCATCATTACTCGTGTCAGTCAGTTCCACTGAGTTAGGAAAAGAAAGTTACAAATCTTTGGGAATTGTGAAAGCTTCCAATTTAGTACAGAATAAAGTCCAAGAAAATGCTTCTACCAAATATATTAAATGGGTGTGGAAAATTTGGAAATCAAAGTTAAGTGGTGGTAACATAATTAAAGCAACTAATATCTGGGCAATTCCTGTTATTGATTACACAGCAGGAATAGCTGACTGAACCCAGATGGAATTTGATAACTTGGATCCGAAGACAAAACAAAACTAACAATAATGCACATACTTTGCACCCAAAACTTTGTATTGATTGGCTGTATTTGCCAAGAGCCAAAAGGGGTAAGGACTCCTACATGTGAAACAAACCATGGAGGAAGAAAAGTATGGCCTATTGACTACATTAAGAAAAACCAAGAAAGTTTGTTGAAGGAACTCAAACAAGGAAAGCTCTTGAAAACAACAAAGAAAGGCTGAATATAGAAAAGAAATAATTGAAAACCAATTTGTTAATTGGAAAAACAAGCCAATGCATGGTCAAAACCTGAAGAATAAAGAAGGAAAAGCTGATAAAGAAAAACCTCACATGAAGTTAGTTAAGATCTGTATTGTTAAAGAAAGGAACTGAAAGCTTTATTTTTAAAGTCTCAAAACAAACTTTGCCAACTAATTGCATGAAGGCAAAAATTCCAACAGGTAACAAACAGCAGCAAATATTGCCTTTGAAGTGGAAAGGATGAAATAATTGACTATGTGATCAATGGCTGCAGCAAAATTTCACAAATTTATAAAAAACAGTATCATGACTGAGTTGCCAAAATTATTCACTGGAAACTTTCCTAGAACTTTAAATTTGAGCATAGCAAAAACAACTGGGATCATCAAGTTGAGAAGATTTTGGAAAATGAGCAGGTTAAGATCCTATGGGACTAGGATCCAAAAAGTCAGGCATCTTGTTCATAACATTCCTGATGTAACAGTTTTTGAAAAGAAAAAAATCTGATTCATTGATGTTGCTATACCAGGTGATGCTAGGATTGTGGAAGAACAATTGGAAAAAAATTATAGAATACCAGGACAATCTAGATTGAAGTTGAACACTTATGGAAAAACGCAATCTGTTGCTATACCAATTGTGATTGCAGCACGTGGAACCTTACCTAAAGTGCTTCCTCAATATCTGGAAATATTGATCTGTCCTAAATCCCCTAACTTTACAGAAAGACACCCAGCTTGGGAATGCCTATATCCGTGATGGCGAACCTATGGCACACGTGCCGGAAGTGGTATGCAGAGCCATCTCTCTGGGCACGCCAGCCGTCGCCCGTTGCTCTTCCGGGTTCCGGTGTACACATGCACGCTGGCCAACTGGTCTTTGCGTGTGTGGGAGCGCCAGAAACCGGAAGCTCAGCTTCCTGGCACGTGCATGCGTGCCAGGGAACTGCTCTTCCGGTTTCCAGCACTCCCGCACGTGCGTGCCAGGGAGCTGCTCTTCTGGTTTCCGGCACTCCCCCACCCACGCACTCCGGTTTCAGCACTCGGTGCCGAAAAGGTTCGCCAACACTGGCCTATATTCTTAGATGCTAACTTAATAATTCTTAGCTCCTTGGTTAGATTTGAATTATTAAATTTCCACCAGTCTTACACTATGAATCTAATTGTAGATTACCCACACATAATAATAAACAACAAATACCACAAAGGCTTACTGTATACTGGAGGGATCAATCATAATAATACAATTTTGGTTAAGAAACAAAACAAAACAAAAAGCTGATACAGGTCTAAGAAAATATAACTCCCCTTAATTTTTTTTTTTGAGCATTGCTTTTTAATGAGTCAGTGGGATATGCCATATTCTATTTGATACCACAAATCAGAGAAAAGGAGAAAGGAAGAGACAATTCCGTGTGGCTTTTGACATCAAAAAATACAATGGAGAAAAGAATTCAAAGGAATCTACTGAGACCTGACATTTGGTACACTGCATTACAAAGGAGATGATCCAGTCAACATTTCCCGCAAATTCTATTCAATGGAGTTAAGCTGAGCATTAAACGAGTTAATTGGATAGAAACTGAACCGACCACATGTGGAGAAGTTACTGTCTGGAGTCTTGAGATGATAGCAAGTGCTACAACCCTGCACTCTTTCAGGCTTCCTCATCCAGAACTCTGGTTCTGACTTTTCAATGACAGTTTGGTTTTCAGATAGGACAAGTGTAAGCAACTTTTGGGTATGGATGAATTGCTTGTTTGTTTTTTAAAATTCAGCTGCATTAAATCAACTCAAGATTTAGTTCCTTAAAAAAAAAGTTATGCAGCCTAAAATTATCAGTTAGAATGATTAATGATATAACTTTCCATGGACTCTGTGGCCTCCATATATCCTACATGCTGCCCAACTCTGAAATACAGTCTAGAGCTTGTAGAGGATAATCCATGCCTTGGTCAGAGAGTGGGTGATTTGAGTAAAGAATGACTCTGATTGAGCCTCTGACATCTGTGCAGGTCTGCTTGATGTTCTTGGTCAGTATGGGTTCCTGCCAAACTCTGAGGCCAATAAAAACTTCTAGCTATCAGATTTGGGGGGAGGGGGGGAGGAAATGATAGACACCTAAATATGCCAATCAGTACAGTTCCAAAATTCTCTTTCAATAATTATGCTCTATTCCTGAAGTTATTTCGAAATATAAGCTTTCTAGAAGGCAATCATTAAAGGTCACCTGAATAAGAATGGAGTCCCCTTTTACCTGTAAAAATTTGAAATTTGATTAAAGTAGGAGGAAATAACTTTTCTGCCACAGCCTCACTTATGAATGGCCCATTTGGGATCTGTCAGGATCCACCACTGCCAGGTTTCAGGGAACCTCTAACAGCCAATTTAGTATCTCAAGCCTTTCCTTGAATGGTATGGAATTGCTTTCTTCTGGATTTTCAGTATAGCCAGGGGTGGGTTCCTCCCGGTTCAGACCGGTTCTCCCGAACCGGTAGCGGCCTGCTGGATATGTCACGATGACATCACCAAACCGGATCGGTCGGTGCGGTCCGTGGGGGCCGCCATCTTTTTTTTGAATTTGTTCCTAATTTTTTTCCCCGAAATTTTTTTTTTAAAAAAATTTCCCTTCTGAGCATGCGCAGAAGCCAACTTCCGGCACTGTGCATGCGGTCACCATCTTTTTTTCGGCTTTGGGTTTTTTTTGGATTTTTTTGGGGATTTTTTTCAGATTTTTTGTTACTGCGCATGCGCAGTAACAAAAGGAGTGAACTGGCAGCGAGGTAAGTTGGAACCCACCCCTGAGTATAGCCACATCTGATTTGATATTGTGGCATATAATTTTAATCTGCTGTTTGTGGATTTTTGTTAAAAGCAATGTATATAGTTTTATTTTTGCTAGCCACCTTAGGAAGCTTTTTACCTTAAAAGAAGCTTAGAAATATAGATAAAATAATTGTAATTATCAACTTGTCTGCTACCCTGACAGCTCTTGGTGAATTGACATAAGCACTCTGCAGATGTTCAAAGCTTTTGTTTCTTCTGCCCATCCACTTTTAAACAGTTCATGTTGTCTATCCTGTTGTCCTTTCTCTTTCAAAATTAAACAGTCTTCCTTCCTTCCTTCCTTCCTTCCTTCCTTCCTTCCTTCCTTCCTTCCTTCCTTCCTTCCTCCCTCCCTCCCTCCCTCCCTCCCTCCCCTTCTTTCCCACCCATCTCACTGTGAGACTTCTTGGTTTTTCTATAGATATCACTGAGTATTTAATATGACCCCAAAACTCTTGAACATTGGTTGTGCTAAAAATGAAACATTTCATTGGAATAGCCTAGGAATTTTGTTCTAAGAGGTATCTGAACTTTGCTATTGTAAAGTAAGGAAGATGACTTGATGGAAATATACAGGAACTGTTACACAGATAAAAGGGGATGAAACATTTTGAAAGTTCAGAATGAGATAACATTTGGAAGCAGCTCAGGCAGACACCTCCCTAAATTTACTGAAGCACAACAAGGCGGAGGAGATACACATTAATCAGATTTGCAAGATTCTATTATTATAGCCAATCTCAATAAAAGTAAATTTAGCCTTAATGTGAAGTTGATTTCCTAGTCTGGTCTACATAGTGGGCTGACAACTACAAAGAGAGATGTATTTGCTGCCCTTCAGGCTTTTTCTTATCTTGAGGGTCCTGCTGTAGCTAGAAATAGCCTCAACTTTCCTAAAGAACACAGTTGTCTCAGTTGATACTGTAAATGGAAATGTAATATATGATCTGGCAGACTTGAAACATTTTATGGCCATGGTGATAATGCTGAATCTCTATTACATTGCACTGTATCCAGGCATATGGAATGTCAGTTATCACTGTAGCTGAATAGTTGACTGTGTGCTTTGCATGATCCCAGGTTCCATCTTTGGTTTCTCCCAGGTAGAATAACTCTTTGCTGTCACCTGGTGGTCACCTGGATTTTGCAGTCCAAGTAGCCTTCCCAGAAAGCCTTGAACTTAATAGAACTGAACTAGATGGTTTATACAGTCTGACTTCACAACTTAGATGCTGAGAAGTCTTAAGATATGAACCGCAAAATCCTATATTGAAGCATCAGTCCCTGAATGTATTGATCTGCAGCTGTTTCCTGAAGGCCATTTGTAGGAATAACTATCATAGTTCTGGTTACCCTCTCTTAAAAGCAACAACTCAGATAGAAAATATTGAGAGAAGACCCTCCAGACTTAATCATATTTTAAAGTCATGCTTGCCTCTCTCAGCATTAGTAAAGTGGTGCTATAATTCAGCACAGCTCAGCTTTAACTGGCAGCATTGTTGGTTGAAAGGCAAAATATTGGGAAATGTTAGAATAAACAATCAACAGGAGGAGTCAATGATTTAAACTGGAATATTTCTTGCCAAGCTTTATTTTTTTAATTATGAAATTCTTGGCTCATTTATGGATTTTATGTAATCTGATCTTCCAATCTTTGCATACTATAGTGCTCTTATTTGACTTTACATACATACCATACACAAATACCTGTTATAGAGGAAAAGTTTTAAAAAAACTGTAGAAAAGCTGCTCTTTACAAAACCTTCTGATTATGGTGTTGTTAAAGACACTCATTTGGGAAGGGTTCTCTGCAAGGCAATGGAATGAAGAACCAGTGGACCTCCAAATACTCAGTTTCCATTACCAGGCTGGCAAAAATGAGGGAAATTGGGGATCTCAACAACATCTGGAGAAGAAGTACAGATTCTCCCCTTCTAAAATTCTTTTACACTGAAGACAACAGTAGACCATTTAGGTAGCAATCACTTCTTTTCCAGATGTGTCGCCTTGAGAAGGTTTTAAATAAATACGCCAGAAACAAACCTGGAGTGTTTTTGAAGCAAGCAACTCTGTTTTAGTACAGAGTTATGTCTTTTGTACTCTGGTTTTGGTGAAGTGAAAGAGCATGCATGTGCATACCCAAACACACACATTTTTTGTAGATATATTTTAATATTTCAGCTGAGAATTGAATAACAAAATCCAGACAAGAGTCCCAATCTGCAAAGTAGTTCAAGATATGAACATTTGGACAATCTGCTTAAAAATGGTAATAAAACAAAATTCATTGATATTCCTAATTCAGAAGCAGTATGCTTCCTGAATATTACCGTAGACCAACTATGGTAAAAGCTCTTTACGCCTATGTTCAACTTCTAAGAAATAGTGATTCTCACTTTTAAAACAGGATCCTGGACTAGCAGTTGCCTAAATACTAACAGGCCCCTTTATGCTCACTGTCCAACTAAAAGAATTCAAATTGTGACCTGTGCCCAAACAGATTTCAGGCAGCAATTGCTTTGGGCTTGCATATAAAAGTGGCATGGGAAAAGCTTGGCTATGAATAATAAGAGTCATAGTCTCACACTCTGGTAGGTGTTGCTGGGGAAGGCTGAAGATAGACCTGGTAAATTGGGCACCACAAAGAATTAAGAAGAAGCCTCTTTGAGCAAATAAATGACTATGTAGGAAAGGCCCCAAGCTAGGATAGCTAAACCAGAGGCACAATGCAGTTAGGGAGAAATGAGAGAAACCCCTGATGGGAGGTTAACAAGGCTGACAATAAGCCCAACAAACAAGATCATCTATTACACAATTAGCTGCCCGAATCCATGCTGTGAACAGGCAGTAAACAGCTGACAGGGGGAATGACAGGGACTGGAGTGGAACAGAAAGTTGGTTGTTGTTTTTTTCTGCTTGCAGAACATGAAGAACCTTTAGGGCTGAATTGGGACTTTTTAAAGTCCAAATCTTTCCAAAAGAACCAAAACGAGGAGCAGTTTTTACAAAAAGTAACAGTAAGGTAAACAGGCTTTAATTACACACACACACACACACACACACACACACACACACACACACCTATATACCTACATACATACACACAATTTATTCTCACATGGCATTCAATATGGATAAAACAAACTTGTTTTAATATTTTAAAATGTCATTAAAACAGATAAAATCACTATTAAGCTAATTAAAATGTCAAAAGTTCTTGCTAAAGAAGAAACTCTCGACTCTTTTCCTAAAAAGAGAAAGAGTTTGTGGCCTGAGCATAACTTCTGGAAGAGCATATTCTTGGGAATATCATAAGAGAAAACTCTCTGCTATGAGTGTGAAAGATGGACCTTGAAGAATTAGATTCCAAAATGGGGATTTTCCTGCTGACCTTAATGTTTCTACATACTCATATGGAGATCAAACTTCCATCAGACAACCAAGCCTAAATCTATTTAGGGTTTTTGAAGATTAAAAAAGCATACCTTAAAGTACTGTAATGCCAAGAAAAAATAGACAGCTACTGCAAGTTTCTCAAGCACAGATACACTCTCAATATTAGGCACCAGTTAGCAGCCCACTTGTTTTATTTAGCTACAATTGAGACTTCCTGATATCCTTAAGGAAAGCCCATATGAAGTACAATTTATCAGTTACACTTTCTTTCTCCCTACAGCTCTCTTCTCCCAACTCTCAATTTTATTGGACCATGCAAACATATGCCTCAAATTCTGTCTACTAAGAAAGTATCATCAACATCAACATCACTACAATCACCTTTCTATATGGCTATGAGTTGGAGAAGGGGAGTTGGAGAAAAAGGCAAATGAGGAAAAGGATGCAAATTCTTTTATCATTATTCACCTCCACATGTCCTCCTTTATATTTTGGTCCTTTGTTTGTCTGTTCCCCATTAGGAATGGTTTGGGCTTTTTAGCTTAGGAAGAAAAGGCAAGGAAGAAAGGATGTGATAGAGATATTATTAATTATATTGGCGTAGAGCAAGTAGCTAAAGAAACAGAAACTGGAATTATCCCATATAAGAGAATTATAGGAAATATAGGGCAGATCACTTGGTTTTTCAGAGAAGGCATGGGGAAATTATGCGATTTTGCCTCAATTACACATAGTGACATTCACTGGCTAATAGAAGAAAAGACTATTAATGATTGCAGATGGACTATACACTGCCTCATGAATTAATAGGTAGCACATTTTGAATTATCAGTTGCAGAGGAACATAAGCAGGAATGCGCTATTTTAGAATTAGAATTCTTTATTGGCCAAGTGTGATTGGACAAACAAGGAATTTGTCTCCGATGCTTAAGCTCTCAGTGTACATACAAACAATAAGTGATAAATCATGATCATAATCATAAAATACATTCTTCGTAAGTCATAAGATACAATACTCAGTGATAGTCATAGGATACTAAATAAGCAATCAATATAAAGCATACTAGGATACTAAATAAAACAATTCATATAAGTTGTAAGATACAAGCAACAAAGTTATAGTAAGATAAGGAAATAGATAATAGGAAAGATGAGAAGGATAATAGTAATACAGCCCTACTAGTTAGTGTTGTGGGAATTAGTTGTTTAGCAGAGTGATGGCATGAGGGGTGGTGGGGGGAAACTGTTTCTATTCTATTTCTCTCATAACCCAGAGGCCAGCCTCTTCTGGGCATAGAACAGTGCTCTAAATTAGTTAGATGTCTCCAATCTTCCAGGGACAGCAGAAACAGCTGGACTTGTGAGAAGTTGATGTAGGCATTCCAGAAAGTAAAGATATTAGCTTGCTCCTCAATACCTCAATACTAGCCAGCTAAGAAGCTCGGCTCTGCCTTTTGTCAGGAGAGTGGGCACACACTTCAAAACAAAGCACTGAAGTGCAACTCTCTACCATTTTTGTGTGCTTAGAATGCTTTTGCATGCAAGGCCAAATGCATTGTTGGAAATAAAGGTAAAGCTGGGGCTTTCCTTTGCAGTGAATTCTTCTTTGTTAATGAAAGAATTGAAACACAAAAAAGTGGGTAGGTCACAAAGCCTAAAAAGCACTAAGGAAAGCATCTGTGGGATGCGTGTTAGCCACCCAGCAGACAGACCTTGATCTATTTCATAAATAACTGTTTTCTCATTGTTTTGTTTTGTTTTGTATTAGAGCTATTGATCCCCTTCCTTCTGCTTTCTTTTGCATGAAGAACAGAGCCAGGAGGCAAGCATAAATGAAACAATTGCACAGCAGAAGGTGTGTTGGGATTTCCATTGTATGAGAATGAATTGAAGGAGACAACCGAAAACTCACCACTGATGTGAGATGATAGTGGCTACCACCTTAAGTGGATTACACACATTCAGTGTGGAACACCAGCTTCAGTGTACCTTCAGAGATAATGTAATATTGAATGCAAGGGCCTATCTGAAGGCTTCCCAAGGGCATCTTGTTGGTCAAAGTAAAAAAAATAATTATGGAATAAGGCTTTTCACTTGATCCTTATGTGTGACTTTGTAGTAACACAACAGTATGGCTACAATCACAGAAGGAGTAACAACTAGATAAAGACAAAGCTAGATAGAAAATCTATGTTCAGAAGCCATGTTTTTTGGATACTACACCTTGGGAATAAACCAGCATGGAAAATAGCAATAGCACTTAGACTTATATACCGCTTCACAGTGCTTTACAGCCCTCTCTAAGCGGTTTACAGACTCAGAATCTTGCCCCCAACAATCTGGGTCCCCATTTTACCGATCTCGAAAGGATGGAAGGGTGAGTCAACCTTAAGCTGGTCAGAATCAAACTGCTGGCAGTTGGCAGTTGGCAGAATTAGCCTGCAATACTGCATTTTAACCACTGTGCCACCACGGCTCTTTATATTTATAGTTGCTTTCATGCCTTCAGTGTAAGCTAGTTTTTCTCATGAGCTTTGCTCAGTTTCAGTTTTAGGATAAGTTATCCTTTCTCTGGAAATTTACTCAAGGATTGGGGGATAGTAAAATTGTTCCGCTGGTATTAGCTGATATTTGGCTGCTTTAAACTTTGAAAGCTAGGTATCCTACGATATATGCTGTACTTATTATTGTGTGTGAATGTTTTAAATGTACCCACATTGCTTAAGACTTGTAACACACCTGAAGTATTACAGACAGAGCAGCTAGTAATGGAATCCATGAAGTGAAACAATCCATTTCTAAGTGGCAATTCTGCAGCTGGCTGAAAATGTCAATGCACACAAGAGGAGCCACGTGCTGTTAAGTCTGCTATCAGTGTAGGCGCACACAGATGGGGGGGGGAGAGAGGGGGGGGGGGGGGGAGGGGGGGAGAGAGGGAGGAGGGGGGGGGGGGGGGGGAAGGGGGGGGGAGGAGAGAGAGAGAGAGAGAGAGAGAGAGAGAGAGAGGAATGGAATGGAATGGAATGGAATAGAATGGGAGAGAGAGAGAGAGACTCTTCATCCAATTTCCTTACTCAGCCATGAGCATTTTGGAAACAGATGCATATGGGGAAGGTGTGTGTGTGGGGGGGTGGAATTGGAATTGCCCTGCATCAAGTGTTTCCTTGGCACCGAGCCACTGTCTGAACGGCAGCTTTGCAAAGGGCAGATTGCCAAGGTAGCAGCCGCATGAGCACAGCAGGGCAGTAGCACAGCCAAGTCTCAAGTGCTGCTTCTTTATTTAAGCTCCCTGCTTCTCTTGAATGCATCTTCATTGCACACCAAAGTGCAAGGAATGACCCTTGCAAGCGGGTTCAGGGCATGCATTACCTCACGTCTAGAGAAAGAGGTGGGTCAGAGCACACCTCAGTCTGTGTGATCTGCCAGCCACTCCCCAGGGTTTCAGACAGGAAGGTTTTTCCCTTCATTAATCCTGTCAACAGACAAAGCCAGGAAGGAAATCATTATACGAAGATTGTGTCTCAGTGCCAAACTGTGCCTCTTTCTAAATAGACAACTTTTGATGAATTTGGAGAATGTAACCATTCTGAAACCTGTGACTGAGGAGTTCCCAAAGTTCAGCTTTAGCTGGATCTATTTGGAAAGTCAATGTTCCCCCTTTTCTCTCGGTTGCTCCCTAACTTTGTATTTCCTATATGTATCTTACTCTATATCAGGGGTGTCAAACTCGATTTCATTGAGGGCCCATCAGGGTTGTGTTTGACCTCAGGGGGCTGGGGTGGGCGTAGCCAGGGTGGGTGTGGCCAGCTCGATGTCACTCGTGTCGGGGGCACCTGTGGTGGCTCTGCCAATGAAAACGGGCTTCCAAGCTCTGTTTTTGGCTGCAACGGCCTCCTGTAACCCTCTGCCAGTGAAAATGGAGCTCGCGAGGGCTGCCTGTGGCCTTCCCGAGCTCCGTTTTCACTGGCAGAGGCACCGCAGGCCGGTTCTTCGCTGTTTCCAGGGCGGCCCTGTGGGCCAGATCTAAGCACCCCGCGGGCCAGATCCAGCCCCCAGGCCTTGAGTTTGACACCCCTGCTCTATATTATAGCTGACTGTGTTTTCTATAGTATTTTGATTTTTAAGGAAGAAGCTAAGGATCTCAAGGCTAGAGATTGTGAATGTGAAGGATGCTGAGCTTTAGCTGTGGCACTGGAAGAAGAGGGGATCTGGGTCAAACAACCAAACCTCTATACATAGAGCTAGGTTCCCCAACTTCCTCCATCTCTCCATTTTTTTTCTAGTTAAACAACAGAGTCCCTTGGGAGTTGGGCGGCATACAAATTTAATAAATAATAATAATAATAACATGGCTCAGGCTGGTTCAAACAAGAAGGGTGCCCCAGATATTTGCTGACTCCTAGTCTTTGAGCTAGCTATGGTTCTGAACCTGACTCCCCACCCCCAAATATAATGGGTTTCTACTTCTTCATTCTCAGAAGCAGTTTTGCAGTCAGCCATCTGCTTAAGGAAAAGCAAATGTCAAAGAACATAGTGTATATTCCTATCATTTTGCTATGTTCTCCTTAGGGAAAACCTTTCTGCCAAATAAGCAAGTCAGACCATTCGGTATGTTACATAGCGGAAAAAGGAGTTTGCAAACACTTTGTCCTGCGGAGCCTTTCCTAAACTATGTTTTTCACCCAGTTTATGAATTTGACACTGGGATGTGGTTCTTTTCAACACAAGTGAGGTTTCACAAAGTAAGACATTCACTGGATCCAATGTCCCCAACACCCATCTATCAAAAGTAGAACTCAGATTTATGGAAAGACTGGTACTAAGGCTTAGTAACTAAGCTCCTTCTCAAGTGGATTTCAATTCCAATTTGGGGTAATCAATATCCAGGGATTATTGATCATGGGTGTGCCAAGGATTATCCTGTGCAACATGTTGCTTCCATATTCAGGTGGGAGCCCCTTTTTAGTTATTTCTTGTTTTTTAATTAATAAAAAATAAGAAAAAAAGCTAAACATACAGACAATAGCAATAGCAGCAAAGTTGTTTGTTTCTTCCTATAATAATCAACAGATTGTACTCGGGGCACTGTGTAGGATAAGAAATTGTATACTGCTTCATAGTGCTTTGCAGCACTCTCTAAGTGGTTTACAGAGTCTGCATATTGCCCCCAATAATCTGGGTCCTCATTTTACTGACTTCGGGAGGATGGAAGACTGAGTCAACCTTGAGTCGGTCAGGATCGAACTCCTGGCAGCGGGCAGAGTCAGCCTGTAATACTGCATTCTAACCACTGTGCCACCACAATGATGAAGATATAATATGGGAGCCTTTTTTTAAAAAAAAAATAGTGAGATGAGTCCTTCCAATTTGGAATACACAAAAAGGAAGGTGAATTGAGGAAAGTGGTTAGAGTGCAGCACTGCAGGCTACTTCAACTGACTGCTAGCTGCAGTTCGGCGGTTCAAATCTCACCGGCTCAAGGTTGACTCAGCCTTCCATCCTTCTGAGGTGGGTAAAATGAGGACCCAGATTGTTGGGGGCAATATGCTGACTCTGTAAACCGCTTAGAGAGGGCTGTAAAGCACTATGAAGCGGTATATAAGTCTAAGTGCTATTGCTATTGCTATTTCTCAGAAATTCTAGTAAGACCTTTTAAAGTTTGAATGGCTTACTTCAGGGGTGTCAAACTCACGTCGTCATGGCGTTGTCACGTAACATATCGTGACTTTTCCCCCTTCGCTAAACTGGGCATGGGCGTGGCCAGTGTGTGACGCATCCAGCCTGCGGGCCGCGAGTTTCACAGCCCTGGCTTACTTGGAACAGGAACTAGGGAGCATCAATGAGCAAATACCCTGTTTTCCCCAAAATAAGACATCCCCTGATAATAAGCCCAATCGGGCTTTTGAGTGCATGGCAATAAGGCCAAGCGCTTATTTCAGGGTTCAAAAAATATAAGACAGGGTCTTATTTTCGGGGAAACACGGTAGGACATCAAATCCAGCTCCAAAATGTCTCTATGGTCATAAAGACATAGAGATCTAGTGCCTGGAAGGCTCATGAAATCATCCGTAGCACAATTAATTGAATAATTTTTGTATTTATCAAATTTGTACACTGCCCATCTCACCTAAGCGACTCTGTGTGGTTTAGAAACAGCATCATAAAGTAAAAAAAAGTGATTAAAAAACACAGCTAAAAACATGGTTAAAATGTACAAGTTAAAAGTAAAAATCAAAGTGAAAAAGTTAACAAAGCTAAAAGTGGATTATGTGAATTCAGGTTGGTTTTCCTGAGGCACTGCGAGCAAATGGTGGCTATCTTCAATTCCTTCCACTGGTATCAGAATTTCTTATCCTACACAGTGCCCTGAGTACAATCTGTTGATTATTATAGGAAGAAACAAACAACTTTGCTGCTAAGAAAAGAGCATTAACAGGCAAAAAGGGAAAAAAAGTCACCACAGTCAAGAATTTTGCACGCATACGCAAGTTGCTTTGGTGACCCAAATTTCACCTATTTGCTTCTCATATTTGTACCAGCATTTTTCCACGAAGAAATTTCTATCTATCCTGCTTCTAATCATGGCATTTGTTCCAGTGATTTCCAAAGCAATGAGGTACGTTATCTTGCAAAGCAAACTCTTTAGAACCAGTGTGTAAGAGAGAGAGAGAGAGAGAGAGAGAGAGAGAGAGAGAGAGAGAGAGAGAGAGAGAGAGAGAGAGAGAGAGAGAGAGAGAGAGAGAGAGAGAGAGAGAGAGAGAGAGAGAGAGAGAGAGAGAGAGAGAGTTAATTACCTGGTGTGCCTGTTTAATGATCCTTGGACATAGCTTAATAAATACATGAGTATTAGCAGCATTTAATGTTACTCATTAATTTATAAGCCTTTTTAAAAAGTCAGATATTTGAAGATTCAGGAATGCACTGTAACATTCTGTGAAATTTTGCTGAGACTGAAAATTCACTTGGGCAGATTGGCATGGTTTGAACCAATGGAATAAAGTAAGTAGAACTCACGTGTTAAAGGAGAGTGAGAATTTATTAAACTTTAATTTAATAGAAAATAGGTGTGCTAAATCACTTGTGTAGTTTATAGTATTACATGAAGGATTTTTCTTGCACTTGTTCTCTCAAGCTGTCAGTTTATTAGGGTGAAGGACTGAACATTATAAACTGGAACAATCCACTCACTGTTGGCAGTAAATTCAGGAGAACTGAGAGCTGCCTCTAGGTTTTTTTCTGTGCCAGATCCTGAGACCTATTCCTTTCTCATGCTAGAAATTAATATTATACATAAAGCCTTAGTGCCCAGTTACCTGCAGGATTGTTAACTTTGAAGAAGCTTTCATCTCAAATTGGGATTCTGAGAATTCTCTCCTTGTGAGATCCAGGGAGTGGGAGAAGGGAGTAAGTGTAAGCTATTTAATAACATAACAGAGTTGGAAGGGACTTCTATTAACTTCTATTAACCTACAAGCTGATACCCGTGCTTCGCTACGAAACTATGTGATGGGGCTTGATAAATTGACACTTAAAGCTTGAAAATGAATGAGTAGTTAAAAAAGGGACTGTATTATTTCGTTAGAGATGGTAAGCTAAGTTTCTGTTACAGATGAAGACATTATTTGCATAGCATAGACTTTAAATTCGTCCCTTAGATGAATTGCTCAGGACCTCCCTGTAAACAACATTCCTGGTTTTGCTCTCTGGCTGGAGGATGACCAGGCTGTCAGGTGAACTGACTCTGGAGCATGCCACATAGAACTGGCCATGGGAGAAACAGGCAGCTTCCCTTACTTGTGTTTTCCTAATCACATCTGTAAATCTTTTCCTCCGTTTTTTGCCTCTTTTCCCTTTAACTGGTGTTACAGTAGAAGGAACAGATTCGTCTGAACTGAGGAGGAAAATAAGGGGGAAAAAATCTGTCTCTGCCTACCAGCATCCATCGGTATTCATCTGGCTAGCGTGGCTTAACTCAACTGTCCTGTAATAAAGCTGCTTGCTGCTGTGAAAGCAAAAGCGAACAGAAACTCCTCTGCTTGTGTTTTGCATTTGGATCAGATTTCTTTTCAGGTGGGGAGGGGGGAGTAGAACTCCTTAGCATCAGAGCTTGTTATTATTAATATAAGAAATACTCATGCTGCGATGGTCATTTTGAAAAAATCCTTTCTTAGTGAGCACCTAGAAGCCAAGAGGAACATACGTGGCAAATTTCAAGTTTGTAGGCTTTACAGTTCTGGAGATTTTGTGATTAATGCGTGAGTGGTTTTCGCTTTTATATATATAGATTTCTCTGAGGTCGTTCCATTATTATGGAACAATTTACCTCCCAAACTGTAGGTGGCAATCTCCCAGTAATATTTCAAAAGGCAATCCAATTGGAGACTTTTTGCTGGGCTTTTAATTTATGACAATTAATTGGGGAGTTGCTTATGATTTGAATGCTGGGGGTGGGGGAAGCGAGTTATTGTTTTGCTGTTTTAATGGATTTTATATTTCAGGGTTGTTGTTGTTTTTTGCACACAAGGAGTCCTTGTGGAGTTGGTGGTATACAAATGATGTAAATAAATAAAACAGCAGAGAAGAAAAACAGAATCGTAGGTTGCATAGGGTAAGACCCTGTTGTTAAAATTCTGGTCATGCACAAGCCCCACTTTGCATATTAGTTGAAGTCTCCTTCCAGTCCATTTCAACTCTTGGTGAATTGATAAACTTGTTCAGTTGTCTTCTTGGCAACAATAAGGAAATAGTTTGTTATTAACTTCTGCAATGTCGGTAATGCCTATTTGGAAAATTTTTATTCAGTGTGAACCAGAAGAATTTTTGTCTTTTTCTTAGACAAGGGCAAAGTGGATGAGTCTTTGCTATAGTGGTAAAAAAAAGCAAGGGAAAAATGTGGTGGGGTTTTTTGGGGGAGGGTCTTCCCTGGTGGTTCAAATAAAAAAAAAATCATTTTTTAAATTATTTGCTCTATCTTTGAAATGGATTTTTGTCCATTGTCCCCCTAATAGTAGTTTCAATTTTCCTTTAAAAGTTCTGTGAAATGATTGATTAGCTTATAAGCTTGAGCAGTAAAATAAGGAATATTTCCACTCCTCGGTCACTCAAAAAGCATTTTGCACTGTGTCTATAATGGTATTCACAATTGGTGACATTGAAATGGAGAGAACAATGCAGCAAGAGAAAATAAAATCAAAACCAGAAGATGGAGTGAGATCACCATTCACAACAATTCTGCAATAGATTAAGCTGATAGCATAAATAAGAGAAATACTTGCCCAAAGTCACTAGTGACCATCGTGGATGATTGGGAACCTAGTTTTCCCCAGGCCTAGTCTGACATAGACCCCACGATGGTTCTCAAGATCAGTAATAGGAGAAACATAAAAAAGGCTGCCTGCCAATAGACAACTGTCCCTCATACACAGCAACAAGTGTGTGTATTTGAAAAAAGTGAGCAGAAGAACTGTATCTCAGTGAAAAATCAAAAATTAGAAGTTAATATTCCATGCTTGTTCCGTAATGACCTTGGATTTCTCTATGGAAGCATCCTTCCCTAAAGCAGGAAAGGCAATGTTTGAAGCTTTAAAAAGTTTCTGAAAGCCCCAAAAATGTCTTCTGAAGATGACATTTGGTGGTCATCATTTCAGGGGGTGGGTGAACATCATTGCAAGGGGATGCTGAAATTTTTAGGCATCTTTTGACTTTGGGGGTGGATTGAGGGATTAGGGAGCAGAAGACTTCCTAGAGCCGTGATGGCGATCCTATGGCACGCGTGCCACAGGTGGCATGCGGAGCCATATCTGAGGGCACGCGAAGTGTTGCCCTATGTCAGCTCCAGTGCACATGTGCGTGCTGGCCAGCTGATTTTCGGCCTTGGGGAAGGCTGTTTTCGCCCTCCCCAGGCTTCAGGAAGCTTCCCTGAAGCCTGGGGAGGGCGAAAAATGGCCCAACGGGCCTACCGGAAGTTGGGAAATGGACTTCTGGTTTGCCCGTTGGGCCGTTTTTCGCCATCCGGAGGGTGAAAAACGGCCCAACGGGGGGGGGGGACGGACATGCGCAGGGATGTGCGCATGTGCAGTGTGGCGCACGTGGGGGGTTGTGCGCTGGCACGTACACGTGCTAGTGCACCCACGTGCTTCCATTTTTGGCACGCAAGAAGAAAAAGGTTCGCCATCACTGTCCTAGAGGAAAAATATTTTTTTCCTTTTCTTCTCCCCAAAACCTGAAAAATCAAGCTTTCCTAATTTAGCCATCTTGTTGCTAAATTTTGGAAGTGTTAATTTATACTGGGCCACATAAGGCCCATGGACCAGTTGTTTATTCCTGGATTAGAGACATCTAGGCAATTGGGAAATGGATTTCATGTCAAGGAAGCCTTTAGAAACATTTGCTGTATTAGAGTAGCTATGTATATTGGTCAGGTGGAAAAGAGGAGGAGAACAGCCATATTCTGAAAACGTTCCTAGAGTAGCTTAAACATGCTTTATGGGATGTAATTTCCATTGAAGCAAGCAGGTCTTGGTCCTAAATAACAATTTTTTAAAAGTTAGGATTGGACTGTAGATGATAAAAGAGAGGAGAGAGAAAATGAAGAGGATGGTTGCTATTTTAAGGACAAGCTGTACTAGTTTGGAAATTGTCATCTGAACAAAGCTATTTTCTGGCTTTATGCCCCTAGGCCAACCACAAGCTGCAATATTTTTTATTCTGGTCACACTGGATACCTTTTTACCAGCCTATCCAGCTTAATAAGCGAAGACCATTTCTAGAAATACAATCAAAGACTTGACAGTTCTTGGGAAAAGAGGGATACCTGTTTGAGGATGGGTAAAGAGAATGTGTTGCTTTTCTTTTCCTGATCCTAATGATTATTTTTCCATGACAAAAAATAAAGAATGGCAAAAATAACCAGAGTGCACCACATCAGAGTGTTTTCCAATAATGCAGAGGACAAAATAAAGACGCACACCAAGTGGAATGGGCAGTAATGATATGTTATGGCAGCAACTCTTGCTAGCTAGAGCTTTTCTCCTATCCAGCCACATGTTCCCTTATTGTTGTATGTCTATGAAAATTCTCAGTCATCCAGGTCATGGCTGTCCCAAAGTTGATTTTTCAAAAGGCAACTGGATTTTCTTTGTTTTTCCTCAAAGACGTTTCACTTCTTATCCAAGAAGCTTCTTTGGTTCTGACTGAATGGTGGAGAAAATGCACCTTTGGGATTCCTTTATTGTTGTTACAAACAAAACCATACCTATGCTATTTACTTCCATGGCACTCTTTTTATATTTGTTTTACCCATGCTGCCTGTCACGAACACCACTTGACCAGTAAATGGTTGTTGCGAATTATGTCTACTATACAATTTAAAGAGAGGTGGCTCCAGATTAACAGAAGAACATCTGCAAACTGCCTTCTCATTTGTCTCCTGCACAATTTTATACTCCTGGTCAAATCTCACAGCTGCCATTCCAGCAGTATCCCTGCTATTGTGTTGCCCAAGGACAAGGCATGAGAATAACATAGTAGATTTCAAACCAAAGTGTTTCAGAACATCAGTGAGGACAGATTAAAAATAAGCTGGTGGCTTGCAGACCTGACATCTTGGCATTACACTAAGGCAGTTGTGATGTTAGTGGGCTTCCAGCATGCTAGGGTCTCAAAACTACCGAAGGGTAGCACAGATTGATGCCAGTCCTAAAATAAGAAATTCAGTCTTTCACGATGAAGACATAGCATTTCCTCATTGATCTTCACCAACTGGAACGGCAGAGTACCACAGAGAGTAGAAGGATAACCATAGGCATTACTGGGGCAACGGATGAAACATGCAATGTAACATCATAAGGCAGACGTTGCCCTTAAGTGCTTGCAATACCATGATTCATGAATAAAAAGGCAATCATGATACATATTTCATTACTTTGGTGTTATTGTGATTAAGATTAACACAATACTTATAATATTTGCCTTGTGATGGAGGTTAATGAGTAATCAGTGATATCCTCCGTACCTACTCTCCAAATACAGTTGCAGTTATGCAAATGAAAATCAGCATTAAAAAAACCCAGCTGGCTTTATCTCTTGAAGTTAACTATCTGGACTGGCTGCAGTTTAGAAGGTCCTTTCCCAATCTTGCTATCAGATAATCTTTTAACTTGGAGATACCAGAGACTGAACATTCTCTGATGTTCCACCCTTATCTCAATTACCCTTATTTATCCACTCCAGAACAGCAGTATAAGGTTTCTGATGGCTGCAGTCTGGCTAAAGTGCCTTTCACACAAGAAATTCCAACTCCCAACAACTCCTGAGAAACCAAGGTTTCTTCCTGCCCAGAGACAAATGCCATGAGCTCCCACATGCTATCCTGCCCTTCACATTTTAGCTGGAGAAAATTACTGCCTGCTCTGGCTCCTGCTTCATTGCCGAGCAAGGAGTTGAACTTACCTTTGGGATCTGCTCGTGGGAGAAAGGTATTTGGCAATTGGGATGCACTGAAAATTCTTTCAAGGTAGAACAGGTGATTGATTAGCAGATCTCTTTTAACCTATCTGCAGTTACATTACTGAAATAACACAATGGCTAGTTTTGTTGCAATATTACACAAGTATTCAATGTTACTCCATACTCCATATGGAAGTAATAAAATGATGTATGTCAGGGTAAGCAGAAAATCCCCAGAGAACCAAAGGCAGTTTTCTAATGTCCTGCAGAGATCCTTCATAAGAGCCACCAAACAAACAACCTAGCTCTGAAGAGCCCTGTAGGGCAAAAGCAAACATGGTATCAAAATTCAGTGTTTTGGTTGCTTTCTGATAACCGAGTGTCTTATAACTGGACACACTATTCGTTTTGGCCATAATATTCCAAATACACCCCTCAGTTCACAAAGATTGGGTGATTTTGGTGTATAACAATTTGGTTCATTTAACCTGCTAAAACAAATGCTGGATTTGAACACATTGAACCACTAACAATTCAATCCTACTTCCTCTTAGTTCAGCATGTTATGAAAACCCAGCGATTATGTAATGCAAGACAGGGCCATCTGCAAAGGTGCGTGTGTCAGAAATGACAAAATGGTTGCCACAATCATGTGATGAAAGCCTTGCCCTTTTTTTATGATCTTTGCATGACACAATAGGACACATTTAAAAAAGAAATAGAATTTCAATCTCACAATTGGCAGTCATCACTTTCCCCTTTCCTTTCCTTTCCTTTCCTTTCCTTTCCTTTCCTTTCCTTTCCTTTCCTTTCCTTTCCTTTCCTTTCCTTTCCTTTCCTTTCCTTTCCTTTCCTCCCTTGAATGTCTCTCATGAAATATATAATTGAAGCATGGAGCGAGGGGGCACACCCTTGAAAGTATATAATAATTGACTAAATATCTAAAGAAAAATTAATGAACTAGTTTGGAAAACTCTTCCTTCCCTCTCTGTTGAAGAAGAACAAACTCAAATGTTGACAAAGGACTGACATCAACAGTCTGTTCTTTGTTTTAGCAATGTTATTAAGTTCCTATTTTTTTAAGTCTCCTTGTGCCCATATCAGCTTACTTAACCTAAAAAAAAAGACAAAAAGGAATGGAAAGAAACTTAAAAGGTTTACATGTCCATTCTCTTGACAGTGCTAGTCCCAGGTTTTAACTTTCTATCTTTTCCATCTGCTCAAGGAATCATGAAAGTTCTGCTTGGTCAAAAATTCAAACCTAGTCCATTTCTGTTTCAGAAACACATGGGTTTTGTTACAGTTTCTGTTGCAGTAGAGCATATAAAAATACACAAATTCCTTTATTTTAACAAGACAATTAAATTTGCACATATAGTAATGATTTACATTTCCTTGCCCTTTGCTCTCTGTCTTAGTGGGAGGAGGAGAACCAGGCTGATTTATTTTCAGCCTATAAAATAAAATTCATAACTAGAGACCTCAGGATCTGTTCCAAAGGACTTCCCTTGCTTCTTTTATGCTCATACTAATTTATAATGTAAAGTGCCGAGAGTTGTTGGAAGATTTTAAATTTATCTAAATAGTTTTCAGTCTCAATAAATAAATGTTAAAATAACAATCACATAGTAAAGATAATGTAATTACTCAATCAACGTAAGTGTTGATCGAGTCCAGTATTAATCCTCCCATAATGAACAGCCAAATGCTTCTGAGGGGTCTCAGATGGTACTCAAGACATAAAATCAATAGCTTTTCTTTCTGTGTGTCCCCCAAACAATTCTTATTCAACATTAATTCCCACTGAAGATGGAGGTTACTCTTATCTATCCTAATAGCCTCTTCTCTAGCCAGTCCATTCAGAAAACTAAAACTTATCCTTTATTAGAGCCGAGGTGGCGCAGTGGTTAGAGTGCAGTACTGCAGGCTACTTCAGCTGACTGTTCAGCAGTTCAGCGGTTCAAATCTCACCGGCTCAAGGTTGACTCAGCCTTCCATCCTTCCGAGGTGGGTAAAATGAGGACCCAGATTGTTGGGGGCAATATGCTGACTCTGTGAACCGCTTAGAGAGTGCTGTAAAGCACTGTAAAGCGGTATATAAGTCTAAGTGCTATTGCTATTGCTATTGCTATTGGATTAGTAGAATTTATAAGTATGAGAAATTGTAGCCTGAAAAATTAAAAACTCATAATAAAAGCTAAGCATACATCTGTAGCCTGGTTGACCAAATAATACCATTAGTCTTTCCTAATATCTGGAGGCTGTGAGAATCCAGAGAATCTTGACTTCAGCTCAACCGAAGCTGACGTTGCAACCCCCTTCCCCCATTTTTGGAGATTTTCCATCTTTGGTTCTTGATGGGATGGCATTCTTCCATACACGCCTGGTGTACAATTTGGGGGGCCCTCTTCAACAGCTTCTGCTTTCGAAGCTGTTAGAGCAGGTAGTAGCTGTGTCTAAGAGGCCCATCACACAAGTCCATCTTATATGCTAGTTGCACTCATTTCTGGATCAGGAGATCCTGCTTACAGTTACTCATAGCTTGGTCATTGTAAAAGGCAAAAGGATGGCCTTGAAGGATAGGAGGAAGAACATGCTTCAAATTCCCTCGATGAACAGGCATCACCTTGCTGCACACCTGCAACAAGACCCAGGAGGTGTGTTTTGTTTGTTGCAGCACCTGCATTTTTGAATAGCAGATTCCTACCCCCCCCCCCGGGTTTCAGATGGCCCTGACTTTGTTGTCTTTCATAAAGCTTTAAATACTTGGATTTTCTCTTGGGCACTGGGACAAACCTACCAGGTAAATGATTGGGAATGTTGAACACATTGAACTAACTTCCTTCCTGCTGTGGTTACAGCACGCATTCTGCATCCCAAGCACAATCTGCTTCAAAGATTAAAATGATGGGCCTACATTACTAAGAGCATTATTGACCATGTCTGCATTATGCTGCATTCTCCTCAGTTCCATGGATGCCTTCATGTAAAGAGAGCATATAGCTTATGAGTCTGTTCCTCTGAAGCCCCTGTGAGATAAGCCTAGATACCAAATTCTTCAGCACTGTGCTGTGAAACTATATTGAATCATTATTGAGGTAACAGCAAATTGCAATTCTCTCCCTCAGCCAATGCTCCACCTGACTGCAAAATGACCTAAAAGCAGAACATGGTAGGTGGAGTTATGCAGAGGAAAGGTGGAGCTGTACATGGCTTTGATTCTCAATTATTAGGATCCTTACCTTGCTGCCAATGAATTGAGCATCACCTTCACTTATTCCTGTATAAAAGAATGCTTACTGATGGAAGGAAGTACAAGGGGAAAAGTAAAGCTAGGTGTTTCGGATTTTACTGAAATTTGAACCAATGCAACAGAGAAGTTAAAGTATTGGATTAGAACCAGGACCAAATAGGCCCAGGTTTAACCCTCAGTCACTGGGTAGTTTTAGTAAACAGAACTTGAATCCCAGTCTCTGAAGGTTTCTGTTATAGGAAAAAGTGGGAAGAAGGTAGTATACATACTACCTTGACTATCTGGAGAAAAATCAGCTATAAATCTAACAAACACATTAATACATAAATAAATCCAATGTCTAGGAAGTGTGAACATGTACCCCCTCCAAAGAGTTTTGTTCTTTTTCTGCCCATATTTCACCCATCACAATCTTAACCACTTTAACGACTATACCTACAAAGCTGACTTTGCCAGGATTCTTCCAGTGTCAGAAAGTAAATCAAACAGGGTATCAAACCAGCCTGTAATTCATTTTCTGGGCATGATACCACCCTGAAATATCCCTCTGGACCCTGCCACCAAGAACACATCAGTTGTTGCTGGTGGCATCATGTTTTGGTGGAATATGGAGCAGAAATACAAGAGTGCAATCATACAGTAAAGGAATCTGAATGTTTCTCATCTGCATGTAAACTTTTCTATAGGTGAAAGCTAATTTGTGGTCTGAGAGGACATATATTTCCTGAGATGCTTTTTAAAGAAAGAATATAACAGAGTTGGAAAGGACCTTGGAGGTCTTCTAGTCCAACTCCCTGCACAAGCAAGAGACCCTATACCAGCGGTGGGTTCCTCCCGGTTCAGACCGGTTCTCCCGAACCAGTAGCGGCCCGCTGGTGATGTCACGATGATGTCACCGAACCGGATCGGTCGGTGCCGGTCCGTGGGTGCCGCCATCTTTTTTTTTTTAATTTTTTTGAATTTTTTGGGGGGGATTTTTTCCCGGGTTTTTCTTCTGCGCATGTGCATGCGAGGTCCGCCCTGCATTTAATAAGGCAGCTGCTGCCACTCTGGGACTTTCCTTCAGCCACCGCTGCAGCTAGAGCTCCCATCAGGATTGAAGGTAGGCAAGAATGTTGGGGCCGCCCGGCCACGGGGAAGGGAGCTAGCAGCCTTCGCATTGACGGGAGATGCAGCTGCTATGCTGGGGCCGAGAGGGGCGGCGGTGGGGCGTCCTGGAACTCCCGGGGAGTTTCCCTGAATGGGTTTGGGCAGGGGGGTTGAAAAGCGAGCTCCAGGTGGCTCGCTTCCAGGTGCCCCCCCCCCCGCCAGCAAAAGCCGTGCAGGAAAAAACTCCGGAGTTCGGGGCGTCCTGGAACTCCCGTGGAGTTTCCCTGCACGGGTTTGGGCGGGGGGGGTTTGAAAAGAGAGCTCCAGGCAATGGCGGGCGACGGTCCAAGAGGCCGGGCAGCACCACCTGCCACTGCCTGGAGCTCGCTTTTCACCCCCCACCGGCAAAAGCGGCATCCCTGAATGGGTTTGGGCAGGGGGGTTGAAAAGCGAGCTCCAGGTGGCTCGCTTCCAGGTGCCCCCCCCCCCGCCACCAAAAGGGGGGCAGGAAAAAACTCCGGAGTTCGGGGCGTCCTGGAACTCCCAGGAAGTTTCTCTGCATGGCTTTGGGTGGCGGGAGGGGGGGTGAAAAGTGAGCTCCAGGTGGTGGCGGGCGGAGGAGCGACAGGCAGGGCAGCAANNNNCTCCACAGCCTTCCCAGTGGTCCCCCACGCCCGCTTGCCTTCCGAATTCGGCGTCCAGCCCGTGATGGGAGATGTGCCACTTCTGGCCAGGCCCGGCCAGTGGGTGGGTGGGCGGCCCTTGGGGGAGACAAAGCTGCTGCGTTGGGGCTAAGAGGGGTGGCGGCAGGAGAAAGAAGAAAGTGAAACGTGGCTGTGGTGCTCCAGGAGGGTGGGCGGTGAGGGTTGTTCACAGCTGCAAGCTGCCTCTGTCAGGGAGAGGGCCAGGCCTGCACTTGGAAGTGGCTGCCCCCCTCGCTGCCCTCCCTCCCTGCCTGGCAGGAGGAGGAGGCAGGCGAGGTGGGAGGCAGAGAGGTGCGCGGGGCTCGGCTGGGCCGCAGAGCATGTGGGGGGCCCGCCCCGGCTCTCGGGCTGCTTCCTGCTGCCATGCAAAGTTTGGCGTGCCAGGCCGATGGAGGAAGAGGCTCCCGGCGGGCGCCAAGGCAGCAGCGGGTTACCTGTTGAGGCTCGGGGCCGTGGCCCTTCCTGCCCGCCTGTCTCCCTTCCAGCTCGGTGCGCTGAGGCTCGAAGCCTCAACAGTAAACCGCCGCCGCCTCACAGCGCGGTTCCGGGATAGCGGAGAGCTTCCTTGGCCTCTCCCAAGCAATCTGTGCCGCCCCGCTGGCTCGCCGCCATCCTGAAACTGCGCTGCACCGGAAAACTCCCCCGCACATGGTGCGGTTCTGGGATGGCGGAGAGCCCAAGCAAACTCTGCCCCTGCTGCCGCTGCTGCTGCCGGGTGCGTCCATGCAGGAGAACTCCCCGGGAAGGGCTCCGTCTATGTGTCCAGACCAGGGGTGTGTGTGTCTGTGTGTGTGTGTGTGTGTTTGAGAGAGAGAGAGAGAGAGAGAGAGAGGAGGAAGAAAGAGGAAAGGAGAGAGAGAGAGACAAGAAAGAAAGAAGCAAGGAAGGAAGGAAAGGAAAGGAGGAAAGGAAGGAAGGAAAGGAGGAAAAGAAGGAAGGAACGACAGAAAGAAAGAAAGGAAACGAAGAAAAGAACAAAGGAGGGAACG
>QLTV01002265.1:6274246-6323115 GCA_003457575.1 Thermophis baileyi
TATGTGTAGTTTTAGAAGAGCTGTGTGTGTGTGTGTGTGTGTGTGTGTGTGGGTGTACATACACATACACTATATATAGTAGATAATGTCTATTTTTGTGTGCCTGTGTGTAATATGTATGTACACATATGGCATATATACAGGATTAAATAGTACATTTTGGATGTTCAGTAGTAGTAAATAGATAGGGAAATTGTATCTCGTTGAGGCCTTTGAGGCAAGGGGAGGCCAGGCACCCTAACCCTAACCCTTGATGTGAGTGACGTCAAGTTGGCCACGTCCACCCAGTCACATGACCACCCAGTCACATGATCACCAAGCCACCCCACCCAGTCACATGACTGCCAAGCCACTCCTACCCGGTCACATGACCGTCAAGCCACTCCCACCCGGTCACATGACCGTCAAGCCACTCCCACCCGGTCACAGGACCGTCAAGCCACGCCCACAAAATTAAGCCACACCCACAAAATTAAGCTACGCCCACAGAGTGGTAGTAAAAAAAATTGGAACCCACCCCTGCCCTATACCATTCCAGACAAGTGGCTGTCCAATCTCTTCTTAAAAGCCTCCAGTGATGAAGCATCCACGACTTCTGAAGGCAAACCATTCCACTGGTAAATTGTTCTCACTGTTAGGAAATTTCTTCTTAGTTCTAGGTTGCTTCTCTCCTTGCTTAGTTTCCATCCATTGCTTCTTGTCCTGCCTTCAGGTGCTCTGGAGAATACGTTGACCCCCTCTTCTTTGTGGCAGCCCCACAAATATTCGAACACTGCTATCATGTCGCCTTCTTTTTTCTAGACTTTTTGTTGTTAGTCGCAAAGTCGTATCCGACCCATCGCGACCCCATGGACAACGTTCCTCCAGGCCTTCCTGTCCTCTACCATCCCCCAGAGTCCATTTACTCTCATGCCGACTGCTTCAGTGACTCCATCCAGCCACCTCATTCTCTGTCATCCCCTTCTTCTTTTGCCCGCAATCGTTCCCAGCATTAGGCTCTTCTCCAGTGAGTCCTTCCTTCTCATTAGGTGGCCAAAGTATTTGAGTTTCATCTTCAGGATCTGGCCTTCTAAAGAGCAGTCAGGGTTGATCTCCTCTAGGACTGTCTGGTTTGATCGCCTTGCAGTCCAAGAGACTCGCAGGAGTCTTCTCCAGCACCATGGTTCAAAGGCCTCAATTCTTTCTAGACTAGTCATACCCAATTCCTGCAACTGTTCTTAAAATGTTTTAGTCTCCAGTCCCCTAATCATCTTTGTTGCTCTTTTCTGCACTCTTTCTGGAGTCTCTACATCTTTTTATAATATAGATAATATTCATAAAAATATTTATAATAAAAATAGTTATTTATAAATAAAATATTTATAGTAAAGATATTTATATAATTTTTTTTAATAAAGAAAGACACTACATTTCTAATTTGCATTGCTAGAGACACTATTATCTCCCTCTATCTCTGCTAAATAAATCCATTTTCTGAAAGCATTTACATTGTGAGCAGGCTGCTGTAAACATTTGGACTACAGTTTGAACATAGAATTAGCCTTTTCTTGGAGCACTGTATGGGTTGCTCAGCTTCCTATAGAGGGCAGGAGTCCGGATCACTTCATGAAGTGGCAAGGAAGAGGAAGGGAGGACTCAAAAACCTGTAGCTGTCACTTGGTGGTACTACAGATAAAACATGGGAGAGAATAAATGATTTCCCACTCCCAGGCACAGCACAACACTCTTGCATCCTCCTTTAATGGTTGTACGGTTGCCATGGCAACCAATGCTCTATGTAGGCCTCCACAATGCAAAATATTCCTCTGCATCCAGCCCAAAAGCAGATCAAGGGAACCTTTTGCAGTGTTCTGTAGTATCTCAACATGAGAGACTGACACCTTCTGAAGAGATGGCATTTGATCACAAAGGTCTAAGGCTCAAAGACAGCAAACAGCCCACATGCACACCAGAGGTGGGTTCTTACTGGTTCTAACTGGTTCTTTAGAACCGTTAGTAGCTCGGTGATGACATCACGGAGCCGGTTCCGTCAGTGTCTCCTTGGGCACCGCCATCTTGGATTTTGCTTCTGCGCATGCGCAGAAGCTAATTTTTGCTTCTGCGCATAAGCTATTTTTTTATTGCTGCGCGCGCACGCACGGCACGACCCTGAGCGAACCGGCAGCAAAAGGATCCAGAACCCACCCCTGATGCACACCTACAGCACTGGGGAAATGAATAGGCAGGAGAAGCACCACCAGTTTATCAAGGATAAAGTATGACCTTAATACTTAGGGGGCACAGCTTCTCTCTCCGGATAGCCATAGGAAGAGATTAAAACTTGAAACAGAGAGACCAATCCACAAGGGTAGGTGTAAGGAACTTCCACAAAGCTGATCTTGCTTCCCCTGTTTTCTATTTTGTATAAACTTATTCCCTTTTTCTAAACAAGCCTATATGTTTAGAAACCAATTAGAGACCAATGCAAATGTAATAATATAAATTTCATGCCATAACTGAATGGAATCATAATATTGGTCTCTTTAGCTGGTATCCCACTGTGCCAACTTGCCAATGGAACAATATCAGTCTGCAGAGTGAGTGTCATTTCTTCCCTGTAATCCTCTGCTCTGGTTAAATTGATTCCAGAAATTTGGGGATCCTACAGCAGTAGAAATTGAGGGTACACGGTGTTGAAGCAGGGAGGGAGAGAAAAAAAAGCACTGGAAGCTCCTTGGATGGGTGACTTTAGGCTCTATTCTAGGGGTCTCCAACCTTGGCAACCTTAAGACTTGTGGACTTCAACTCCCAGAATTCCTCAGTCAGCTTTGCTGGCTGAGGAATTCTGGGAGTTGAAGTCCACAAGTCTTAAACTTGCCAAGATTGGAGACCCCTGCTCTATTCTGTAGAGATTCTCAGTCATCCAGGTCATGGTTGTCCCAAAGGTGCTTTGTCAGGAGGCAACTGGACTTTCTTGTTTTTTCTTTTTTCTTTGAAGACATTTCGCTTCTCATCCAAGAAGCTTCTTCAGCTCGGACAGGATAGTGGGGAATGTCATTTTTGCAAATTGTAAAATACTATTTATTTTCAAATTTTCACCCATAAAAAGAATGACTTAGCACAGGTTTGGAAAACTTAGCATAGAATAAGAAAAGAACATAAGCTGCATGTGATCCTTGTGAGAGCAGCAAAATAAGGAAAGGCTGCTGAGAACAGGGAGAATGTAGAAATGTCCTCAGTAGGGTGTGAAGTTTCTACTTTTTTTCTATCACCATTTCTTTTAGGTCTTCATCTCAGTCACCTCCAAGAAGCCTCTTCTCTGTCAGTAATTAAGCTCTCTGTATGGCCATGGGAGAACAGGTCTCAGCCTATCCCAATGGCTCTCTGGGTAGGATCATTAATAGCTCTGTGCTGCACCAACAGCTTCAGATGCTGCAATCCAGGTGAGCTAATTGAAAAACCCAACTCATGCTCTTGATCAGAGCCAAGTGCAGGGACAGCAGGAAATGTCTGCATTTAATAAGGCAGCATATTTATAGAGAGGGAGATGTAAAATAAAGACCTCCCCTCTTTTTCTTCATCCTCATTAAAATTGCATGACAAAGACGGGTATAACAGGAATAACTATTATCAATTATGTATCACATATAAACTTGTGCTTAAAACACAGCGATGGCTCCAGGCTTTGGCTGCATTGGCAAACTATTTTCAGCTACAGGATCTGAAGGCCAGCAATATTGGGACAAGAATCCAAAGCCATCTATGGAACATCATGAGTCCTCTCCAGATTAGTCTACTTGAATCAATTTGAAAAAACTATTGAACATGTTTGTTGGGATATATTTCCCATTGTCCTCTACACACTCTAATATGTGAGGCAAGATAAGCATGTCCAGCCTTGTGCTGACCAATTGAATCAGAATTACAGCTTCCTGAACAGCTTTGCTGTTTTCCACATATGAAAAATGAGGAAAAATAACTTTTCATTGCAAAGGGAATGAAATGAGAACATCTGTGATGCAACTGTGCATACCCTTAGTTCTTTCCAAGTAAAACCAAAGCCAAACATAGGTAGTTTGTCTACTGAAAAATGAGGATGGAGGAGAAAAATATCAATGCTACTTGGACAGGGATAGGGGTGAGGATGGATGGGTCCAAAATTCAAATGGAAAATCCCTTCATCTTTGTCTCATATGATATTTTCCCTAGTAAAAGCTTTCCCCAAAGTTATGCCCAACAGATTAAAAGTTCATAAAATATCCCTAAACGATCTACATGCTTTGTGTTGAATAAGAGATAGAAATTTGTGGGAAGACAGTATCTAAGAGCAATCCTTACTTCTTTGCCCTCTATTCTTCCATTAATATTTAAAACTGCTAGAACAGTGATGGTGAACCTTTTCGGCACCGAGTGCTGAACAGGGAGCGCACTCGCGCTCGTCGGGGCCCCAACCTGGAAGAGGAGCTGCCCAGGGGGCATGCGCATGCTGGAAAATGAACTTTCGGTTTCCGGCGCGCACATGTGTGGCGGCAAGCTAGCCTTCTGGTTACTGGTGCGTATGCACGTGCGACAATCAAGAGCCGCAGTGGCGCAGTGGTTAGAGTGCAGTACTGCAGGCTACTTCTGCTGACAGCCGGCTGCCAGCAGTTTGGCAGATCGAATCTCACCAGGCTCAATGTTGACTCAGCCTTCCATCCTTCCGAGGTCGGTAAAATGAGGACCCAGATTGTTGGGGGCAATATGCTGACTCTGTAAACCGCTTAGAGAGGGCTGTAAAGCACTATGAAGCGGTATATAAGTCTAAGTGCTATTGCTAATCAGCTGGCCGGCACACATGCTCATGCTGGAAAATGGAAGACCAGCTCTTCCAGTTTCTGGCACTGATGCATGCACCAAGGTCAGCTGATCGTCGTGTGTGCATGTGTGCCAGAAACCCGGAAGAGGAACGGGTGATGCCGCATGTGCCAGGTGACATGGCTCCACGTGCCACTTCGGGCACGCGTGCCATAGGTTCGTCATCACGGTGCTAGAAGAACCTATTTACATCATGAGTGGGAACCACCCAGAGTTTGCTATAAGATGGTCAGCTACATAAATGTTTTACCTACCTACCTACCTACCTACCTAACTAACTAACTAACTAACTAACTAACCAAGCAACCAAATTTGTAACTTGATTCTAAATTAAAATTTTATAGCATCCCCCATAAAAATTGAATGCTACACTAAAGCCAGTGTAGTGCAAAAGATAACAGTATTGGCCTGTATTGGAAGACACAGTTCAAGTCTAAAGGGTCATGGTGATTTTGGGTCTGTCTTTACCTCTTCTATAGGAAAGGTGGGTTTTAAATGTAATGAAAAAACCAGATAGTTCAACTGGAATGGACCAATCCTGGTTGTTTAATATGATTATCACAGTTATCAGGCATGAAAGATTAGGTCCCTACATGATGGTTCAATTAAGCTGATTTATTGCCTATGCCCAGGAATCTTCTCAATTGGTTGCAATCAGATAAGGGTCAATGGCACTCAAGGGCGGTTGGACTTAGTTCATTTGTGGATATGTAGGGATTCTAGGCTGATCCTTCTTTTCACTCTGTCCCCAGGCTCTGCTATTCCTTCTCTTAAACAGTAGAATATTTTCATTCCACGCAGTTAATAATTTTTCCTTTCTGACACAATCAACATTACAATTTAATAACAAGGTTCAATAATTCTGGAAATTCACTCAAGACTTTTTGCATGGAACCCCTTGATTGTAGAACCAAATAAATATAGTAAATGCTAGGATATCTGATTCCTGTATTCTTCTCTTACTACCCAATATGTATGAGCTTACTCTGTGAGGTTTGGGAAACTTATAATGCAAATAAAAAGCCTCCACAATATCACTCCAACCCATTTTTCCCCTTTAAGGCCTTCCTCTGACACCAGTTCCAAATCTTCTTTATTAAGTAATGAAATTTCTTTGCCTCCTGAGAGATGCCTCATAATACCAGATAATGACAGGATCGCTAGGCTGTAATAGTGTGAGTGGGAGGGGTTATATAACTCAAATCTTAATGCTGGCATAGTGATATGTTAATCTAATTAGCATCCCTGTTTTGGGTGATGTAACAGCTTGCCACAAAAGCCCATACGCAGAGTTTGCAAAAATAAGGCTGGCCCATTGGTGAAGCAGCAGCCTGGGTGTGTAGGGTGCTTTATTTTGTGGAATTTGGGAAGTGTTAACATTGTATATTTATTTCAAAAGAATGGGGATAAAAGGAGACTCACAAAGTCATCCAGTAGCTTTCTGTATTATTTGAATGCAAGAAAGGAACTTCCTTAGTGGAGTAAGAAGGGAACAAGTTTGCCTAAATAGCAATAGCAATAGCACTTAGACTTATATACCACTTTATAGTGCTTTACAGCCCTCTCTAAGCGGGTTTACAGAGTCAGCATATTGCCCCCAACAATCTGGGTCCTCATTTTACCAACCTCGGAAGGATGGAAGACTGAGTTAACCTTGAGCCTGGTGAGATTCGAACTGCCAAATTGCAGGCAGCCAGCAGTCAGCAGAAGTCGCTTGCAGTACTGCACTCTAACCACTGCGCCACCGCGACTCAACAGGCTTCTTCCGAGCAGTGGTTTTATTTTTTTAATTCCCTCTAACTCAATAAAATGTTGGGAAAAAGTATGTGAATCAGAGGTGGTATTCAGCCAGTTCTATCCGGTTTGGGTGAACCGGTAGTGGCAACTGCTGGTGGCCCCGCTCACCCGCCCGGACATAATGACATCGCATTTATTCACGTTTTTGAGGCTCTGCGCATGCGTGGAAGACCGTGCGCATGCACGGAGGCAGCGCGTGCAGTGTGCGTGCGCGTGCGCGTGCGCTCACATTTGCGAACCGGTAGGGAAGGTAAATCAATACCACCCCGATGTGAATGGCCCAGGATTCTGTCAATCTGTCAGAGTGGTAACTCTCTGAAAACTGAACAGAATAGGACCAAATTTGGTGTGGGAGGAGAAGTGGGGAAAAGAAAAATTCAGAGGAAAAAATGGACTGTATCCAGCTGAGAGGTGGGGCAGAGAAAAAAATCCCCCATTGTATCTTTATGAGAGGGGCAACTGGGCAACTGCTGGGAATATTGGCAACTGTTCTATTCTAAGCCATCCTCTCTCTTCCTTTCCAGCCACATGACCGCTATTAAAGGGTTGGGATGAAAAATCCAGAAACCATCTTTTACACCTCATGCTTTCCATAACTTACATTTTATTCTTTCTAAAGCAAGAATGGACTGGAAAGATTTCTTGTAAGGGTGACAGCAAAATGAATGAGAACACAGAAGACAACTGCTAGTCCTTGCTTAAGATAGAGTGTGTGGTTTGGGGGGGGGGAAATGTAAGAAGTGGTATGACATAGATGTATGGAACATCTATGTTCCTAACTTGGATGTCGCTCAATGAAAGTTTTGTTCTAAAGCCAGCTTAAATACTACAATCACTCTGCAGAAGCTACCATAGAAAAAATTGAGCTGAGTGTTGCATTGCAGCCCCAGCAAATAAGCCTTAAAAAAAAACCCACCCCAAAATATTTTCTAGATAGACCTGGCCACTACCTTTGTCTCTACATATTGAGATAGCCTTTTCCAACCTGTTGCCTTCTAGATATGTGGAATTAGGAATTCAGGGAGATGTAGTTCCAACTCATCCAAAGAGCACCAGATTGCAGAAAGCTTCTATACAACATGCCCTCATAGGTCCCTCAGCAGTTAGGTTAATTTAGAAAAAGTTTGTTTAAAAATATGGAGACTCACACAGATCTACACTATTTGCATCTAACAAATGAACTGTGATCCACCATTCTAAATACAGTGTGCCACATATCAACAGGTGGAAAATATAAAACTAAAAATTGTGTCCCATACATGGTCATTACAGATAACCTACCTAGGATTAATTTATTCAGGCCTTTATGCCCTCTTTTGTTTCATTAAGAAGAAACAAAAGGAAAGAGAAGAAAAGATTAACACAACCATTCACCTAATGAGAAAGGTGGAGAAGCACCAAGGAATTTGATTTTCCTAAACATAGGAATGACAATATAGGTAGTCCTTGACTTACATCAGTTCATTTAGTGACCGTTCAAAGTTACAATGTCACTGAAAAAAGTGAGTTATGACTGTTTTTCATACTTACAACCATTGCAGCATCTCCATGGACACATGATAAAAATTCAAATGCTGGCAACTGACTCATATTTATGACGGTTGCAGTGTCCCGGGGTCACATGATCATCGTTTCCAACCTTCTGACAAGCAAAGTCAAGGGGGAAATCAGTTTTACTTAACAACCGTGTTACTAATTTATCAACTGCACTGATTCACTTAACAACTGTGGCAAGAAAGGTCATAAAATGGGGCAAAGCTCAGTTAACAAATGCTTCACTTAGCAACAGACATTTTGGGCTCAATTGTAGTCGTACGTTGAGGACTACCTGTATAGATAACCAGCTTGCCACGTAGCATCTGACTGATAATTAAATACCCTCCTCTATCTTTTCTTCCTGCAATCAAAAATGCCTTTTTTTTCTATACAGCATCCAAGACTTTGGGCAGAATGTCCAACATAACGTTGACATAAGTTGATCATAGGTTCTTTAAAGCAGTTGATCGAAAGAGTTTGCATTGTGTTCTGAAAAGAAAAACAATACAGCAACAAGTATAATTGTGAAAGCATTGGTATTTTTATATTATAGTAGCTATAATCTGCTACAAACCAGAAAGACACATTCTAGATCAGGGGTCTCCAACCTTGGCAACTTTAAGCCTGGCGGACTTCAACTCTGGCTGGGGAATTCTGGGAGTTGAAGTCCTTCAGGCTTAAAGTTGCCAAGGTTGGAGACCTCTGTTCTAGATCAGGAGCAGTCTCCAAATAGTATTTAAGGAGGACAGCCCTGTGGTGACAACTTCACTGTGCTTTGTTCTCAGTTTTATGCAGTACAGGTGACAAGACCAGCCTTTCTTTTTTCTATCCATGTTAACACTGTATAAATGGTACCTCTCACTCAGACCATCAAAGGCAAAACCCCAGAAGCTGAATTTCTCACTTTGCACAAATGATCAATTCTGGCTGAGAACTGTTTTATCCCTCCTTCTCTGCTAGTCACTCTTCCCTGCAGTTTTAGCCCATCCTGCACTGTCTTTTGAAAGAAAATGTTAGCAAAGTATCATAATACTCTAGACGTTCTTCAACATTTGAATAGTATTTAATAGAATATTATGTATCAATGCAATTTAAATCACATTCTAGACATACAGTATGTTCCACGGCGTGAGAGAGAAGAGAAAGGAAATGTATTGGTGTTATATGTCCACCTAAGCTTATAGTTGAAATTATATGCATACATATGTTTTTAAAAAAACCTTTATTGTGTCAAAATTAGAATGATTAATTAGAATGATCCTAGAAAATGAGTTAAATACTGTGAGCCGTGGTGGCGCAGTGGTTAGAATACAGTACTGCAGGCTTCTTCTGCTGACTGCTGGCTGCCTTCAGTTTGGCGGTTCGAGTCTCACCGGCTCACGGTTGACTCAGCCTTCCATCCTTCCGAGGTTGGTAAAATGAGGACCCAGATTGCTAAGGGCATTATGCTGACTCTGTAAACCACTTAGAGAGGGCTGTAAAGCACTGCGAAGCGGTATATAAGTCTCAGCTGGGGTGTCAAACTCAAGGCCCATGGGCTGGATCTGGCCCATGAGGTGCTTAGATCTGGTCCACGGGGCCGCCCTGGAAACAGTGAAGAGCCGAGGTGGCGCAGTGGTTAGAGTGCAGCACTGCAGGCTACTTCAGCTGACTGCTAGCTGCAGTTCGGCGGTTCAAATCTCACTGGCTCAAGGTTGACTCAGCTTTCCATCCATCTGAGGTGGGTAAAATGAGGACCCAGATTGTTGGGGGCAATATGCTGACTCTGTGAACCGCTTAGAGAGGGCTATGAAGCGGTATATAAGTCTAAGTGCTATTGCTATTGCTAACTGGCCCACAATGCCTCTGCCAATGAAAACGGAGCTCGCAAGGGCCGTGCGTGGCCCTCCCAAGCATCATTTTCGCTGGCAAAGGGTTGCAGGAGGCCGTCCCAGCCAAAAACGGAGCTCAGGAGCCCATTTTCGCTGGCAGAGCACTCGGGCCGCCACAGGCGCCCCCGACATGAGTGATGTGAAGCTGGCCACACCTCCTGGCCACACACCCCCAGCCCACCCGAGGTCAAACATAACCCTGATGCGGCCCTCAATGGAATCGAGTTTGACACTCCTGGTCTAAGTGCTATTGCTATTTGCACTTGTGTGCCTAGGGGTCTCTCCAATCTGCCTGACCTCATCTTTTGCGGGGGGGGGGGGGTTAAAAGAAAATGGAAGGTTAGCACATGATAGGACATTAACACTAGCCTCCACCATATTAGGTCTTAGGACATAATTCAGATTCAAAGGAGAAAAAGTGATTTGGTGCACAAGATGCCACTCATGTCACATCCTCCTAATGAATCTTGAAATAAGCTGCATACATTCCTGGGCTCACACAACTGCCTTTTGCAACTGCAGTGTGCAATATCAGGAAAATATGTGTTTGTGGGTTCCATGGGGGAGATAAGTGTCAAAAAAAGTCAAGTTGGCAGCCGGAAGTGTACAATTTGGCTGCAGATGCCCTGTACAGCTAGTCCTTGATTTACAACAGTTCATTTAGTGACTGTTCAAAGTTACAACGGCACTGAAAAAAGTGACTTATGAGTTATTTTTCACACTTACGACCTTTGTAGCATCCTCATGATCATGTGATCAAAATTCAGATGCTCGGCAACTGGTTCATACTTATGACCATTGCTGTGTCCCAAGGTCATGTAATCCCCTTTTGCAATCTTTTGGCAAGCAAAATCAAGGGGGAAGCCAGATTCACTTAACAGCCGTGTTACTAATTTAACAAATGTAGTGATTCACTTAACAACTGTGGCAGGTAAGGTCATAAAATGGGGCAAAACTCACTTAACAAATGTCTCACTTAACAACAGAAATTTTAGGGCTCAATTGTGGTCGTAAGTCGAGGACTATCTACTGACAGGTGCTACATGCATGACTACCCACATTCCAAATCAGCTTTTCTCCTTTAAAAATAAACATTTTAAAAGTCTTTTAGTTTGGAAATGTGCCAGTGTGGTAAATGGCTGTTTTAAGAGTGGCCATGCCCACTGTAACAGTCATTTCTCAACAGTACCCATAATATGACCCCAAATTTTGAAAGGTTCCTACTGGCTCAAATATAAACCATTTCATGGCAACTTTTGCTAATTAACAAAGCCAGATGTGTAAAATTATTTTCCTCTTCCTGCACTGAGCATGTTCTATTTAGATGAGAAGAAAAATGTGATTGGTTTCTCCAGTCCCAGATATTTCATAATGGTGACACTGGATTTTATACAGTCAACAATAGTTTATTGGCAAATACTTATAATAGTAGCATTTTTTAAAAAAATTCCTCCTTAAGGCCAAGTTAGTTGTGATGGGAGTGATCAAAAGAACAACAAACTGATTAATGAATCAGTTGCAGTTTCACTGTGGTGGAGAAATTTGCATTAAAAAAAATCTCCCTTTCTTAGTTACCTCATTTTCCACTGTTGAAATATGATGATTTTAAGAAGTATTACCCAAAATATTATGGAAGTACAAGTCCTCCCCCCACGCCCCATGCTGTCTCAATCTGCTACTGGTTTTTACCAAATTATTAATTTTTGCATCAAGATCCGTGTAATAACAACAACATCATTGGCATTGACAAAATCACCATCAATCAACTGCGAAAGGCAGCTATACTCGAACAGCTTACATTCTGCAACGATAGCCATCAAACAACATCATCTGCCTATCCTAGGTCCTTGCAAAGGACTCAATAGGTGGATAAAAATGTCAAATCCAGTCTGAACATCTGGCTGACTGTGCAATGAACCACAATATAATAATGTTAGAAGATAATTGGTCCAGGAAGAGTTGATTATCCTATTGGTTTTTGGAGGATCATCTATTTGAGGACTAAATTCTCTTCTGATTATTACTTTACACATGGAAGCCGGGTGCAAAATGCTTGTGTAGACTAAACTAAAGTTCATTCCAACAATTTCTTCTGACCACAGGAACTGCACTGAATTCACTGATAGTGAATCAAATAGACAGGATAACTTTTTTTTAATGTATTGTTAACAATACCTAGTTATCTCTACAACTCATCCACAAGTCCACCGCTTGATCCAGAATCACCTTCTGCCACACTACTTCTGGTTTGCCATTGCCCCAGGTCAGATCTCTGTGGCGTTTCTTTCGTGAACTTCTGTTTCCCTGAAAACAATGAAACAGAAGCTCACAAAAGAAAAAGAACTTACCTCTTGTTGCGCTGCAGGTGTTGGGATGCCCCACCTCCCGCCGGCCAGTTGGTCTTCTGGTCTCTCCTGCATCGCGCACATACGCGTGCATGTCAGCACATGCGCACATTTGCACTTGTCAGCACATGCACACATTCGTGTGCGTGCGCACACACACCTTTCAGTTTGGGCATGTGTGCACACGCAGTTTGGGCACTCGGTGCCTAAAAGGTTCGCCATCACTGACCTAGGAGGTTAGATGAGAATTTTGTCGTAAAGAAGTACAAATATTTTTTACTCCAGCTGGATATAGGTAAATCCCATGTCCCATTGTGATTTCACTATATGATATGAAATCTATGTTTCTCTGACTAATAAGCATGATTGCACTATTTCATAGCTCAGGCTTTCAACTATTTATCTTTACTTTTCAAATACTTCCAGGTAATTGAGGGAGAATGAATGGCAGTTTCAATAGTATCATTATAGTCAGTTTGAGAAGATGGTTCTGGCAAAATCTCACGAGATATTTACTATTTATGCAGTTGGCTCTCTACTTCCTCAGACAAATAGAGAAAATAGACTATTTTCTATCAGGAATTTCTATGATTAGGCTGAGCAGCAGACAACTTGAGCAAGCATGCCCATACACACACAGACATTTTCTAAATTTCTGTATCTTTTCTCCCTCAGCCTTTCTGTAATCTAGGTGGCAGCTTAGATCAGGTTACTCTGGAAAGAGGTTCTTAAAATCATAGGTTTAGAAAAGCATTTCTCCACCTAGTCCTGCTGTACCGAGTATCTGGAGGAATTGTCAAAATAATAAAACCTGCACTGTGCTATAAAGCACCATCCTTTCATATATGCATATGTTATTACAATACTCCTTTCCAGGGGTGAAATGCTCCCGGTTCACTCATGCCTGTCAGTTGCCATAGAGCCGGTCGCCAAGGTAGCGCAAGGCTCCGCCCACCGGCCCAGATGCCGCCATTTGGGTTCTTTTACCCTCTGCGCATGCGCACAGCGTTCTGTGCATGCGCAGAGGGTAAAAGAATCCAAACGCCAGCATCCGGGCAGGTGGGCGGAACCTCGTGCTACCTTGGTGACCGGCTCTACGGCGACCGACAGGCACGAGCGAACCGGGAGCATTTCACCCCTGCTCCTTCCATAATTTGCCCTCTCCCCATGTTTCTCCAGGAGCTCTTGGTGGTACTAGTATGTAGGTTGAAAGAACAATTGTGGGTCTTTCAAGGTTTCACTTCAAGGTTTCTGAACTACACTGACTCCCCAAACTACTTGCTTTAGAGATAGTAAGAACAATTTATGATATGGTGAGCATGGTTAAAAACAGCTTTTCAGAAGTTTGTATCCTCTAATTGCTTTGGACAAGTGCTGCTCCCCAGGGGTGGGTTCTAACTTGCCGGTTCGCTTCCTTCTGCGCCACGTGGCCGCGCCTTGTGGGCGTGCGCACTTTGCGCATGCATGCATGCCCAGTGCCAAAAATTCCAAAAAAATTTCCCCCCCCAAAAAAGCCAAAACAAGATGGCGACGCATGCGCAGTGCTGGCAACTCGGCTTCTGCGCATGCACAGAAGAAGAAAAAATAAAAAAAATTCCCAAATTCCCCCCCCCCCCAAAATACAAAAAAATAATTAATTCATAAATAAAAAATAAAAAAAAGATGGCAGCATCCACGGACCGGCACCAACCGAACCGGCTCTGTGACGTCACCAGCGGGTTGCTACCGGTTCGGGCGAACCGGTCTGAACCGGGAGGAACTCACCTCCGCTGCTCCCCCCCCAGTGTTCAAACTGGTTAGATATTGAATTTTGAATGCCAAGATTTGTGGAAGATAGCCTCATGGGTTAGGTGAGAGTTCTGCGAGCCTTGAACATTGGACTGGCTGCTGGATGGAAAAGCTTTTCATTTACTAGAAGGCAACTTCTCTTATTCCTAAAATATTGCTTGGAGAAGACTAATTTGGTGATGGAACACAAAGGGAAAATCCTATATTCAATCCTTAAAATCTCCAGAGAGAGGGAGGTAAATCTGGACTGAAACTTCTATTGCCACTTGATGGATCACTGGGACAGCACAAGAAACAATGACTTCCTATGGTTTCTATGATGAAAAAGCCCTTCCGAGCATGAGGCATTTCCAGATTTATCGAACAATAAACATAATTCCTATTCAGCACAGATCCTTAGCTGAGCATTATAGGAGTTATAGTCCAATAGATCCAGAGGGCATTACATTGGAGAACACTGTCCCAAAGGTGCTTTTTCAGGAGGCAACTGGACTTTCTTGTTTTTTCTTTTGAAGATGTTTCGCTTCTCATCCAAGAAGCTTCTTCAGCTCTGACAGGACAGTGGGGAAAAGGATTTATATTCCTTGCAGACATTTGCATCCTTTTAGAGGGTCATTGAAGCACTTTGAGGTTTATCTGTGTCCTCAGGGTCACTTGAGTAGTGCTCCTGGTTCCTGTAGTCTGCAATTTTTTTCTCTGGAAATCTATTCCTACTCTCACACCATTCCAAGGGTGTTCATCCCAAATTGTATAGCTAAAAATCTGTAGAGATTCTCAGTCATCCAGGTCATGGTTGTCCCAAAGGTGCTTTTTCAAAGGTGCTGAAGAATCTTCTTGGATGAGAAGAAAAGAAAAAACAAGAAAGTCCAGTTGCCTCCTGAAAAAGCACCTGGATGACTGAGAACCTCTACAATTGGAGAACACTGTAATACCCACAGACAGACTGACCAAAGTTACTATTATCAAGCAAACAGGTAGATGTGCTGCAGCTTTACTGTTTTCTCCTGAATCTAGGCAAAGAGCTTGGCAACCTCTGAGCCAGGTGACTGCTGCAATCCAAGGCATTCACAAGAGGTAACAGGATCTTTCCATGACTCATCATTGCTGCTGATCTGACAAACTGTTGATTCCATTGATAAAAGCTTTTAGGCACTCAGCCAAATCTGTTTGGTTCATTCATAGAAAGCAGGGCTGGGGAAAAAGAAACCGACTAGGCAGCAGGCCAGAAAACAGAATCCAAGCTAGTCTCTAGTGATCAGACAAAGCTCTTGGTTATCCAGGCAGGAACCTGGAGGGGCTGTAGCTCAATGATGAAACACCTGCTTTGCACGCAAAAGGCCCCAGGTGTGATTCTCAGCCTCTCCAGTTAAAAAGTCCTTGCACTTCAGGTCTGAGGAAGACAATGCTTTCAGATGAGACACAGCAGGACAGCCAGAGGAAGATTTATTAGCAATTGGAAAGAATTTCTCGCATCTAATTGCTGCAAATATACAAAAGCCTCCCCCCCTCTCCTTTCTCTGACATAAATTAGGCTGTTGTTTTTTTTTTCCAAAGCAATGTAACCTTTTTTGAGACAGAAGGTGTTTTAGCCTCCAATCATTATTTATCCTCTTCTGCTCTTTTCCCAGTTCAATTACACATATTTTTTTCAAATATGTCAAATCAGAACTGTAGGACTAAAGGTGCTTTTTCAAAAGGCAACTGGACTTTCTTTGTTTTTCCTTGAAGACGTTTCACTTCTCATCCTAGAAGCTTCTTCAGAACTGAAGGAAAAACAAAGGAAAACTGAAGGAAAAACAAAGAAAGTCCAGTTGACTTTTGAAAAAGCACCTTTGGGGTAACCATTACCTGGATGATTGAGAATCTCCAAAGACAGACTTGTAGCTATAATCAGACATACAGCAGAGTATATAAGGACATTATAATTTTCAGTTATATTTTTACTCAATTTCCTAATAAACCCTAGCATGGCATTGGCCATAGGTACATACAGAATCAAAATAGGCAAAACACTCTAAATTGCAATCCAAGCTAGAGAAAAGCCAATCCCCTCACCTCCAATCCGCTTTTATTGGGTCATGATGGGAGTCAGGGAGAGGAGAAAGAGAAATCTTTCTTTGTTTTTCTTCCCATCACTTGAGAATTACTTGAAAATCCCTGTCTGGGAATCTTGGAAAACTTTCTCTTCTCGCATCCTTCCAGATACCAGGGAAGAAGGATGTAAGTTTTCTTGCAGGGTTCAGTGATCTCATGAGATTTTGGTTATTTTTTTGTTTTTGTTTTCAGTATTATTTTTGAGCCAGGCCCCACTTGCAGTTTCCTTGTGGACTATAAGTAATCATCAATAAATGGGGAACCAGTTCACTATACCCAGTTGCAAAATAATTCAGGGTATATTCCTTAAGATTCTTACTCTAGTGATTATGTCTTTGTAAAATATCAGTCTTGTTAGACAACTTGTGTATCCTCATTGAAAAGCATGACATAAATTAAGCAACTGTCTGTAAGCTACAGGCCACAACTAATGGATTTCGGGGAGGCTAAGAGCTACAACATGTACAGTACACCAATAACATAAATGGGTAGAGCCATATAACATATATAACATATATATATATGTTATATTTTTACATAAATAAAGGGAGACTAGTATAGATCTATTTCAAGCTATTTAGCTCTCATCAGCTAGCCACACCCTTATGGGATTAGAACCTATATATATATTTGTTGAACTTGGATTTTCCTTTTGGAATGTGGGATTCTTAAAGCCACATTGCTTATTTTAGGTTTAGTTTTTTATTTGCTCCTCATTTCAAAACTGTAGGAAGTCAAAATGCAATAGTGCTGTCCAAGAACAGGTGTTGGATCAGAAAGCTGCCAGGGTATCTATGCCTGATGTGCATACAATGGATACACAATTAATTAAAAACACCTCAACAAAACTTCAGATTGGCCATAGTAATGAACAGATTTAAGTCACTGGACTGAGGGCTCATTGCCTCATTCTAATGTAGAATATTGATTATTGCCAATTGCTGGCTACTTATTCCTTTAATATACCCTTTTATGAATTAAAAAAGAGTCACAGAAACAAAAGCAACAGAGAAAAATAATGAGGAGTTGTAATTGTAGAGGAGGTATGTAATTGGGGGAAGGGGGAGGAGGCAGCTGTATTAACCATCTGCCAGACTGCTAAAAACACCCACTTAAATAACTGTTTACAAAACTGCACGATCTGTGATAGTCGAAACACAGACGCTTTCAGTGGAGCAGACCATGAGACGCTAACGAGGATCTGGGGAGGGGGGGAAAGCATATTCTTTTAGGAATAATGTCCTTCTGAACCACAGGATTTCCTGCACAGCTCTATTAATAATTGAAATAAATTAAAATAGTCAGTAGCTTTTGAAATGTTGATGGTGTTCAAAATGCACACAAACCTGGACTTGCTGTGGATTTCCAGGGTCTTGCAATACATATAAGGGAGGAATTGGCTGAAGATGGGTTGGCATTAATGGTTGACTACTGAGTGACTTGCAGTATGTCAATAAGGGTTTCTGATTCCCAATCATTTCACAATAATAAGTCAAATTACAAAGAAAACAACTTTCTTTGACATGCCTGGCTAGTCACATTCCTCAGCCTCGGTATTCCTCAATGAATTCCATTATTGCCTTTGCCCAGATGATTCTGCTGGCTGCCATATAGTCTATGCCAGTGTTTCTCACTGTCATCAACTTTAAGATGGACTACAACTCCCAAAATTCCTCAACTAGCATTGACTAAGACAAATAAAGATTTTTGGTTCTTCCTCCAGGTAACTCCATGCAGTTTGTAGGGCAAAATAGGAAAGTAGTTCCACTTCCTGAATTATCATTTTGCCTCTGTCTCCAGACCAAATCTTATATCACCTTTTTCCTTGGTAGATCGTTCGACTTCTAATAAGTCAACATTTCAAAAGCTATTGGCTTCTAATAAGAAAACAAGTAGATGGTGTAACCTTGAAATCCTTCCTAGTTCTATCATAAACTAAAAGCACATTTGAGCATCTTCTCAATGCATTCTTAATAGCATCTACCTTAAAAAAAATAGCACTTTCCTTAGAGCAGAGCCTACTGAGTTTAGAATGGGAGAGAAAATCTGCTCTCTAAATCATTTCGGGATGGTCTTACTACCCTGGAAATGCCTGCAAAATAGAAAGCTGTTGTGCCAAGCAGCCCACAGGTTTAGACTGTCCATCTTTGTCTCTAAGGGTTCAAAATCAAACTGACTTTCTTGCCCTGTAGAAATGAAAAGCCTTAAAAGAAGGTAGGGCTCTTTTATGGAAGAGTCTCCTCTTTACTGAAAACACAGTCATATTTAGATGGCTCTGAATCTCTAATAGAACTTAAGTTTGTGATGGCCTAAAACAATAATTGAGCTGCAAGGGCAGGTAAACTGGATGCACTCTGGATGTTACTGAATTATAGTGCCCAACACCCTACCCTGATATTTTTTTAAGGCGGGAGCTGGACTACAGCAACATATGTAATGTCACATATTGCTTATACCTGCCATTATTTATTAAGTGAGATACTTACAAAGTATGCCAAGGAAAGAATTTCTGAAACCAACATGGAAAGTTTAAAGTCTGCCTTAATAATAGCAATTTATCCTTCAAAGCCCATCCTAAACCTTGGGCTACAGAACACACCAGTTCTGTATCTGAGTTGGGTTGTCCTTTGCCCAATTCTGATGGAGTTAGTCATCTGGAAAGTCCATTCAAGAGCCAATTAAATGTAATGGTTATGATGCTTGACTAAAAACCGGGAGACCATGAATTCTGGCCTTCTCTTAGGCACAGAAGTTATTACCCATGACTATCTATTGAAGAAAATTGTTTCTGATCCTTGTTCAGTCAAAAGTATGTGTGATGTCATAAGCTTTCTTCAAGGGTAAAATAATTAATTCAGACAAATACCTCTCCTCCTTCTGATACTTTATTAGAAGCCAGACAATGATAAACCACTGTGACCATGTACCGTACTGCTACATCAATATGTATAACTATATACAAATCTAAATACAGTTTTGAAGACCTATTATTCACTTCTAGGCAATGATAGGCATTTTTCTCCCAACATCTTTCAAGCATTAAGACTCATTAGCTGTTCAGCATGGCTGTGCTGATATATCTGGGTAATTTGGGTTTTAACACTTTAAAGGTGCTGTAATGAATTCAGCACTGAGACCCAGAGCTTACCGCCAATGTATAATGTACGATTCCAACTAATTCCCTTTGTATTTATTGTGATTATTCTCAAGGGCAAATCTTTATAGAGCCACAATCTTTGCACAAGTGACAAAGGTGTGGGAGAACCCAAGTTTTTCTAAAATACAAAAATAGGGCTGAATCTGAAACAATCCAACAAAGACAAAACGTATTTCACTGTAGCAGAAAATGCGCAAGGAAAGTCTTATGTGGAAGCATTCAACATGAACTGATGAGGGCGAAGATTTTACTCCCAGAGCAATTATATTAAAGTAGTGAACAGCCTAAATTGAGAATCAGAAAATCTCTTTACCTCAGATAAAACATTGGCAAAAAGCCCAACAGAATTGTTACAAATGGTCATTGAACAAATGGTCATTCTCCTGCCTTGATATGATGATGACAACTGGGCAGAAGATGCAACTTAATAAAAACATCAGCTTCTCCTCTTTCCTCCGCTCAATTTTCACAAAACAGAAATGTTCTCTGCGAGCTTTACTATTGCTCTTACAAAGTTACTATAACCTCAGAAGAGATGGGCTGGGCATTCCATCAGAGTAGAGAAAACCCTTGTAACTTCTCTTATGAAATATGAACAATGATCAGCAGTCATCTCCCACACACCTGCAAAATGACTCACAGGCCTATTATTAAAGAGAAATCTAGTCTCACTACAGCTGGCTGGCTATTCATCCTTCATCAAAGAGGTTATCCTCTTGTTTTGTGTAAAAGAATGTTCACATTCAGGATGGAAGCAGAAAATTTCAGACTTCAGGAAATCCACACTTAACACTGACATGATTATACTAAAAGGTAACCAGTAAAAAAGGAGTCTTAGGGAGAATCAATGCCCACGAGACATTTTTTCATCCGTCTCCATAAATTTATCCAACTTCTATACCCATAGTGACCTCCCCCAACCTTGCCACCTCCTACTCGCCCAGTTTGCTTCTGCCCCTTGTGATTCATGATTCACAGTGTAATTTATTGATTTCCTGAGCTTATAGACTGCTAAAGGTTCAGTCCAGGGGTGGGTTCTGGATTCTTTTGCTGCAGGTTCGCTCAGGGATGCGTCGCACACGCGCCCCCACAGCAATAAAAAATAGCTTCTGCGCATGCGCAGAAGCAAAATCCAAGATGGCGGTGCCCACAGAGACACCGAAAGAACCGGTTCCGTGATGTCATCGTCGGTTTACTAACGGTTCTAAAGAACCGGTTAAAACTGGTAGGAACCCACCTCTGATTCAGTCAAATGTCCCTATAAATGAGGACATGCACTATCTACTGGTTTGTAAATACATGAATCAGAGTAGGCTGCACAGTTTTCTTTTGAGGAGGGTTTAATTGATTTTCCTGTGTTCTGCAGAAGGTTGGACTAGATGAACACTGTGTTCCCTTCTAACTCCACAATTCTATGAATCTATGATTTTGTGATTTTGAAGTGTAGATGAAGAGGAACATATTTCTTTCAAGATATTGCAAAAAATAAAAATTAAGGATCAGCAGCACATCGCTTGCAAAGTGTGAACTCCACTACTGAACTGTGATTGCACCGCAAAATATATATTTCCTGTTTTTATTTTTAATTTCACTTCTTTGGATTGTAGAGTGCTTGGGGATAGTGAACATAAATGAAAAGAATCTATTTAAAGTGTGAGGTGGATTAACAGCCGTACAATTAGGATGTCAAGGGCCACCAACATTTTTAATAGGGTGTCAAGGGCCACCAACATAGCTGCAAAGCCTCTCAGAGTCTTGGTTTTAAAGGGGCAGGGGTTAGCAATTCTGGCTCTTGAAACAACCTGCTCAGAAGATGCAAAAAAAGAACCAGCGAGTATTTTAAATTGTAAGTATCTCTTTCACTTAATAACTTATCAACCTTCTCATAATATGCCTTAGTTAAATACTATGAATGGGTCTATTATTGTTTTATTTCATTGAGGTTTATACCCTGAAGCATCAGTGCTAAATACTTACAAGAAAAATAAAAATAAATAAATACCTGGCAGTAAAACAAGGTAATATGTAAAAACAGCAGGCTCCTACTGCAGGGAAAAAATATCTTCCAACTATATTGAAACAGGATTACAGTTTTATGCAACAGATTTCAAATGGGACATACTCCCATGTACTTTACAGAACTGCACCCTAAAATCCTAGGGATTTTTGGTTTGCACACTGCATTCAACTGACACATTGGTGACAAGGAGTTTCCCAAGGAAGACACTTTGAAGGCAGAATCCACACTGGAAACATTAATAGATGCTAGATGAATCAAAAGGCCACCTAAGACAGAGAGGGAAAATTATTGGGTGCATTTGGCATTTTGAAACCAAATCATAGTCACTCTCACCCAGAAACTATTACGGGGGTAATGCTGGCTGCTCTATTATATGGGTATTATAATACCCAAAAGGCAGCTCTGAACCACTTCAACTAGGGCAAGGAGCCGAAAAGAAGCCAAGGGGGTAATCTGGGAAAAAGTGAATGGCCACAGGCATTGTCCTGGCCTACCAAGTTGAGGATATATTGTTCACAGAGTTTCCAGCAAGCTATTACTGGAAACTCTCTAAATAAGACATGACTGGAGTAGCAGGAGCTACTTCTATGTCCCCCAAAGCAACTGGTCTCTGATGCTGATTGTAATGGAAAGGCGCCATGAGTAAAAACCATTGATAACTTTTCTCCTCATGGATTTCTCTAATTGCCTTTAAAGGCTGCACCAAGAACCAGTGAACACTAAATGGTAGTAAATTCCACAGTTCCCACCAGCGTAGAAACCGGGAGACTGTGAATTCCAGTCCCACCTTAGGCACTGAACCTAGCAGGTTGTGCTTGGGCCAGTCACTTTCTCACAGCCCTAGGAATTAGTTAATGGGAAATCACCTCTGAAATCTTGCTAAGAAAACTGCAGGGACTTGTGGAACCATACACTAGGAGTCAACAATGTCTCGGAAGCGCGCGCGCGCACACACACACACACACACACACACACACACACACACACGATGTAAAAGGCTTAAGATGTATATGATCCAAAGAGAAACCAAAGTATCTGTGGTATGATGAAGTAAAAGTTAACCCTGGCTTTAAGATTCATGCTCTTACGCAATCGATTGCATGTGTATGGTGGAAGTATAAAAGAAGATTAAAAGTGCTATTTTGGCTATCACCTTATGAAGCACTACATAGAACATAGATGTTTTCGGAATGTAAATGGATGACATATCGAGACTTATCTATGTTTGAAAAAGAGGGATTTAAGATAAAGACAAGAGAACAGCTAATAAGTGAAGGATTTGCTTGTGATTGGTTTAATTATTTTGAAAGATTTAATAAACCTTGATTTAAAAAAAGTTTTGTTTTCACAGGAACTAAATCTGAATTGGACGTTAATTTATGTTCTGGAGACGACCACTTGATATCTAAAGTATATAAAATGCTACTCAAGATGAATCTAGAAGATGAATATGTTAAAGAGTGTATGGTAAAATGGGCAATTTGGGGAGGGGGTGTATAATATAACGCTACATAAATGGGAGGATGTATGGACGAAGGGACTAAAATTTACATTAAATTATAGTTTGAAAGAAAACTTTTACAGAATGATGTATCATTGGTACGTGACCCCAGATAAGACTAGCAAAAATGTGTAAAGGGATTTCTAATAAGTGCTGGAAATGTAGTCAAAATCCAGGTTAATTTTATCATATGTGGTGGTCTTGCAAATATGTGAAAATATATTGGATAAACATAACAATGTCAATGCAGAAAATATTTAAGATACAAACATTAATGAAACCTGAAGCTTTTCTTTTAGGTATGATAGACAAGTCAATTGAAAAACAGTTTGGGGCAGTGCTATTCCTCCACATGATGACGGCTGCAAGGATTGTACTTGCCAAGCACTGGAAAGAAAAAGAGATGCCAACTGTTGAAGAAAGGATTTTGAAATTGACTGAATTAGCAGAGATGGCGAGATTAACTGCTTTGATTAGAGATAATGCACTAGACAGCTATATAAGAGACTGGAAACCGTTTGTGGACTTTCTACGTGCTAAATATAATGACAGATGGTTAACAGAGAGATTTGAAAATTAGTGAATTTATTGCATTTTCTTTTCTTTCGGCACTCAGTCAGGGTGGATCCTACATGTTAAATGTTAAATTTAATTGACCACTTTTTCCTCTTTTTTTGTACACTATTATTATTATTATTTGTTGTTGTTGTTGTTAGGGTTGAATGTATGTTTTTGTTTTGTTTCATTTTGTTTGTTTGTTTTACTGTTCTGTATTTTATTCTCTATGATAAAACAATATATATTTTTTAAAAAGTGTGATGCAGTACTTTTTTTTGTCCAGCCTGAATCTCCTGCCATTCAACTTTGTAGGATGACCCCAGCTTCTGCTATTTTGAAAGGGGCAAAAACACCTTCTTCTCGACATCAGATATAATTGTATCTCTCTTGCCCCTTGCTGACCTTTTTTTTTCTAAACAATTTTCTACACCACATTATTCTTTATAAAATACTTAAGAGTATCCACCCATCCCCCGTTACATATCTATTTAAATTAATGCCATACTATACAGAGGTGGGTTCCTGCTGGTTCGGACCAGTACTATAGAACCGGTAGTAAAAATAGGGACTGGTTTTCCGAACCAGCAGTAATGGCAGCCTGGCCACACCCCCGAGCTGGTTCTTTCGGCGGTGCCATAGGCGCCGCCATCTTGTTTTTTGCTTCTGCGCATGCGCATTTGTTTTAGCACTGCACATGCGTGAAGCGCGTGCGGGGCGCATGCACGCGCGGCACACCACTGAGCAAACCGGCAGCGACGAAAACTGGAACCCACCCCTGATACTATAGAATTAAAAGCAGAATAAAATAATTGAAGCATCAAAGCAGGGAGACAGAGAGAACTGGGATCACAAAATCCAATACTACTTCCAGGGTTTTAACGGATTCTCAGTGGTATCCTCTGAGAGATTATAAACTATCAGAAGAAAGCTGAGAATTTTTTAGACACTAGCTAATTCTCAGTTCATCACTATAGTAAGCTGAAATAATGTACAGTAATGTGGTGGCTAGGGAACAATCAATGGCCAATCTCTATTACTCTTTATATTTTATAGCTGAAAAACTAAACAAGCTGTACTTCAGCTACAACTATTTTCAATACCTTGTCTTCTGCAGATAACAGAATCTTTTTAATTTAATCTACTTGATTTACGAGTATTTTTCATCCAGCCTTATCCTCCTCCATTTTACCCAAATAAGAATCCTATGTGGTAGGCTAAACCAGTAGAAAATAACACACTCAAAGTCAGACAATAAATAAGTTAACCCAGAATAAGAGCTATTTGTACCATACTAGTTCTTATGTCCAAATTTACTATATACTTTTGCTCTTACACCTCAATCAGCTCTGACTCCTAGTAACGTCATGGGTATGACCAAGCCTAGATAAGTTTATTCAAGTACTGACAAGTTCAAATTCGTATTTTCCAAACAGACACCTCTGTAGCTTATATAAAATGTATTCATATCAAGCTTTGCATGTTCATAATTTGATGATCAAAAACATGCATAAAAAAAGTGTATGTTAGGAGAAACATGATAAAGGCTTTATCTGTCTACTGTGAAGACATTTGCTGAATAAAATTTCTCCTAAGCTATCAGTTAAGTCTGCTGAATATTTTCCAAGGCCCTAACTTGCTGAGATTCAGAGCATTTTTAGTCTAAGATGGGGTACAAGTAACCTTTCAACATTCAAATAGTAGATTTTAGAAGAAGCTCTCCTATTCTACCAACTCTTACAATATTAGGCAACACAGTATCAACAGTAGAGATCTTCAGGTTTCTGAGTTCTATTATCTCTCAGGACATGAAATGGACACCTAATAATTATTAAAATAATTATTAAAACGGCACAATAAAGAATGTTCTTCCTGTGTTAACTCAGAAATCTCAGCTTGCCTAAGGATCTGCTGATACAATTCTACCAAGGAATTATTGAATCTGTCATTTGTACCTCTATAATTGTTTGTTTTAGGCACAGCAATCAAACAGGACAGGTACAGACTTCAACCGATAGTTAGGACTGCAGAAAAACAATTGCAACCAGCCTGTCTTCCATTGAGGGTCTGTATACTGCACGAACCAGAAAGAGAGCTGAGAAAATATCTACAGACCCCCCACAACCTGGACATAAACTGTTTTAACTTCTCCCCTCAGGATGCCACTATAGGGCATTGCATTCAAAAACAACTAGACACAAAGATGCCCCCCCCCCCCATGCCACCACTCTGCTGAACACCTAATTGCCACAGCACTCCTAAAGATATTTACCCATGTAGTATGGCTGTATTATTATTATCCTTCTCATCTTCTCATCTTTCTCATCTTCTCATTTCTCATCCTTTCTCATCTTCACATCTTTCCTACTATCTTCTCCTATTGGTATCTTATGACTTATCACTTGTTATTTGTATCTTATGATTAATGATTGTAACTACAATTTATGATCTGTGACCTATCACTTTGTTGTTTGATTGAGAGCTTATGCACCAGAGACAAATTTCTTGTGTGTCCAATCACACTTGTCCAATAAAGAATTCTGTTCTGTTCTGTTCTGTTCTGTTCTGTTCTGTTGATGTGGAGGAATTGGATGGACAATTTCTTTGGGAGAAAGAAAAATAGTCTCCAAAATGTGACAAGGACAAGACTTCTCCTTAGTGGTGGCAATGGGACTGGTGCGGGAAAAGTCAAAAGGGAAGTTTGTATCCTGCCAAATCATGGCAGTTTAAAGGAATTCAAATGAAATAAGTAGCTAATTAAAACATCCATTACAAATGTAATAAAAATAAAAATCTCCTGGTCTCCATTTCCCTCATCTCATGATAAACAGAATAAAGAAATATTAGTGTCCCTTATTTGGGATTTAGCCTCACCCTAGTAATCCTGTTTCCTGGAATTGAATCTCTTGCTATCTGGAAAAAAAGAGAGAGACAAATAATTTTTTTTACCATAGTAGTAGAATGTTCTACTTGGATTTGGGGACATCATAAAATCAGTCTGAGCTCATAGTCTTCTGAAGATTAAATGGGATTGGAGAATATAGAATAACAGTGTTAGAAGGGACCTTGGAGGTCTTCTAGTCCAACCCCCTGCTTAGGCAGGAAACCCTACACCACTTCAGACAAATGGTTATCCAACATCTTCTTAAAAACTTCCAGTGTTGGAACATTCACAACTTCTGGAGGCAAGTTGTTCCACAGAATCACAAGCATAACTTTGAACTCCAAGGGAAAAGATAGGATATAAATGCAATGAAAAAATAAAGAACCACCACTTCTAGGAGGATTTCCCAGCATAACATCCAGCTTCTATCCATAGAACACAAGGGCACTTTTAACAGGGAGACTGACCCATCAATCACAGAAACCACTGAATAAATCAGATTTCCTTTACAAGAGTGCAACAATCCAGCAACTGAATCTATGAACCAATTAATCCAAAATTCTCACTTATCCTTTCCTTAACCCATCAAAGCCAGTAGCCTAGTTTAATACTATGCAGCCATTAAATACATCCTGTTTGAACAGTGAAAGAAGAATTTGGCATTCCACTGTGTATACCCACGAGGCTTTGTGAAATTAATTGAATTTGAAGTTCACTGTGAATACTCAGTTCATCTCTAAGAATGAAAGCTTACACTATGTAAATCTGTAGGGGAGAAAGAAGAAAATCCATGTCAGATGAGAGGGGGGAAAAAAATCAGAAATAAATCATCAGGGACTGGAAAGTTGGCAAATGCTAACCCAGATCCAGCATCAGCTGACACATTGAGTCACTCAGTTCTACATGTAACATAATAAGGCTAAATAATGTCCCAAAGGTGCTTTTTCAAGAGGCAACTGGACTTTCTTGTTTTTCTTTGAAGATGTTTCGCTTCACATCCGAGAAGCGAAACGTCTTCAAAGAAAAACAAGAAAGTCCAGTTGCCTCTTGAAAAAGCACCTTTGGACAACCATGACCTGGATGACCGAGAATCTCCCTAGACAAGGCTAAATAACATTTTATTGTTAATTATGCCCTTGTGTTTGGGGATAGTTGACATTAAAGAGGGTCACATACCATGAAAATAATTCAATTTTCTAAGCATATTCCAAGTGGCCCTAGGACACATATCTGGATATTGTATTATTTCATCAATTACTATCCTGCCCTGCCCTGCCCTGCCCTGCCCTGTTCAGCTACTGGGTGTTTTCTCAGACTAATGACATATTCCAGAATGTGGCAAAGCAATAGCGCTTCCCTGGTTGGACAACGTAAGAGCTGAATTGCAACCCTCTCCGTATCATCCATATTGAAAAAAGATGCTGCCAGTGTCGTCTTTATTTCATAGTGAAGGGAATTGTGCAAAGGGACTCATGTCTGTTAGTTTATGACTGCAGAAATCTAATCAGGGGTATTATCTGTTAATGCAAAAATAATTGCTACTACAGTAGTAGAGACCAAAGGAATCTGCAACAAAATGCTGTCATATGGACAGCATTGGTCCATAAAAATTGGTCTTGTTATTTAGCTAACCATTGTTTCCTACATGGTTTGATTTCATCTCTTCTCACCCATCAACATTTCCCCCCCCCTCCAGTTTTCATTGCACTGTTTGGGAACACCACCAAGTCTACTGACACTTCTCTTTGGGGTGTGGACAGTGTATTTGGACTCCATGATGTTCAATATGCTGCAAAAAAGAAAGAAAAAGGTAAAGAAAAAACAACAGTCCTTGTGTCATCCAGCTTGATACTCCCTATGAATATCCCGCTATGCTCTTGGGTGTTTTCTTTTCCTTTTTAATAAGTGTTTCTGATGTGGATTTCTTGGCAATGCTCCCAAAGTTGCCCTAATGAGACACACCTCTATCTAATCAGTATCTTAAAGAGGTAATCCTGCAAACAGAATTTTATTCATAGTTGTAACACTAGAGGTGAGAAGCAGCAGCTAAGGAAAGATTCCCTTTGTTTTCATTTTAATATTTCATTTAAAGTCAGAGCTTTTGTAACACATGAAGTGAGAGAATTGCAAAGCATTAAGCAAAGGATTTTTTCCCCCAAAAAACCTTGATGATAGAAGCTAAAAAACACAGACACCTTCAAATAGAGGGGTGTGGTCTTACTTGCCATGTAATAAGTGATGCTTAAATGCCAAAAAAGACATGTCATTCAATAGTTGCATTTCCACAACATACTTAGCTTATTCGTGGGATTAACCCATTTGATGGATTCATACAACCCACTGAACCATAAGCTGATCAAATGGTTGGGTTTTTCATAGAATCATAGGGATGGAAGTGACCTTAAAGGTATTCTAGTCCTATCCCTTTTCATGGCAGGAGCAATGGTTGTCCAATCCTTTTTGAAAACTTCCAGCAATGGTGCACTCACAACTCTGGGAGGCAAGCTGTTCAATTGGTTAATTGCTCTCATTGTCAGAAAGTTCTCCTTAGTTCCAGATGAGATCTCACTTTAACAAGCTTCCAACCATTGTTTCTTGTTCTATACTTTTGGAGAATAAGTCAAACCCCATCTCTCTATGGCTGGAAGAAAGCTATCCTGTCACTCCTAATTATTCTCTTTGTTAGGTTAGACATACCTAGTTCCTTTAACCTTGTACAATTTGTCCTGCAGAGCCCTTATCATCTTAGTTGCTCTTCTCAGCATCTTTTTTGTATCATGGCGACCAGAATTGGACACGGTATTATATTTATTTATCAAATTTATTTGTTGCCCATTTTATGATTCAGATGACTCTGAGCAGCTGAATTCCAAATATTCCAAATGTGACTCAGTACTGAAGTATAAAATGGTACTATTACTTCTCATGATCTTGATGCCATTCCTCTGTTGATGCATCCTAGGATTTTTGGCAGTTGCCGTACACTGCTGGCTCATATTTAAGTGGTGGTCCACTAGGACACCAAGATCCTTTTCACAGTTACTAAAGTTAAGTGAGGTACTGCTATTCTATACCTGTGCATTTGATTTTTCCTGCTTAAGTGCAGGACCTTACTTTTTTCACCACTGAACTGCATCTTTTTAGGTGGGGCCCAATGCTCAAGTCTGTCCAGAAACTTCTGAATCTTGAGTCTATCTTCCAGAGTGTTAGCAATTCCCCCCAAGTTGGCATCAAATGCAAATTTGATGAGTTCCATTCTATCCCCTCACCTAGAACATTTATGAAGATGTTGAAAAGCATTGGTCCCAAAAGCAGAACCTTGAGGTACCCCACTGCATTCCCTCCAAGTAGATAAAATTCCATTGAGGACTACATGCTGAGTGTGGTTGATCAGCCAACTGCAAATCCATCTGGTGGTTGTATTGTCTTTCCCACATTGTTTTATCTTACCAAGAAGTAGGCTGTGGTCTATTTTGTCAATTGCCTTATTGAGGTCTAAGTATACTATACCTACAGTGTTTCCCTGATCCACTAATTTAGTGACTCTATCAAAGAAGGAAATAAGGTTTGTCTGGCATAATCTGTTTTTAACAAACCCATGCTGGCTTCTGGTAATCATTCTGTCATTTCTAGATAATCAAACCTGCTGCTTGATTATCTTTTCCAATATTTTCTTGGGGATTGATGTCAAGCTGACTGATCTGAGGTTTCCTGGATTTACTTTTTTCCCTTTTTTGTAGATTGGAAACACATCAGCTCTTTTCCTGTGACAGTTCCACCATGCTCCAGGAGCTCTGAAAATTTTTATTCATTTGTCAGCACCTTCAAAACCCTGGGATGTAGACAATCTGGTCCAGAATGGGACAACTCACCATGGCCAACTTGCCATAGCCAACTCACCACAGGACAACTTGGCATGGCCAAGACAACTTGCTGCAGGACAATTCAAGTTAAGTATTTAAAATAATTTTAACAATATTTTAATTTTTTATCATTCACATTTCAGTTTGTCCCTCCTTTTGCATTCTTTTTTAATGATTGTATCCCACCATTTCTTCGATATTAGTGTAACTCTTCCCCATGGTAAGTTGTCCCTCAGCAAGTTGGCTGCACCAAGTTGGCCAAGCCAAGTTGCCCTATATTTGCCTATTTTGACTTGCATTCATGTTCTGTCTCCCATGGTGCTGCTTTTGGTAGGTTGGAGTATTTTTTTTTCTATGTGTAAGCACTATCAGATACTTGTCCTTCTAAAGCTGTTACCCCTGGCTCAATGACAGATTCCAGATGAGGACTTAAAAATGAAAAAGGTGGTAGAAAGCTGAGATTGAATACTCCTGCTCTTTTTCTCCAGAGAGTAATCAAAGAATCCAGCAAGCTTTTCTGAAATTAGAAACTTAACAATGAACAAGCTTCACATACAACTTTCCTGTTTGGTAACCATGGAAACAGCTACAAATCTGTGTCAGCTGCAATGCGCTCTTAAGTCACCACAACTGAAAGCAGAAGGAGGGGAACCCTCTTATACCTTTAGCTGCTCAGCTGGTTTTCTGGAGCACAAGGGGTTTTCCACAGCATGCAAGAGAAAAGAGAGATGTGGTGGCTCTGTGAATCTGCCACATGCAGTGCCAGAGATAGTCAGACAGATATGACTCTTTTTCACTGAGGGCTAGTACATGCATACATACTGTTTATACCATGATCAATAATGGCAAGCACAGTTGAAATGGTACCACAGCTTCAGTACTATTTATCAACTGCTGTACTATTAACCAACCTTTTGTTATCTCAGGTGGTGTGGATATTACATGCTGCTCAATCATTTGGGATAGGACAGTGGTTCTCAACCTTCCTAATGCCACGACCCCCGCCGCAACCCCCGCCCCGCCGCTGTGACCCCCTCCCCGCCCCCTCCCCGCGCACGATGAGGTAACAAAGGGGGCGTGGCACCAGGGGTGAAATCTTCCTGGTTCGGGCATGCCTGAGGGTCGCCGGACAGTTGGTAGCGACGGAAGCGGGACACTTCGCCCACCCGCCACCATTTGGGTTCTTTTACCCTCTGCGCATGTGCAAAGCGTTCTGCGCATGCGCAGAGGGTAAAAGAACCCAAATGGTGGCATCCGGGCGAAGTCTCCCACTTCCGTCGCTACCGGCTGTCCGGCGACCCGCAGGCACACCCGAACTGGGAGCATTTCACCCCTGCTTGACGGTGGCACCAAGATGGCGGGCTAGCACACGCGGCGACCCCTGTGAAAGGGTCGTTCGACCCCCAAAGGGGTCGCGACCCACAGGTTGAGAACCGCTGGGCTAGGAGATCATGAGTACATAGTTTCTGGACACCTAGCCTTAAAGGGTGATCTGGAAATTATATTTTTCAGGCTCCCAAGCATTTAATTCAGCAGATTCTAGTTTTTGGCAAAGGAGACCTCACACAGATGACTTTAAAGTCATCTTAGTGCCCACCATCAGAAACACAGCATCAAGTATATTGGGAAACTTCATGAGAACTGAGGCCATAGTAGCATCTGAATTTAGGACTGAGCTTGGGATAAATAAGAACTGTTTTCTAATCTGATATCAGTTTTTCAAACTCATCTCAAAATTGATTTGAAAAGTTTGTCTCATATAGGGAGCCTAATATTTATCCCCCAACTGTAATTCTTTTACAGAACAGCTCAATAGGGCTCCCAATTGTTTCCCATATGGACACCAGATCAGTGCCTATTCAACTGGAAGAACATTTCTAAACCATTGCCTAAAGTTATCTGTGGAAAATGACAAGAGTTCAGGAGCTGGGAAAAACCTGAATGTGATTCCAGAAACTGTTGCTATCAAGACACCAGAAAGTTCCTGCCATTCTGAACAGGTAACATGCAGATTCAGTGGAAGGCAATTTTATATGCTTTATGAAAATACAGTGACATATTTGGGGTGGAACATAATCCTCTGGGAAGAACACATAAAATCCACTTCAGATTAAAGGGATTATATAGAAAGCAATGGACTATCATTTGCCCAAGACAACATCAAAGACAATGTTGGAGTAACTATAATTACTCTGACCTGATATAAGGTAGCTTTCTGCATTCCTGTAAGTAACAGTCTCAAAATGATTCACATCCTGTAGAATTCAACTGATTGCAATCTCCATGTTGTTGCAATTTCCATGATCAGTAGAGCCTTAACATCAAAAACAGACATCTCCCTTGTCTCTGTTGCCCCAAATAGTTTGTTCATTTTGAGGAGCTCAGTGATAAATCATCCTTAGATATGCAGTGGGAGAAGAGGACAATATAAATCATGGGAGGCTGTGCTGGAGATTCAAGGACTCAGCTGCCACCATCCGTGACTCACTCCAACTATTTGTTCCCTTTAGAGGAGGCTTGGGTGATTTCAGGGTCATGTTAGTGATACGTCATGATTGGAAGCCTACTTTTGATTTGCATAAGGCTTTCTACTTTCACTGATATTTTCAAATGTATTGAATTGTATTTTAGGCTGCTTTCAATGCTGTAAATATTTATTGAATGCATTTCTATATCACCCAGAGTCTTTAGGTAATTAACATAGAACAAAGAACAGTACGATGAAAACAAACAATAGCATCCACAATGATAATATCTAAATGTATTTAAAATTGTATAGACAAATCTATCGTCTAAGGGAGGGGTGTCAAACTCGTGTTGTCATGGTGGCGTCACGTGACCTATTGGGACTTCCCCCCTTCACTAAACCGGGTGGGGGCGGGGCCAGCACGTGACGCATCTGGCCTGCGGGTTGCAAGTTTGACACCCCTGGTCTAAGGAAATAATGCTTAGGAGGAACATGTTCTCAAAGAAGTGATAGATATCATTGAAGCCAAATGTCCAATCAGGTGAATACTATGACCTGACTGATCAAAATGGTACAAGGTGCTGAATCTGCCCATTGGAATAAAGTCACCTACATCAGACAGATGCTAATGAATTGGAGCTCTGGGAGGAAAGTAGGTGGATTTTGGTGTATGTGTGTGGATGAAAAGACCCAGCAAATTTAGCACTGATTAAATTAAAGATAAATAATAATCAAGGTATTCTCTTGTCAGAGTAATAATAAGCCAGATGTTTACCTGAGGGTATATCATCATCCTTCTTATTTATTTATTTTCCTTACTTAATTAAAATATTTATAGCCCATTCTCAAGTTGAAATTGCCACTATAGCTGTCATATATTTAATAAAAAGAAAATGGTAGGATGGTCCTCTTTAATGGCAAAGATTCTGAATCTTTGGAATTCAGAAATATGTAAAACCTGGTACCATTTGTAGGATGAAACTAGTTATAATCACTGAGAGATGCTTCTTGAAGCAAAGAATGAATTGGTGCCTACATCTAAGCAAAAAGGAGGCTTAGTGAAGAACTTGATATGAGATTGTCTCTCCAATCCATAAAATTGATTACCCATAAATCTGTAGCCAAATTCATGAAGTAATATTAAGGTAATTTCCAAAATGAAGTGTCACAATGGTCTTGCAGTCACCTGTGGCAGCTACAGTATTGGCACCTGTAAAGTTAATTGTTGGTCCTATAAACAAAAGGGAAAGATTATAAGAAATATTACTGTTGTCCCTGAAAAGGGCATTGGCACTAAGAGCATTTGCCTCAAAACTGTCATCTGTAACATCACTACTGATATGAATGAAGCCTCATTCTCTTGGCCATGGTCTGAAGCTTTGAATCATGTCTTACATTTTGTCATTAGAGAATCCTTTCCCTTTGAAGGAGAGGTCTTCATTTTAGTCCTGGGCTTCTCATTTCAGGTTCCAGGATCTGTGTCAAGCATGCTGGAATTACAAGGGCTGCAGCAATTATTTCTGTTCCCCATTATGCCTAGTCATATTAATTGGTTGTTTAGTCACCTTGAATATATGGAGCACTCTTGTGCCTTGGAAGCTACTTTTCCACAAGGAAGTTCAGATATTCATTAGCATGGCTAGTGCTTGAATATTCTGATAGGACTCCAGTGATGTACAATTATATGGCAGGATCAAGAACAGATCTAAGAATCTTCAGTCCAAGTTCAGGCCTGGATTTCTGGGCTAAAAATTTTGGATATGCAATAGAACTAGACAAATGGCAGAAAATGTGGGATAGAAATGTTAAATTGATTATGTCAACTGCAAATAAAGAAAATTTGTATAAAATGTTCTATAGATGGCATTTTGCACCAACAAGACTGGCAAAAATGTATAAGGATAGATCTGCTAAATGTTGAAAATGCAATCAAACACCTGGTTCATATTACCATATGTGGTGGACATGTCCAAAAACAAAAACAAAAAAATACTGGACGAAAATAAATACTTGGTTGGAAAAAAATGATAAAACAGCATATAGACATGAAACCAGAAATATTTTTATTGGGCATTCTGCCGGAAAAATATGACAAGAGGACTATATACTTGATTTTACATGTATTAACTGCAGCTAGAATTGTATATGCTCAACAATGGAAGTGTGACGAGATCCCGACAGATGAGAGTGTAATTAAGAAAATATTAGAATGTGCAGAAATGGATAGACTAACGCTTACTATTAAGGACAAAGAAGAAACTGAATACTTTTTGACATGGGACTTATTTTCCCAATGGTTAGACAATAAAAATAGAAGTTAGAAATGCAGGGACATAAAAAGGATAAATGTTAAAATGGAAATTTGATAAAATAGACAAGTTAAATATTATTGTTATTATAGTATCAATGTTATTGTGATGAATATTATTGTAAGCATTTTGATTACCATTGCCTAAAAATAACTGTACCCAGCAGGTACAGGGGTGGGTTCTAACTTACCTCGCTGCCGGTTCGCTTCCTCCTGTGCCGCATGGCCGCGCCTCGTGGGCGCAGTGCTGAAAAATCAAAAAAAAAAAAGCCAAAACCAAGATGGTGACGCATGCGCAGTGCCGGAAACTCAGCTTCTGCACATACACAGAAGAAAAAAAAACCGAAAAAAAATTCCCCCCCAAAATAATCAATTTTTAAAAAAATTTTTTTAAAAAAAGATGGCGGCGCCCACGGACCGGCACCGACCGAACCGGATCCGTGACATCACTGTGACATCACCAGCGAGTCACTACCAGTTCGGGCGAACCTGTCCAAACTGGTCCGAACCCACCTCTGGTACCCAGACAATACAATGTTTAATTTAAATGGAATTTTTACATGTTATTCAAATAAAGTAAATAAAACATATAAAAAAAGCACCCGATCTAAGAATCTTCAGTCCAAATTCAGGCCTGGATTTCTCAAGCTCTTGTATGATATTGATATTAGAGCAGCCTTTCTTCATCTGATGCTTTCAAATGTGTTAAATGACATACCATAATCTTCAGCAAGCACATCTATTGGTCATACAAGCTTGGAATGGTTGAGGTTGTGAACCAAAATATGCAGAAAACAACAGTTAGGGAGACAGGTTGACTAGTTTGGGAGATTATAATAACTATTGTAAATGAGCTGCTATGAACCTCAAATTGTCCAACACTACAAGATTAGGACATTTATTATTTTAATTCACTCACACTTACAATTACAGTTACAATTAATTATTGCATATTTGAGACCTGGAGGCCAAAACTGTTTAGTCAGCAATTAATTCATGTATTTCCTTGAGAAAGTATTAGTATACTTTAGGTAAAACAGCCTCTGAAGATAACAGAAGTCTGGCTGAGTCAAGAATTCAGGGGAAAGTAATATAGGGAAATTTGAAGAATAAGAATGGAATTCCTTGATTAAACTGTGGATCAAAACTCAGCTATCCACCTGCTTCGAGACTGTTGAAAGGTTTAATGAAAACTTTGGAACCCGAAAACTTTAATCTCATGGAATTAAAAAAAATTAACCCCCAGTACTGTAAAATATGAATTATGAGAATTTAAATAAATCTTCAGAGTAGATTGGGCATGCCTTGGGTATGGCTCCCAGAATGCCTCTCAAAGGTCGCATCAAAATTAGAATAGAGTAGAGTAGAGTAGAGTAGTGTAGCGTAGCGTAGCGTAGCGTAGCGTAGAGCAGAGCAGAGCAGAGCAGAGCAGAGCAGAGCAGAGCAGAGCAGAGCAGAACAGAACAGAACAGAACAGAACAGAATGACAGAGTTGGAAGGGAGCCTGGAGGTCTTCTAGTCCAACCCCTGCTCATGCAGGAAACCATATACCATTTCAGACAAATGGTTATCCAACATCTTCTTAAAAACGTCCAGTGTTGGAGCATTCACAACTTCTGGAGGCAAGTTGTTCCACTGATTAATTGTTCTAACTGTCAGGAAATTTCTTCTTAGTTCTAGGTTGCTTCTCTCCTTGATCTTAAAACACAATTAAAGAGGAACCTCCCCAAATCATGCCATGCTGCCTCATCATGGTGTGAGCATGTGTGTGTATGTATAATGTTCCTGAGAGGGATGAATGAAGAATGCGGGGAATGTATGACAAAAGTATATACTCCTGGCAAGATCATCCAAGACATGATTGTCATCCAAGCTGCATAGCTAAAACAAAAAGACACCTATATTGAGCAGCAGCAATATAAGACATTTCTAGATCCCTTTAGTGACAACAGCAAAGACATAATTTCACCTTGCACGGGAGAAAGCATTGGAAAACCACACCAGTATTTTACCAAGAAAATGACATGGAGAGAAAATACAAAATGATTGATAACATAGTGCTGGCTGATGGGCCTCTCAGTTTGGCTAGTAATCAACATACTAATGAGGAAGACATGAGTATCTTTCAGAGTACTAATAGTGTTTATGATGTGGATAGATTAAACCCTTTAGGATATCTACTTGCTGGTGTTGTGATGCAGAAAAATAACAAGCTTCTAAGACAGAATTACAGTAGGAACATGGAATATGAAAGGCATGAACATGGGAGAAAGCCAATACTGTGAATGATGAGATGAATTGACTACACATTGATATCTTAGGCAACAGCAAATTGAGATAGACTGGAACTGGACACTTTCTGTCAGAAGATCACCCTATTTACCATCCTGGACATGAAAATCAAAGAAGTAATAGTGTTGCTTTCATAGTTAGGAAGGATATAGCAGTAACAGTAGTAGCAATAGCAATAGCAATAGCACTTAGACTTATATACCGTTTCATAGTGCTTTACAGCCCTCTCTAAGCGGTTTACAGAGTCAGCATATTGCCCCCAACAATCTGGGTCCTCATTTTTACCGACCTCGGAAGGATGGAAGGCTAAGTCAACCTTGAGCCTGATGAGATTTGATCTGCCAAACTGCTGGCAGCTGGTGATCAGCAGAAGTAGCCTGCAGTACTGCACTCTAACCACTGCGCCACCGCGGCTCATAAGGTTCTTGGCTATAGTACAGTCAATGACAGAATAATAACAATTAAACTTTGTGAACAACCTTTAATGTTATAATTAATCAAGGTTATGTTTCAACCACTGATGCAGAAGAAGGATACTATAAGTTAAAGAAGTTTTTTCTAAATCAAGCTGCGAAGTTGACACAAGCTCAATCTGAACAAACAAGCAAGATATGCTGTATGTTGTTGGAGACCACAATGCCATGTTAGTATTAAAAAGAAAAATGTATTTGAACTGTATTACTTACGAAACTGAAATAAAGCAGGAGAATGGCTTATCAATTTCTGTGAATCCAATTATTTCCTCATTGCTAACACAGTCTTCAAACAACCACAAAACCTATACACATACACATCACCAAATGAAATGCACAGAAATCTAATTGTCTAAATTATTGCTAAAAGAAGGAAGAAGAGCTCGGTAATAACAAATAAAGAAATGGCCTGGGGATGACTATGGAACAGATAATGAACTGCTCATGCGCAAGTTCCAAGTTAACTAAAAAGCAGAAGCCAACCAGTGTCTATGATGCAATCTTGATCACATATTCTCTCATTTTCAAGGAGAAATCAGGAATCCCTTTGAAGTCCTGACCCGCCTTGACAGCTAACTAGAGGAACTGTGGAATGAACCTAAAGAGGTTGTTAAGGATGAATATGAAAAAAGATTGCCAAAAATCAAGAAGAAGAAAAAACCTGGATGTCAAAACAGATGATGGAAATTGCCAAGAGAAGAGAAGCCAAAGGTCAGAAAGACAGAGATATCAGGGAGGAAGTTTACAAAAAATTTCAGAGAGCGGTTAGAAGAGACAAGAGCAATATCAAAAGCATGAAAACAACCATGGAAAAACAAAGAAATTTTCCCCAAAGTTCTCTAAACTCAGAAGGAGGTACCAACCTGGAACTGGCATGCTAAAAGACTCCATTAGCATGTTAAAACTGGAGATATTCAAGCCAGTTTTAGAAAAGGCCAAGAAACAGGAGACATTAATTGGGGGGAAAAATCAATTCCCCAAAGAGGTCAGTATGTGCTTCATTGATATAGAAAGACCTTTAATTTTATTGACCATCTTAAGGTATGGGATATTTTCAGAAAAATGGGAATTTCAGAACAACTCATTTTCCTCATAAAATTCCTACAGTATAGCTAGGATAGGGGGCCACAGTATGGCCAAAATATCACTTATGTAAGCTGCATACTATTATTTTACTGCAATTTCAGTAAATTTAATTAAAATTAAATTCAGAAAATTATATTCAGAATTATTAAACCTACATTAAAACTATTTAATTATATTCAGAAAAATAATAATTTTATGTTAATACTATACTTTAATATTAGCTATAGTAGAAATGAATCTCTAAGTAGATTTGATGATAAGGTATTCCATGCAAAAGCCAAATATGCAAATGCAAATTAATATTAAAAAGGACAGAAGAATCTTGTGGTTGACCACAACCTAAAAGGAAATGAAATGGAAATAAGACCCATTTGCCCATTTCCATCTGAATATATCTAGTTATTCTACAGCAATTGAACAGACTTCTGGCTACAATAATATATAATATAATATCCTGTCCTGGATTAGGTTTAGAGATAGGAGTGATAAAAATATAGTTATTAGGGCTATTCTAATTTGAATTGGAAGGAACACTTTAGAAAGCACACAGCCATGTATCCAACCTGAAAATATTTGAAGCTGCTTTAATGAGTCATAGATACTGTAGGTGTAACCTTCATACTCCTGTCTTTTGAAGCCCGTTTTCCAGACTGAATCCAAAACACTGTGCTGAGCTTGAATTTAAAAAAGGATCTGGAAATATCCATAGCAGAGGTTGGTAAATATGGTATGACTATCAGGGATGGCAAAATTAACTAGTTTGTTTAGAGAAAGAGCAACAACTACATTTATTAGTGACTGGACACGCCTTATGGACTTTTAGCAGAAAAAAGGGGAAAAGTTACATTTTTCTTTTTCTTTTCTATTTCTTTTGTCATGTCTCTTTACTTTTCTCTATTCTTTTTATTTTCAGTTCAAAATTTGATGGTTTTTATTCTGTTGAAAATTTCTTTAATAAAATTATTAAGTACAACACACACACACACACACACACACACACATTTTTTAAAAATAGTATTCAGATAATGAGCTGTGACCAAACAAATCAATTATATCATTACTTAGTGATGAGCGGGTTTGTACAACATGCTCAATGATAAAATACTAAATCTCTAATCCAGTGTGTTGTGGGATCAAAACTAGCTAAGCCAGTCCAGAAGACAAAACCCTCATCAATCTGAGTCAGGATTCAAGAGGGCAATGCATTTGATTCTCAAAGTATTCTTCCTTGCAAGGAAACATTTTGGCACATGTCAAACTTCAACAGTTATCTAGTGCCATTTTCCCCCCACCTTGCCTGGGTTGCACAAGCCTGGATGAGAATCTTAGGCAAAGGGACTCAAATTAATGATGATTTGTTCTAGCTTAGTTCCTGGGAAGTTTAGGATCTTGCTAAGTGGAATGGAAGGGCAATTCCATTCCCCACAACCTTCAATAATCTTCTCTGCAGAATTAGGAAATCTATGTTCCTGATTTCAAAGATTGCAAAAGAAAAGAAAAACATATTGACTCAAAAGTAGACTTTCACTTGCTTGATGTAGATTCCACACCCAAGTTTTAGAGCATTTTATACCTTGAGAATTGCAACCCTCAGGATGCTGTTGGATTGTGGCTGCTTTTGAAGACAATCTGGAATTCTGAATTGGTACAGTTAACCTCATTAATTTGAATCCTGAGGTTCTCATCCAAGTTTGTTGGTACAAAATATGGTAGCAAAAGTACTTCCTGGAGCTGAGATTAGGATCACATTAGATCCGAATTACAGAAACCTCATTGGCTCCCATTCTCTAGTCCCAAAAGAACTAGTTTCAAGATGAGTGGAAACACACTACAATAAGCCAGAACTGCACGTCCCAAACAGAAATAGACTATCCATATTGGTAATTTTTCAACCTCAGCCAACTTTAAGATGTGTGGACTTCAACTCCTTGAATCTTCTGCTACCATGCTTATATCTTTCTGGTTCTAGTAGAACCTTTAAACCATTTTGGAAGGATTTGGACAATCTGTTCCAAAGGGAAAAAGAGGAGTGGTGGATGGCAATATAAGGCTTCTATGGAATTGTTTTGGTAAGAAGCATTTGCTCCTGGAGGGTGCTGAGCTTCACGGCATTAATTGCTCCTTCTTAAAGAAAGGGAAATGCAAAAAAGCTGCCCTGGAGAAGTTCCCAGTACGTTGTGCTGCCTATATTTAGAAGAAGAAATGCATTAAATAATAAACATGGAAAATGGAGTCCCTTACCCTGTGGCCCAAATTCAGTAACACCATCTACAGGCTGTAACTATCAGGAAGAAATAAAAGGAGAGGGGAGAGGAGAAAAGAAACATCCTTCAAAATCTATTTTTATTTCATAAAAACATTGCTTTTCTGATGAGAATAATATACAGTATGGACAGGTTTTCTTAGACATGCACCTGCCTTTGATTTAGCTAGATACATTACACTGTAACATGTGCCAAAATAGATTTGGCAAGTCCCAAAACTTCCCCAAAGGAAAGCCAGGTTGCTGTTTATTATAGTTGCTGTCTGTTGTGTCCATATTAAGAACGAGAGAGGGAGCGAGCTACCTTTTATTTATTGGCTTATTATAATCTATTTATAGTTGCCTTATAATTTAAAAACAGAATGAATGATAAATGACTGGTTAATTATGAAAATAAAATTTGCTTGTATAACAATATATGACCGTATTAAATTAACAATTTAAGCAATTGTCATTACTTGAATCAGAATTCGTATCATTCATTCTAAATGCAAAATTTGGAATGCTGCTTATTGATTCCATCCAACAGAATGTTGCAAAGATGAGTTTGGTGTTGTGGATGAAGCCAACAAAGAAAACGTTGAGTCCCCAAATGGGACAACTTTGGCCTAGGGCTATGAAGAAAAACATTCCAGAAAAAATGTCCCTTAATGCGTCCTTATGGAAGAGGCAGTCAGTGGTCCCTCCTAATTGTGTGACTCAGAGCTGAGTTTATGCAGCTGACCCTCCACATATACCAATAAAACATGCATGCAACTCAATACTTCATTACATAGAAGAAAATCAAGGCAACAACTATGGACCCTTGTGGTAAAGTGGCTGAAAGGAATTCCAGAAGCTATGCTCTTTACATTTTCCTTATCTTGTTGACAAACCAGTGCAACATTACTTCAGAACACAAAGAGAAAAGCTTCAGGTTCCCTCTATTCATTCTCCATCAAAGAAAACAGGGTGGGGGGAAAACTAAACTAGCATGTCAAGGAGAAAACTAGGCAAAGCCTGAAGCTTTGCTTTTGTGCACTGGCTTCTTACTGGCAAGGAGATAAATCCCATAGTAAGGAATAAAACTATCAATGGCTAGTAATCATAATTCCTATATTATGTCAGCATTGGAGGTAGTTTGCCTTTCAATATCACTTGCTGAGAAATACAAGCAGAAACAAGTGCTACTGCTTTCATATTTAATGTGGCCTTATATTCAGTCTTAGAGCTATCTAGTTGGGCATTATAGAAACAAAAGACTGGATTCTTAACTTGATGAATATCCCTCTATTACCTGTTCTTGCCTCTGACATTTTGGCTAAGCCATTTTGTACCACTGAGCATCTTTAAATCAAGATCAGAATTGAAGAATTGCATTTAAAATACTGTAGCTAAAACTGAGGAAGTTGACACAGGACGAATCTGACAAGAGTCCAATCATCAACAGTTATTTCCTGGAAAATTCTAGTGACTCTTCCGGGAGAAATGAAATGATCAGCATCAGATAAAAGGAGAACAGTATAGGGTCAGTTTTCACACTGCTTATCCATTTACAGAGGCATCCACCAAGCCAAAGTTATTAATTGATAGTTGGAATCAATATATAATAGTCAGAGGTTCACACAGTGTTATGGAAGGAATGGCCAATGGTAAAAGGCACCTAAAACCACAGTGCTAGATACTATCAAAGCCAACACCAGCCAGAGCATAAAACAACTGAAAGAAGTTGAACAAGATCAGAAAATACGAAGAGAGCTGCTCCACGGAATTGCCAAGAATGGACATAATTGAACAGTCATCATCATCAATCATCATCATCATCATCACCATCATCTTCTTCATCACATAGTGCTAAGTCATAATATTGTTGTGGATTTATATGATGTGTGAACCCAGCCACTAAGATTAGTAAATGGTATGACTTAGCATGATGTGTGAATCAGGCCACTAAATATTGTTCAGCCTGATTGGTGAATCCTGACAGAAAACTGGAAGGTTTACCAGTTGGTCATCTAGATGCGTCCTCAACTCAGTGTGAGAATTCAGAGTTAGGATACTCTATCCAGGTTTTGCTCAAACAGCTCTGGCAAGAAAGAGTTCACCATCTAAGGGTAAGCTGCAACCCTCTGAATGTTTTGGACTAAAATGCCCCCAATCCCTATTAAGCCCTGTTTAGTGTGCTGATAGAAGTATGGTTAAGAAGAACTTGGAGGGCACCAACTAGCTATCCCTAAATTGTTGTTACTGTTCAGAAGTGTCTTATAAGTTTGAACCAAACTCTATCCACTTGTATCTTAACACTTATTAGATTTAGCTCTTTTACTCTCTATTACTGTCGCAAACGGTGTTAGCATTTTCCACAATATCTTCAACCTTTCCTCATAACATTGACAGTCTTGTTGCCTTCTTTTTGTATCATCCCTCAAAGCAATTTTTAACTTAGAAAATTGGCAATATAAACACAACCTATGAAAGTCAGGGAAGAGACCTGGCACAACAAGAATGAGAGAGCAAAAATCTGCAGAAAATCCAGCTTGATCTATTTTCTTCCCTTCAATCAAACCAATAAACATTATTCAAAAGAGAATAATTTGGACCTCTGATCATCCAGGGAAGGGTGGAATTCAGTTGACCTTTTCCTCCCTTTCATTTGCCTATTCTGAGCCAGGGCTATACCCTCTGAAGTCTAATTAACTTGCATTATTATTCTTAACATGCAGAACAACTTATTGAAAACAGTGAAGTTATTCCACAGGGAGCATCTTTCAAGCAACTTGGCCACCTCACTTTGCAAGTAAGGTTTATAATGTGATGGGGAGAATGAAATGTGCGTGCACACATTTGTTAGCGCACACACAATGAAATGCGCGCGCGCACACACACGCGCAAAAAAAACCAAGCATATTTAGTGACTCCTAGATGAATCCTCATACAAAAACGTGGGTAATTACAGCTAGGAGGACTGAAAGGACCCATAAATATAGATTAACGCATAAATGATCCTGTTTATCCATCACGTTGCTAACAAATGGATTTTTTTACATTTCATTATAGAAAATTACAAAGCAGGTAATAATTCCCTAGAGGACTGTGAAAATAATTTTACTTTAAGGCTAAAGGCTATTTAAAAAGGCACCACAATCAACAAAAATAAGCATTATTTGTATTTGAGCAGTCTGTTTTATGAAACAAGAGAGTTGATTTTGAGGTACTGGTCTGACTAGTATTGAAGCTTAAATCAGGATATGAGAACTGGATGAAATATCCCATGTATTCAGATATATTAAGGTTCAACACTTATATCTTCAAGGGGGGGGGAAACAACATCCCATTGACACTTGAAGCATTATGGTTTCCTAGGGTATAATTCTTCCTGGTACAAGGCAGGTAACAAAGGCTAAAGCTGAAATAAAAATAAGATGTTTGGACTTTGGACTGTATTTCCCCAAAATTGTTAAAGAAAGTATGGGCTATTGAAGTTGCAACATGCCAAAACTTGAAATGTAATCATCTCCTATGGAGAAAAGCTGCTCATTTTAAGCAGAGACCAATCTGCTGCCATAAGCCCCACTTGAATTTAATTTTGCACCTTATTTCTTCTGCTATTCCACAATTGCTTGACTATTCAAGAGCTAAGAAGTATATTGTATTTGCTAACAGAGAGACAGATTCAACCAATGGTGTGAGTGACAATGGTTGGAATTGGAGAAAATGTGACTTATATATCCATACTCAACTATGATGCAGAAAGAATGGCTTTTGGCTGGTCTTTTAAACTCACAAAGATATTGTTAGAATGAAATGAGATAAGAAGAACTGTTGGCACCTTAAGAACCTTAAAAGAGCATATAAGACATTAAATGTAATAAACAACAAAACAGTAAATAATACATTTTCAAATGCTACCAAGAAGAATCACAATCAGAGCAAAAATAGAATCAAATGAGTGTGTACCATATGAATAAATACATATAACATGCACTGAATGAATTTATTTGTTAGACCTTTCAAAGAATAAGAAACAGAATGATGATACCCAAGTAATCAGGATAAGGCTGAAAGCCGGACAAAGTAGAAAAGAAATAATTCTGTTCTTTTCAATTCTTCTGTTGTAGAAGTAGAAAGGTTGTTGGAGATCATCCACTCTAATAAAAGGACAGCCTGTGGACCTCAACCTTTTAAATCATTGGTGTGGCAAGAAAGAAAGAAAGAAAGAAAGAGAGAGAGAGAGAGAGAGAGAGAGAGAGAGAGAGAGAGAGAGAGAGAGAGAGAGAGAGAGAGAGAGAGAGAGAGAGAGAGAGAGAAAGAGAGAGAGAAAAAGAGAGAGAAAGATGGAAATTGAATGAATGAATGAGAGCCACTGATTTCTTCCAAAGCTCTGTTCAACATAGGATTTACAATTCAAAGTTCAATTACTAGTTTTTAGGTAACTAGGTATCCTAAAGATGAATAACCTTGTCACTTTAAAACCACTTTTAGGTCATACATGATTGATATAGATTTGTATTGATCAAACACTTGAATATGTTTACTTAAGATTTTTTTATAACTAATTTAGTAAATTGTTTTTTTAAAAAACAAGATCTTAAACAGGGATAGCTTGGAGGATGTCCTTATCAGGAGTGCAGGATTGCCTTATTTACACAAGTGTGTATACAGAAAACGTCACATATTCTGATCGAACAGAATATTTTGCCTCTGTTAACATAAAATTTGACAACAAAATTCTTACAGATGCCATGACTTCCATACTCAGCCTCTTCTTTCTCTATTATAAGAATCCAAGAAAAATACTAAATTAACTCTGTAGCCATTGTAGGACTGAGCTATAATATCTCTGAGAGATAACTATCAACCTTGGTTTAAGTAGCTCTGGTAGAAAAAGACCTCCCAGCATCTGTTCCATTGACATAAATGTAGGAGATTTCTTGAAATGCTTAGCTGAAACTCATTTCTCTGAAAGGTCCTGTCATTCTTTCTTCTGATGTTTTCTGAACTTCTGTATGGTTGGAGATGGTACTTGTTTTCTGCATACATCTTTTCAATACCCTGAAACTTCATGGTTCCCATACTCCCTGTACCGTGGGGGTTTCAATTTTTTTTTTACTACCGGTTCTGTGGGCGTGGCTTGGTGGGCATGGTGTGGCTTGATGGGTGTGGTGTGGCTTGATGGGCGTGGCTTGGTGGGTGTGGCAGGGGAGGATGTAAAATCTCCATTCCGACCCCACTCCAAGGGAAGGTTACTGCAAAATCCCCATTTCCTCCAGATCAGCTGGGACTCGGGAGGCAGAGAATAGATGGGGGCGGGGCCAGTCAGAGGTGGTATTTACCGGTTCTCCAAACTACTCAAAATTTCTGCTACCGGTTCTCCAGAACTGGTCAGAACCTGCTGAAACCCACCTCTGTCCCAGTATGAAAGAGCTTCATGGGAATAATTCCGCCTCGATATATTTTCTTGACATTTTGTTTTGAACAGGACATGGTGCAAAGCAAACAAACAGGATATTCACATGCACCGCCTGGGCTCTGATAACAAAAATATAATAGAATTTCATCAAAATTGTCTTTTGAAAGAAATTTGGATAACAAGCTACAGTATCTTGGGTTGAACTGGATGAGAACTGAAAAAAGAATACAGTAATCTTAAAAACAATTCACAAAGAATTTGGGATCAAAGTTGTGGGAACCAGGCATGCACAGAGAATGCATTCAAAACTATTTTCAAAATCACCATATGCTTTATGTGTATTTATTTATTATGCTGCCCATCTCCCTTATTATGAAGACTGGTTCCCTTCGGGGTTATGGAATTGGAGGGTATGGGAAATGGGGAGGGGGGTTCGGATGAAAAATATAGGATTCATTCCTAATTCCTATCATCTTTCATTTTCTTCTATGGATTTCAGACTGAGCAGGGAGTAATATCAAGTCACACATTGCCCAGAGGAGAGGAGAAAGCATGCCAGTCCTTGGAATTCAGCCTTTGGACATGTTCAATAAATTCTTTGGCAGCAAGTCTCATAAAATACAATTCAGTGGGGCCACTGTAAATGAATCTTCGCTTTACAAGAAATTTTATTAAGTACAGTATCAGTTAAGCACTATTCTCCTGTGGTTTGCCGATCTGTTCCAGAATTGTAGGTAAGTTTAGCTTTGGAAGCCTACATTTAAAATAAAAAAATAGGAACAAATAATAACAAGATCCTTCTTTGTGTAATGGGAGTTTGGGTTCAGTTGCAATTAGAAATAGAAAGTTTTGCTGTGTGGTAAAATATATACCCATTGCATGCAATACTCATTCTTTTACTTCCTGATATAAAAAGAATGGAGGCTCAGTACAATGCAGCATCGTTAAATATAAATAAATTTAGTTCGGTTCTTTTCACTTGAAAAGAAGCAGAGTTCTATTTCTATGCCGTTTAACAGCCAGAACTCTCTGGTTGCTTCAGACAACAACAAGAATAATTGTCACATTGTGCTCAATTTCAGAAACTGACCCCACTAAGAGAGAACATGCTTATGTCAGCATGAGCATTTCCTCTAAAAAAAAAATTGGTCACAGTGACCTTAATTTTTTTATTTGCTCTCCCAAGAACAACAAAACAAAAAAAATCTTCTAGTCTCCTTCTTCAAAGCAAATATTGAATGGCCGGCTTGGGACTTAATTTAAGGCAGGAGAATGCTATGACCATCAGCATTGAGGACACTGAGTCATATTACTGGTCCATGAGGCTCAGCACTGTCCACACTCCTGGTCAAGATTTGCATCTGGAGTAGTCTTTGATAGGACTATCGTATCTGGACTGCAAGAACCCTGACAACTGTTAGATGGTAGCATAGAGGAAGGTTACCATGTAGCCCGTATACAAATACTGGAATCCAAATCTAAAAAAGAGAGGAAAGAAGCTGTGACTCTCCTATTAATGTTTCTTCTGCTCTGTGTTCATCAGGCAAGCCCCTGTCACTATTGGCTGATCTTATTACTTTAGAACAGAGTTTGTGTCAAGGAGCCTTTATGGTATCACTGGAGGGTTAATCTGTTGTGGCACAATTTTTCATTGGACGCAGCATGTCACAGGCTTGATAGAGTCCCCTGAAACTGCATATAGACAGAAAAGCCAAATTTGCAAAACCGGAGTACAAAAGCAAAGGAATACCATGGTCTGATCCAGTTTAGACAAGGTCCATGGAAAAAGGATACTCAGGTATGGATGCCCTCCTTAGGAAGGAAAGGGCAGGCAGGAAAACACCTCCTATTATCCTGAAGAGGCTTTGGCATAAAGAAAATCAAGCTGGGATGAGGACAGCATAAAAAAGACATCATATACAGACCTATGAAGATCTATGAAGAGACCAACGGTTGGACTGGCTAACTGACCTGTTTTGGTGCTCCAAACCTCAGATTGAATTTTGCCTTCTTTCTGGGGAACAAACCAGGCAAGCTTTTGTTCCAGAGACGGTTTTAATTCTGATGTGTGTTCCTTTCCTTGTTATCTATGTGGCCTTGGGTGAATTGCTGGTCTGATCTGACAGCTGTGTGTGTGTTGAAACCTGAAACGGGACTGTTTGTTCCAGGCACACACACTTTTCCTGCCTCTGAGAGAGTGAAAAACTTTTGAAACTGTAATGGAACAACTCACAGATGGACTCTGTTTGTAATCATCCGGCTGTCTGGGAGGGAGACGGTCGAGGCCGTTTAGCAGTGGGCCTCCTGGGCGTGTTGCATCAGGGTCCATCCTGGGAGCACCTCGTCG
>QLTV01002265.1:6344848-6355375 GCA_003457575.1 Thermophis baileyi
TGACAAAAGTAAAAAGAGTGAAAAGAAAGCATATAAAAAAAAAAAAAAAAAAGTGTACAAATAGGCACTTCAGAAAGGGTTGGAATCTGTCCTTTGCCACCTTATTTTGTCCCAGATCACAGCAATAAAAATACCCCTCTACCTTATTCATTTTGAGTCTTTTGCCACTCAACTACAAGCTTGCAAATGCATTTTCAGTTCTAACGAAACAATCAAGCACTGTTACAGTGAATCTCCACATTATTAATTTAAATGAGCTGATTTGCTTCAATTGTGATTGTCTCTGCAGACCTAAAGCTTCCCACCTCATTCATTTTATTTCTAATAATTTTTATTAATATCTCCACTTATTCAGTGGGACAGCTTAACTCATTACAGATCATTCTGGGGCAGCTTCAACCAAGATATGTAAAATAGCTTCAGGTCACTTGAAAAAAAAATGAATAGAACTAAGCCAGAAAATGTTCTTGGTCTGGACTCTGGACTCTTAAACTACAGGATTGGGAAGAGGACTAGGCAAATATGAATGGGGGATGCTTTTACCACAAAGAAAATAATACTGTTTCTGCAAGTAGAAACGTAACACGCTAGGCAGAAAAATTATTTAATTCTTTCTCTTTGCATGACTGTTAACTTACTATAGGAAATAAATTACATGAAATATATCTAATTAAAAGCCTGTTCAGAAATAGTCAAATAGGATTGCAATTTTTATAAGAAGGGGGATAAGGTCCTTCACATTCACACCCACTTGGCAAACTCCCAAGTTACTTTCTATTATTTGAACTCTGAATAGTCTTCAAGGGCAGCTACTACATGATATATTGCAGTTTCTAAAACATGCTGCAATATAGAAATGAATGCACCTACGTAACTTGTAAAAAAAATATTCTGTTCCTTAGGACGGGACAGGAGGTCGTGGGATAAAATTATGACTTTCATGGCATGAGATTTTTTTTTTCATATCATGGAGGATATATTCAGCAAGATAAACAATATTATCCCTGTCCATTTTCCCATTAGAATTATGAGAAGATCGATGACATTAAAAGTGAACAACACATACATTGTGTTCTGTGAGCAGCAAAGTTTGTGGCTAAGAGATCTTGTTAAAGAATGATTAGTATATAAAGCAGAGTTCATGCACAAATTGCGCCTGTTCCTAGAAACACCAGAGTTGGCCACCATGACACATGCTTGAATTACATCTCATTTATATTATGTGCGACAGCCTTTCAAGGACATTTAGAAGTTTCATCAGTTCCGAGATATGGAAATCAGATTACTGACTTAAGTTAAATATCAGGATTTCTATTTTTATGCAGTTACATTGGCTGCTGGTCTTTTTCCAGACACAATCCAAATTGCTGATTATGTCCGTACATATTTTTTGAACTGATGCTTAACTGTCTTTTTAAAAAACGTATTTTGTCTTTTATTTAAGTGTAATTTTACTTATTTATAGCATTTACATTATTGATATTACCAACCATGAGCAACAGTTGGCAGAAAGGTAGGGCACCAATTTATCAAACCATTTAGCCACTAATATAATTTGATAGGCAAAAAGTGATCATAATATGATGAAGGAAAAAAGTAATAAAAAAACTCTCATATCAAATTAGATTTACAAAAAAAAGGACAAATTTAGGAAGTCCCAAGGAGCATGATCACTATTTACACATTTTGCAGAAAATATGCGATATTTTTGCATGAATCTGCTATTTTCTTCCTATTTTGATATTTGTGGGTTTGGTATCTTCAAAATACATTGAAAGGAAAGGGTGATTGTTTAGTGGAGGAACACTAAACTCCAGCCAGCTTTAACCCCTGAGTTATCCAGATGTTCTGCTAAAGACCTCTGCTGATGATAGATACTACAAATTAGTCTTCATAATATATCACCCTCCAGATGTGTTGGGTTAGATTATTTCCAGCTGTAGTAGCTAGAGTGGAAAGAAACTGTAACCCACTAATAATGGGACTGAAGTTCAACAATAACCTCACATTGGCCTACTATGTATAGTAGAACCTCTGGTCACAAACGCTTCTGACCACGACCAAATCGGGTTCCGAAGAAAAAATTCACAATTTTTTTTTTTCTCGCAGCCGTCCCGAAGGACTCTGGGCGGCTTACATCATAAAAAATAAAACATATAAAAGCAATTTAAAAAAAAATCTATATTTAAAATAAAACATTCACACAACCATGCATGGGCCAATCAGGGCAACTATTGGCCCCAGGCCTGCCGGAAAACCCAGGTCTTAACGGCTTTACGGAAGGCCAGTAAGGTGGGGGTAGTACGGATCTCGGGGGGAAGTTGGTTCCACAGAGTCGGAGCGGCTACAGAGAAGGCCCTCCCCCGCGGTCCCGCCAGCCGGCACTGTCTGGCCGACGGGACCTGAAGAAGGCCAACCCTGTGCGACCTAACTGGTCGATGGGAGTAATGTGGCATAAGGCGCATATAGTATCAGCGCAGGCAAAAGATTACCCATGTCTACTTTATGAATTTTATGTAGAAATTAAGAATATTATATTGGAATTGTTGTCCATTTTGTGCTTGTCTGAAAATGTAGAATTTGAATCAACTTATAGATTTAAATTAAAAAGGTTTTAGTAAATCTAATAAAGTTTTAATCAAAGATAGAGTGTAAAGATGTCCACAGGGTATGGTCAGAAGAGTCAAGAGGGCAGTTGACACAGTGCAATCAAATCCACCTGTTTTTTATGTGTGTTGCCTTTATTATTTTTATCATACTCTGTGGATACTCCCCTAAAGTGTATCAATGGAAAAACTAGGGACTAAAATAAAGCAGAAATCCCCAGAAATCCTAAAAGAGCTAATGAGATGTATGGAATTTAAAATATGTCTCTATGTTATTATTATAACGATTTGTGTTGAACTATTCAGAAGACATAAGGTTAATACCTTTTAAAGAAATAAACAAGTGTATTGTATTCTGATCACCAGTATGACCTTAACATTAGCCTCTGCATCAAAACATGCATTTATTTGCTTGATTAAAATTAGAGCTGAATAACCCACAGTTCTTCAGATGTTCTTGGACCATCCTCAAGCAAATCCAAAATGGTGATGGATCATGAAAGTTATTGCAGGCTAACAGTATCTGGACAGCAAAATCTTATTTCCCAATCCAAAAGCCGATGAAGTAACACAAACCGTTAATACTAATGAATGTGCTGTTGAACCCCTCCTACTGTATCAAAATTATGCTGCCTGGATATCTAATAGTAGAATTCAAGGGTTTTTTTTAACAATGAAAATGCTTCTTGAAAAATAAAGTTTGTTCAAGCAGATGAACAGATGTTTCCACTAAGGATTTAGGACAGAAAGAATATAAATGCAATGATAATGGCAGCTTAATGAAATTTAGTCCACAATTAATTCACATATCCAATTAATGGTGTTCCCAAAGGACAGTCTATTACCAAGTTAGGAAACCTTTTGTTGATGACAAGGTATACTATAAGGAAAAGGTTCAAATATGAAAATAGATTTTATATTCCTTGGGTTACAATCAATGTCCCTAAGATATTTAATAAGGATTCAAATTGAAGCCATATCACAATTATTCATGCTCCATTCTCAGAAGTCTAAAATTGTATTTCTAGAAGAAGAAAAATTGCAAATATATATTTGAGTTCTTTATTATTCTACATAGATTCTAACGAAGATATGTTAAGTCTCTTTGCTTATGCTTCAGTGATGCAAAAAAAGCATATTCATACTTATCATACCAAATGATTCAAAGCACATGAATCACTGGACATCATTATCTGTTAACCATCTTCAATCAGCAAGCTGCAAACAAAGTACTATCTTTCCCAACAGCTCAGAAGTATGCATACTAATATTCTTCACCAAAGGCCCAACAGGGTATAAATGAAACATCAGTAGAAAGAAAGAAGCAAATCAAGGCAAATCTAGAATTGCTTCACTAGCCATGTTGTGGTACTTTTTATTCCATATTTGGTTTGTAGCAATGGCCAGCCAGATGTTTCTGAATAATACAATGGCCATCTCCTGTGGTCTAGTTTGTCCAAATCATTCATAATTTTGTAAAACTCCAGAATATGTTTTTCCAGGAAATGCGTATTTTCTTTACTTATTTTAATTGTAATTCTTTCGTCATGCATCTGTGTGTACATAGGATAACCACAGGTCTGCACCATTTCAGAAAGAGCTTCTAGTTTCTATGACTGCACAGTATCAGCTGTATTTGAGGACTGAATTACTTTCTTTCTGACTTAGTTGCAATGTACTTAAAATGGCATCCGTTCATTTAAATCTAATTTTTTTTCCTTAAAAGCTACTATGGAGTTGTGATCTTTTAAACAGCTGCTTCTCCATTTGTAAAAGCTCTACTCACCGATATCCCCCAGTTTCTGACTTCAGTGGAATTTTGCTATACTTAGCATTTTTACTGGTTTACTATTTTGATAATCTATCTGAGAACATTGAGCAGGTCAGATAGAAGGATGTATACATCCTATACATCCATGGATTTCCACCCCTTCTTCTTCTTTGGTGTCAACAATGGCCTGATCTTCTGTACAAAGTACATTCAAACAGAATCACCCTGTTTATTTACTCTCTTAGACTGGCAAAAAGGAAGGAAGGAAGGAAGGAAGGAAGGAAGGAAGGAAGGAAGGAAGGAAGGAAGGAAGGAAGGAAGGAAGGAAGGAAGGCCACAGTTTTGTCATTTTTCCTATCATATGGGCTAGAAGAGAATTTAATAACAAGTCCATCATTTCACTGGTCCATCAATGAACTTGTTACAAAAAAAGATAGGTCCATTGTTTTACTGGTGAACTTGAAAAGAATATGGCCATAGAGAGAAATGACTATTGTCTAAAAAGTACAGGGTATTATTTCTGCAACATACAGTACTCAACAGATTGCAGTAGTTTGCCTCCAATGAAATGAAGCTCAACAAGGAAAATGGATGGCATCGCTTGATATCAGATAAGTCAGGAAACATGATTGATGTGTAGTTCAAAAATAGTATAAATTGCTTTCCTGGTGGTCTGGGTATGTGTAGAGGACAACAGTCTAGGTCTTCAGAATTGGTCAGTGGCTAGGACAAGCTGATCACAAAGAAAAACCCCTCCATACATTCTGCTGAGTCTTTGGAGATGAGTGCAGTTTATTTCTAGCAGGCTAAAAGAGAGCAAGTGAGTGTGCTATCTAACATAGTTGTGGGTTCAGATATAATCTGCTGTCTTTGCAAACTATCAGATTAAAACAGGACAGTTTATTCTACCAAAAAGTTATGCATTGGATTTTTATTTTATTTTATATCACTATTTTCTAGTGATTCAGAATCTAACAAAGGTAGGTGCAAGATTTAGTTCGTTGATTTTGGATATGAGGAAGCTAGGTAAGTATTTTCACCATGAACCTAAATATCTACAATGAGTTATTGAAAACAATCTCCTCTTCCTCCACCTTCTCCTCCACCTCCTCCTCCGCCTCCGCCTCCTCCTCCTCCTCCTCCTCCTCCTCCTCCTCCTCCTCTTATAGAGGTCAACAACAACTTGGAGAGAGGCACTGGGAAAGGGTTGTAGATGCAGTGAGACTGCAAGTGGCATGTCCCTAATAGAAAACATTTGCATTTCTTTGTTTGCTTGTTGATTTTGTTATCTGCTATAAACTATCTCTGAAGCTGGGTATAATTTAGAATTTAGAATAACAGAGCTGGAAGGGACCTTGGAGGTCTTCTAGTCCAACCCCCTGCTCAGGCAGGAAACCCTATACCGTTTCAGACAAATGGTTGTCCAATCTCTTCTTAAAAACTTCCAGGAGGTAAGTTGTTCCACTGGTTAATTGCTCTAACTGTCAGAAAATTTATTCTTAGTTCTAGGTTGCTTCTCTCCTTGATTAGCTTCCATCCATTGCTTCTTGTCCTGTCCTCAGGTGCTTTGGAGAATATCTTGACTCCCAGATAATGACCAGATAAAATTATATCTGATGAAAACAAGAAGCCCCAAAACACAGGAAAGGGTATGGAATGCAGGAGCTTCACATTCAGCTGAGGTGGCGCAGTGGTTAGGGTGCCGCACTGCAGGCTACTTCAGCTGACTGCTAGCTGCAGTTCGGTGGTTCAAATCTCACCGGCTCAAGGTTGACTCAGTCTTCCATCCTTCTGAGGTGGGTAAAATGAGGACCCAGATTGTTGGGGGCAATATGCTGACTCTGTGAACCACTTAGAGAGGGCTGTAAAGCACTGTGAAGCGGTATATAAGTCTAAGTGCTATTGCTATTGCTATTCAATCCAAAGCCTAATGTTAAAGGTTCAGAAAACACACCACCAATCACCTCTAAAATATTTTATCTCCTCGGAGTTACTGGTCCTGCCCAAATTGTTTCTTTCCTCATTGATAGACAGAGCCAAAGGGAAACCAACAGTTTCTTTCTTTATGACTGTCAAATGCTCATGGGACCAAATCAAAACTGTTTATTTCTTTATAAAAATCAAAAGCTTATGAGACTCAGAATCCAATGCATCTAAATAATTTCTTTCCTTAGCACATTGAAAGCTTCCAGGACTCGGTAACAATCTTAAGTCAATTATTTCTTTCCATGTGATATCAAAAACCTTGTTGAAGTTGGTGTCAACTATAATCTAAATTGTTTCTTTTCTTGTAACACTGAAAGCTTACACAACTCAAAACTCAACCTTATCCAAACCCCTTCTACTCTAAGAAAAAGCTCTGAATCTTGAATTGTTGCTTTTAAATGCGTATTCACACCCAAGCATTAGATATACCCTTTGCAAGCAGAAAATCTCATATTCTAGCCCCATGATCTTCACCAAGGCATCCTAGATTTGACAATTCAAAACAATGGCTGCTGGCTGGATCCTGTGGCTCTTTAGAAATTTATCTAGAACTGAAATATCAACTGATTTGAGTTGGATCTCACTCTATTTTTCAAAGTTACTTTATACTTTATTCTTGGAACAACTCCCACCTCTTCGTTTGCGTCAGACTGTGTGTGCATTTTGTCAAAAGCTTTCTGTTTATAAACAATCTGTTGAGTGTTTCCTCAGCTTGGAAAGAACTGGGATAGCATCCAACCAGAGCCTAAAGACATCCGTAGCTGGGTACGGCTGCCGTTTTGTGGGCTGGTGGTGTTTCTAACACTGCTAGCTAGCTTGATGGAGGTGCTAGAGAGGGCAAATCTGATTGCTTTCTGTTCTCAGCAGTGGGTGTCAGGCGCATAAACAGTCATACACATACACCCACACACTCAGAAATCCAAAATGTTGAACCCTCGTGTGTCGCAATTTTTTGTTAACCGAAGTACATTTTACTGTGATTTTTAAATGAGGGGCATGGTCCACTCCTATACCATCTCAATATATTTATAGGGTACGGTGTTGGAGAAGACAGGGATAAAGTATATAATTAACTATACTCAAAAGTTACTGAATTAATCATTTGGGTGGGTGGATGGGTGCAATATATTGAACCATAAAATAACCAAACAGATTCTTTTCATGTAACATATTAAGCCATATTCTCTCTCTCACACCCACACATAAATTCTATTCACGATTAATACCAACCAGGCTTTCACATTGCCTTTAATTGATGTGATTAAGCATGTGTGCTTTCTCCTAGAGGAACACATGCACATCCAGTGAGACCATAAAGAAATAGCCAGGCTATTAATACGTATCTGTGAGACAACTATAATCCCTCAGGTCATGCTATGCTGCCTCATTGAAGTGACGATGGTGTGTTCCTGGGAGAGATGAGCAAAGAATACCAGGAGTGTAGGCCAAGAGTATGTATTCCCAGGAGGTTCACTCAAGTTGGGCAGGTTATCCAAACTGCCCAACTAAAGCAGGAAGGCAGATACATTGCCCAGGAAGATGCTGAAAGCAGTTGATCATGGGAAAAGGATCGTGTTTATGTTGTGTGGGAGAAGGCAATGGGGAAACATTCCAGTATTTCACCAAGGAAAGCATATGGACAGACAAGATTGGTGACATAGTGCTGGATGATAACCCTCATGGTGCTGAGGAAAAGCTGAAGATCTTTCAGAGTGCTAATTGTAGGAGATGGCTAGGCTGAGCCTGAGGGAGGGGCCAAACATGTCATAAGTCATGAGTCCCTGTGCATCCGCAAGAGATCTAAGTCTGACCCATCTTATCTCCCACACCATCTTCCCTTAATGGCCAGTTGGCCATATTCTTGTAGAGAGCTTAAGCTTGCAATAAATCTTTATACTCGTTTGAATTGCCTGATTTCCTGGGCACTTGACACTAATGGTGTTTACGAAACAACTAGATTAAAGGTCTTAAGGACATCTAGTTTTTGGTATCTCTATGCAGGAAAAGAGAATCTGAAGATGTAAAGACAGAATTAAACTGGGGGTATGGAATGTAAAAGAGTAAAAATAGGAAAGTTCAACACAGTGAAAGGTGAAATGAATTGACCACACACTGGCAACAGTAAAATGCAATGGACTGGAACTGGACATTTCCCATCAAAAAACCATACTGTTTACTACTCAGGATGTGAAAAACAAAAAATAAATGGCATTGCTTATATAGTCAGGAAAGCTATAACAAAGACAGAGCTTTAATGCAACACAGTCCATGACAGAACAATATCAATTAGACTTTGTGGACAACCCTTTAATATGACATTTATTGAAGTCCCTGTTTCAATCAATGTAGACATAGAGGAGGTTGACAAGTTTTAAAGTCAAATTCAATTTGAAATCAACAGAACATGCAACGAGATGCACTGTTACGTTTGGAGATCGGAATGCCAATGTTGGAAATAGTGAGCAGGAAAGTTGATTCAATTATTTCTAAGCCCAAGGAGCAGAAATGAAGCAGGAGAACAACTTATCAGATTCTGACAGCTCTATGATTTCTTTATCGGTAACACAGCCTTCCAACAGCCAGTATATCACATGGGAATCATAAGATGAAATACACAGAAATCAAACGGATCACATTATTGGTACAAAGAGATAAAAGATCTCAGTTATAACTTCTTTGCTAAACAGCCAGGGGCTGACTGTGGAACAGCTTATGAACTAGTCATGTTTAAATTCCAAATCAAGCTAAATTTGAAGAACAAAAACCAACCAGTTTCCACAATATGATCTTGAACATATACCCACCATTTTTCAGGGAGAACATTGAGGATTCTTTTTATATCCTGAACCTCATAGATAAGAAACTAAAAGAACTCTGAAATGAAATCAATGAAGTTGTTCCGAATGAATGTGAAAAGAGACTGCCAAAGACCAAGAAAGAGAAGAAAGAGAACTGGCTATCAGAACAAACAGTGAAAATTGCCAGGAAGCTGAAAGGAACTGTGACCAAGATCTCAAGAAGGAACTTAACAAATGATTTCAGAGAGCTGTTAGAAGAGACAAGAAGCAATATTATAATGTAATCTGTAAAAACATTGAAAATGGAAACTGACATGGAAAAGAACTTCCAAAAGTATTCTGAATTCAGGTGGTTCCAACCTCGAACTGATTTGCTAAAGGGCACTAATGTACAGATAATAACTGATTTAAAGAAGATTAAATAAAGATGGCGAGAATAACTGAAATTCTATGTAGTAGAGAGATCAACTTCAAAGATACCTTAGGAAATGTTCCCTACTTACAAGATTCTCTAGTACTAGAAGATAAAGTTAGATCCGTTCTCCCGTCATTTCCAACTTGGAAGGCTGCAGAAACTGATGGAGTATCTCCATAGAATCTCCATAGACAGAAACTGATGGAGTATCTATAAATATATACAAGCAACAGAAGAAGAATCAGAAAGCTTCTAACCCAACTACGCCAGCAAATCTACAGCATGACACAGAGATTAACAGGCTGGAAGAAGTCAGACTACATAGCAATAATAAAGAAAAGAGACTTAAGACAATGTGCAAAATATTGCACATTAAGGATTTCCTTAATTTCAGGTAGTAGCAAAATAATGCTTAGGATCATCCAACACAGATTAACTCTTTATGGAAAAGGAGATATTCAATCTGATTTTAGAAAAGACCAAGACACATTATTGCTGATGCACAGTGGCTAATTTAAAAACTCAAAGAATTCCAGGAAAAACTCATTATGGGCCTTCAGTTATGTTGACATGTCAAGCTGTGGAATGTGCTTAGAAAAATGGGAATCCCAGGACATCTCATTGTCCTCATTTGTGATCAGTGGAGACATGGATAGGGAGCCACAGTCCAGATAGAACATGGCAAACCTGACTAATGAGTGAGACAAAGCTATATCCTCTCTCCTTTTCTCTTCTATTTATAATCTGACTATATATTGAGGGAGTAAAAGGTAAAAAGAGTATGGTTTTAAGAGTAGAGTAGAGTAGAGTAGAGTAGAGTAGAGTAGAGTAGAGTAGAGTAGAGTAGAAAATAGAATAGAATAGAATAGAATAGAATAGAATAGAATAGAATAGAATAGAATAGAATAGAATAGAATAGAATAGAATAGAATAGAATAGAATAGAATAGAA
>QLTV01002265.1:6357884-6378813 GCA_003457575.1 Thermophis baileyi
GGCTGTCCACTTTCTGCCTGCCCTGCCACGGCCCCCGCCAGCCCGGAGCCCGGCAGACTTGTGGGCCGGGAAGCATCCATAGGTGCACGCCCCGACACTTCCCGGCCTGCAAAGGTCCCGGAGCCGAAGCCGGGAAAGCGAGAGGGGCGGGGGCGGCGGCAACCGGTGGATGGGCATGCCGGGTGGTCTCCGAGCCTTGCCAGGAAGGTAAGCCGAGCGCCGGCTGGGCCCACGCGTTCCCGCCGCCCCTCGCTCCGGCCGTCTCCTGGAAAGTTCGCGGGAAGTGCCGGCGGACGGAGCTGGGCAGGGCGGAGCCACCGGTGCAGCAGCGCCCGGCGAGGAAGGCTGGGCGGGGAGGCGCGGTTGAGCGGGGCCGGGGCAGCGCAGCCTATTGTGCCTCCTCTTGCCCTGCTCTCCATCCCGGAGGGCCGCGCATCCCCCCGCCAATCCTCCGTAAAACCGCCCGCCCCGTTTCTGCAAAGGCAGAGCCCTGCAGGGCAATCTGAAGAGGGGAGAGGGATGCTGTAGAAAAGGCCGCCTTCCACCCGTGCCAGCTCTGCGGGACTTGGGGCTCTGAAGCAGCCCACTGACTTCCAACCCGGCGCCGTGGTCTGAGTTCCCAGAGTGGGGCCGGCGGTCGGCTGGGCTGATCTGCAGAGAGAGCAGGCGGTTGAGAAGCCAGTGGGCTGCTTTAGAGCCACAAGCCGCGCGGAGCTGGCACGGGTGGAAGGCGGCCTTTTCTGCAGCATCCCCCTCACCTCTTTGGATTGCCCTGCAAAGGGTGGGGTCTGCCTTTGCAGAAACGGGGCAGGCGCATGTGCAGCAGCCCCTCTCAGCGTCTGCATTTCCAAGGGCCGCCCGCCCACCCACCCACTGGCCGGGCCGGGCTGGGCTGGACGCCGACCTCAGAAGGCAAGCGGGCATGGGGGACTGCCAGGAAGGCTGCGTGGAAGGCCGCCAAGCATGGCAGGGCTGCGGGGAAGGGAGTAGGCCAGCCAGCTGTCGCTACCGGTATGACGAACCACCTGCTGCCCCCCTTGCCCCTCTTAGCGCCCCCCTGCTGCCACCCTTGCCTCTTACCACCCCCCTGTCATCCCACCGCCCCCCAGGGGGCGGTACCGCCCACTTTGGGAACCACTGGTTTAGATGTTTGGCATGCAATGCCCTATAGCACCATCCTGAGGGGAGTAGTTGAAATAGATTATGTCCAGGATGCGAGGGGTCTGTAGATATTTTCTCAGCCCTCTTTCTGGTTCGTGTAGTGTACAGGTCCTCAATGGAAGGCAGGCGGTTTGCAATTGTTTTTCTGCAGACCTAACTATCCATTGGAGTCTGTACCTGTCCTGTTTAGTTGTTGTGCCAAACCAGACAGTTATCAAAATACAGATGACAGAATAATAATTCCTCTGTAGAACTGTTATCAACAGCTCTTGGGGCAGTCTGAACTTCCTAAGTTGATGCAGGAAAAGCATTCTTTGTTGTGCTTTTTTAGTGATGGTTCTAATGTTAGGTGTCTATTTCAAATTATAGAATCCAGACACTTGAAGGATTTTAATGCTAATACTGTGCTGTCAAATATAGTAAGTGGCGGTAGAGTCAGAGGGCTCTTCCTGAAATCCACTCTCATCTCTACAGTTTTAAACATGTTCAGCTCCAGATTATCCCGGCTGCACCATAAGGCCAATTGTTCAACCTCCCATCTATATGCAGATTCATTACCATCTTGAATGAGACCAATGATCATTGTATTATCTGCAAACTTCAGTACTTTAACAGACAGATCCTTAGAAATGCAGTCATTGGTGTAGAGAGAGAAAACCAATGGAGAGAACACACAGTCCTGGAGGGTGCCTGTGCTAATTGATGGGGTGTTGATGTGATTTCCTCTAGTTTCACCTGTTGCTTCCTATCTGTCAAAAAGCTAATAAGCACTTATGAGTATGAACAGGTAGAATACCTGTAGAATAGAATAGAATTTTTTATTGGCCAAGTGTGATTGGACACACAAGGAATTTGTCTTGGTGCATATGCTCTCACATAAAAGAAAAGATAAGTTCGTATGAACAGGTACAGTTAGCTGAATCGATTTGGAGTGAAGAGTTTCTGGAATGACAGTATTGAATGCTGAGCTGAAGTCTATGAAAAGGACCCATGCATAAGTCCCTGGGAATTCAAGATGTTCCAAGATGTTGCAAGATGTAGTCAAGTGTCATATTGATAGCCTCATCTGCCGATTTATTAATTTGGTAGGAAAACTGCAAAGGATCTAACAGCAGATCCATGATGCTTTTCAGGTGGACCAGCGCTAACCTTTCAAAGGTCTTCATAACTACAGATGTCAGCACAACCAGCCTGTAATTATTCAGCACTTTGATAGAGGGTTTCTTGGGAACCGGGATTATAGTAGAGCATTTGAAGCAAGAAGGGACATAGCATATCTCCAGTGATTTATTAAAGATGTGTGTGAAGATAGGAGCCAGTTGATCAGCATAGGTTTTCAAGCAAGAAGGAGTTACTCCAGGTGCTTTTTCAATCTTTTGTCTATGAAACAGGCTTTGCATATCTTTTTCTAAGATTACCAGAGGTGGGGGGCTTAGAGGGTTAGAGATAAGTGTAGGAGATTTGGCTACTGTTGGTGATCTCTTCTCAAACCTATAATAGAACACATTCAAGTCTTCTGCCAGTTGACGATTTCCTATAGTAAGGGAGGAAAGTCTGCTGAAGCCAATGATAGCCAATGAGGAAGAAACATCAATAACTTGCACTATGATGATGACATTACTCTGATAGCTGAAAATGCTCTGAAAGCTGTAATGATCAAAGTCAAGGAACACATTGAAAAAAATGGACTAAGTTTTTATATAAAGAAGAAAAGTAATGACAACAAGTACAGCAACCAGCCTTAGCACTGATAATGAAAATGCCAAAGTGGTGGTTTTCTTCTGCCTTTTAGGGTCAACTATCAACAATAATAGGAAGCAGCAGTTAAGAAATACGGTACATTGTAGACCATCACTAGGTAGGATAGCAATGAACGTCTTGGAAAATACAGTTAAATATTGTGTTGAGTATAAACATATAAAGATCAAAATAATGCAGGAAATGAATGTTCTGTGTGACACAATGGAAGTGAAAGTTGAAAAAGCAGGATAGAAAAAATATTGATGCTTTTGAGCTTTCATGTTGAGAAGACTGAGATTGCCCTGGATAGCCAAGGAAAAAAGACAAATGAGTCCTAGAACAAATCAATCCAGAGTCTCATGTGAGATACAAATGACCAGGCTCAATTGATCATGTTTTGGATACATAAAGACCCAGCTCCCTTGAGAAATCCATAATGATGGGAAAGATGGAAGGGAAGAAGAAAAAGAAGATGAGCAGCAGCAACATGGACGATCTAATTTATTGTGGCAATGAGTATACCATTGGAAGATCTGGAAAGCCAGGCTGGAGACAGATCATCATGGAGACATTCTATTTATGTGACTACTAAGAAACAAAACTGAGTTGATGGCCACAATAGAAAACCTTTGCATGAAGAATGGTTCAAACTATCTCAAGAGATTTTTACAGCAGAGATTTCACAGCAGTCTTCCCCAGTCTAGGTTGTCCTTTAGATGTGTAGACTTTAGCTCCCAGAATTCACCAGCTAGCAAGGCCATTGCTGAGAATTTTGGAATGATCTACTTACTGAAAAGCAAGACTATTTTAGACAACGATTACGCATCTGAGTGTACTTTTAAGAGTTTCATCAAACAGACTGAAGGTCCACCTAATGCACGGGTGGGCATCTGTTTTACTGTTTTTATAATTGTCCTTTGGTGGAGCAAGAGATACATGTGGTGGTTCAATTATATTCTCAGATATGTGGCCACCTTAGTAGGAGTTGGAAGAGATTCATGATCTGCAGATGCTCTGCCCTCTGATATATGGAAGGTGGAGATTCTCATGGAGAATAGCAATAGCACTTAGACTTTTATAACGCTTTACAGTGTTTTACAGCCCTCTCTAAGCAGTTTACAGAGTCAGCATATTGCCCCCAACAATCTGGGTCCTCATTTTACCCACCTCGGAAACAGAGGTGGGTTCCTCCCGGTTCGGACCGGTTCGCCCAAACCGGTAGCGACCCGCTGGTGACATCACAGTGACGTCATGGATCTGGTTCGGTTGGTGCCGGTCCGTGGACGCCACCATCTTTTTTTAAAAAAAAATTGGGGGGGGGGTTCTTCTGCGCATGCGCAGAAGCCGAGTTTCTGGCACTGCGCATGTGTCGCCATCTTGTTTTCGGCTATTTTTTGGGATTTTTTTTCGAATTTTTCGGCACTGCACAGCCACACGGCGCGGGAGGAAGCGAACCGGCAGCGAGGTAAGTTAGAACCTACCCCTGCTCAGAAGGATGGAAGGCTGAGTCAACCTTGAGCTGGTGAGATCCGAACTGCCAAACTGCTGGCAGCCGGTGATCAGAAAAAGTAGCCTGCAGTACTGCATTCTAACCACTGCGCCACCACAGCTCTTGAATGTAGGCTTCCCCAGCAGATAATGGCAGTTCCATTCTATCCCAAGCAAATTTCAATTATATGTAACTCTTATCCATTCTTACTTTTCCCATTAATTGGCTGATCAACAGATGGCTTACAGCAAATTTATCACAGATTTCAAATAATCATTAATTAGCCAATTTCTTCATACAGTGGGAATAAAGGTCTTCAGATAAATAAACAAACAGATGAATAAATAAATGTGGGAAAACATGATATTAATAATTCTGCCCATTCCTAGATTCTAGTCTTACTAATTATGATACTTCAGGCTTGAATAGGTGAGTTGGATTTATACATGCAATGGACGGTGGGTTAATGTTTTTATTCATTTTTTCATACATTCATTTATTCATTCAATTTATATAGCCTTACATACATTAGACAGCTGACAATAAAATAGATAAAATATATAGCATAAAAAAATAAAACACCTAGCAGCCAAGCAACAAAAAACAACTATCAACACAGCCAGGAGATGGGCTCTGTTGAGCATTTAGGGTCTCAGGCTTGGGCACAAAACCAAGTTTTCAGTACCTTACAGAAGTCCAGCAGGAACAAGGCTAATCTAACCTCAAAGGGATGATGTTCCAAAAGGCTGGAGCTCTTTCTGGGCACTTCTTCTGGGACCTGCCAGATGACACTCCATAGCCAATAGTACCCAGAGCATATACTGGTAACTCCTGCTAGATCAGGTTGGATGGATAGAGATAATTGTGGAAAGATAATTCCATAAGTAACTTAGTTACATTTATATGAAGCATGCTCTTCTTTGGTACTCAGCTCCGCATTATTGAAAATGGATCTGATCCTCTGTCTCTTTCTCTCTTTCACCCATACCTTTTTCAAAAAAATACAACTGAAACAGTGAGAAATTTTAATGTGCTTCCTTTTACTACAGCTGGCCTTTAAAAAGGGGAAGAGCAGCAGTAGCCAGCGACAGAGCATGTGAGTTGGAAGGAGTGGCCTGGCTGGCATCTACAGCAAACTGGGCTTCATGATCTAAACCAGTATTTCTCAATCTGGGCAACTTTAAGATGTGTGGACTGCAGCTCCCCAAATTCCCCAGCCAGCTCCATGCTAGTTGTGGAAGTCTGGGAATAGAAGTCCATACATCTTAAAGTTGCCATGTTTGAGAACACTGCTCTAGAAGGACAAAATAGAAAGACTGGTGCTAGAAGGAACGAAGGTCTGAACTGGGGGTAGATTGTGCTGTATTTCTGGGAACCAGTGTCCCACTGCTCTATTCTGATGATATTTTTAAAATTCTGTAAATTTTTTTGGAAATGAAATGAGAGTAGAAGCTGATATAGTATCAGATGCAAGGGCTTTGGAGTGTCTTGATCAAGAACGCCTCCAGGCCCAAAGAAACACCACACAACTTCTTCAAAAAACAATACTACGCAATACTATAGGTATAACATCTGACCAGAAAGGGAAAAAAAGGTAAACTGGGTGGCAAGAAAGATTATCTGGGAGGCAGGAAGGCAAGAGGTAATACTAGTCCCATCAGTTTACTTTCTGGTAAATGGATAGTGAGTATAGCCTTTTTATAAATTAGAATCTCTCTCCCTCGGCAACCATTTTGTGAAAGTTCTCAAGTGTTCTCAAAATTCTCAGTATGCCCATAAACTCCAAAGCTTTGCCTAGGAGTTGGATTATGTTATCACTCAGCATATGGTAGGAACCAAATCCTGGCCTAGCACAACGCATGAACTAGATCATCATGTTAATATGATTTATTTCTGTGGTTTGTTTGAAAATGTAATTATGAAACAAACAATTGCCCCTCAGCCACAGCTTGTTAACGGGCATGAGATCCTGTTTGAGTAGGGGTTAACAGTATTGGACTAGAAGCCCAGACACAGTGAGTTCTAGTCCTGCTTTGGGCAGGAAGCCAGCTGGGTGATTTTGAGCCAGTTACTCAGCCTTAGGAAGAAGGCAACGACAAACCACATGCAAAAGTGCTGCCAAGGAAACTGCATGGATTTGTCTATGAAGTTGCCAGGAGTCTAGACTGACCAAAGGGACACAGTTATATCAGCCAGGCAATTTAGCCAACAGGAAAAGGCTGAAACTAAGTAAAGCACATGCTTTCTATGCAAAAGTTTGTAAACTCTTGTTCTTCGTATCTACTATATGATTAAACAGATTTTACATTACACATAGCCTCTGCCCTGGGCCGCTTTCAATCTGTCATGCTACGGGTATAATCTGGGTTAAATGTAACCACATTCCCTGCGGTTTTGGCTGTTATCTTCATCAGAACGAAATACAATTGATCACCTATCACATAACAAGGCTCAAATACAAAACAGGCAGACAAGCAAACAAGCCTTCAGAAAATGCAGTTTCAAAGCTATTAAACATTAATTTCACCATGGATTTTCCACTTTCAAAGCAAATTCCCTCTCCATATGAATTTGGAAGACACTGTTAACTGATACAGTACCTTGGTGCTATCTCTAAGCTGTGCCTTAAAACGTAAACCACATCACACATCTCTCATGCACACGGAGATTAATTCATGTTATCCAGATTACAATAAGAACTACAGGTGTCCTGCCTACTTCCAAGAGTAGGCAGGACACCTGTAAGAACTAACTTATTGTCCAGAATTACAATAAGAACTACAGGTGTCCAGCCTACTTGCTGGACAGAACTGGGGAAACCCATGTTCAAATCCCCATTCACCTATCAAAGTCAGCTATCATCTGTCAACTTAACTTATTTCAGAGTCTTGGTTTGAAGATAAAATACGGGCAAGACGCACAAAGGCTTGAACTCCAAGGGAAAAGGCATGCTGCAATTCAAGTGAATGCAAATAAAATAAATAAATGATTCGACTTATTTTACTAAAAGAAATGGCAGTTTATCTTTGCACTATCTTGCTTACATAAGAGGTATAAAAGTCCAGATATACTGTATATAGAGGAAGGAAAGTGCAATTCCAGCTATATATCAACCATGTAAATTTAACAAGTGAGGTAATGAAGTAAGAACCTTAAACACAGCAAAATCTAAAAATGTATCTACATTGAACAAAGAATGCTAGACAGTGTTAACAAGGGAAACAGGCTATTCCTCCTAATGCCATAAATTCTGATCACACTCCTGGATATGCCTGGTAAGGAATTCACACATGATAGGTGTCTCACACATTCACACACTCAGATTAGTAAATCCAGTCTTAAAGCAATGATGGGAATGTACCAAGGGAGAAATTCTTAAAACATGACTGTGGCAACCACGTTTTACTGATATTACTACTGACATAGTCCTTTATGATGGCACAAGTCGATATACTATCCTGGAACATTTTGAGATGCTTCTGGAAAAACATTTTCGATTCTTACAAGCTACTATATAATTGTTAAAGGAGAATGATAACAGATGTTAAAGCAACCCTCAGACCACTTGTTAAAACTAAAAGTCAGAAAAGTACACCATTTGTCAGCCTGAAGGCCACACTTGATAGCCTAATTATGTGGTGGGGCTACATTCCCCAAAGTGGATGGGATAGGAGTTTATGGGACAACTATATTAGATTTATTTGACACAGAGATGAAATTTCAATTAAAGCGTATCGTAGTAAAGTTTTGCATTGAGACTGAAGAGCCCTAGATTCAAGGTAGCATTCAGCTGTGTGTGGAGGATACTTGATTGATTCTGGGCCACTTTCAGTCCATCCTATCTCATAGGGTTCCATTTCTATGAAGGAAAAAAAAAGAGAAGAATTGGAGGAAGGTATGTTATGCACACTGCCTGGCATTTACTATCTAGGATACTATTACACCCAGAGATTCACCTGGTCCCCCACCCTGGCCTTCTTTAAGTTAATCTTTAAAATCTGGGTCTGTCCTCAGTCCCTCAGTCAGAATGGATGGTAAGACCCCCTGTGGAATTATTTGATTGTTTAACTGATGGTTGTTTTCCTCTGGAATTTATTTTCAATTATATATTCTGTTTCTATTGTTTTTCACTGTAGAAAAAATATTGCATGTAGGAAAAATATAATTAATATGATTATTCACTGTTTCTTAATTTGTCCCTTCTGTCATATAAAAATCACAGATTAGTAATACATTTTGGACAGGCGCTTAGGATTTACATCCTTAGGATTTATATCCTATATCTTAGGATACCCAAGCATTGTTGGTCTCTTGCAGTTCTAGGACTTTAAATTCTGTAATCCTGGTGTAAATAGTTAAAGCATTTATGGAAAATTCAAAGAATTTAAGTGTGAAGTGTGAATCAGGTAAGTTAGCTCCAAATGAAATACAATTCTCAAGCATGTTTAGCTACACTTTTGCCTCTGAGCTGAACACTTGTTATAATACAGGTCAATCCCTAATCATCAGGCGATAGTTGGTTATCTGAGCTAAACTTGCAATTTCCTCTATTATGTTACTCATTTGTCCATTCAAGGACCTTTCTGCTCTTCTTTCACCCTGTGACATATGGTAAAAATAATAATAAACTGGATTTGTATTTCATGCTTAATTTTTCCATTAGGAGAAAAGGAGTGGGAAAAGTCCCATAAATGTATTTGTTTCAGTGTACATAAAATTATTAGGAAATTTGGTAGTTTCAATGCCATTTGGAAGTTGAGTAATGCCCAAATCAAAACAACAACAACAACAATAGAAGTTTTTCTAGTGATTATCTCTAGAAAATATGAGAAAGAAAGAGATAGTCTATTATTCTGATTCTTTTTTTCCCCTACAATGGAAATTGATTTTTTTAAGCCAGTGGACAAAAATTCGGTCTGAATCTCATGCCAATGGTGAAATAAATTAAGATAGCTAATAAGTCCACTGTGGACTCAAGGGTTTAATATCAAATAACGCAGATGGGAGGAGACCTTTTTAGCCACTTGGTCAAATTTCCCATTTGATCCAAAGATTGAAATGATCACCAGCAGAGAAGCAGTGTGGTATTGTTGTTAAGAACTGGTTAAAACTGTTCATTTTTCTGAACCTGTTGCTCAGAGCATCAAAGAGCTGAAATCTCAACACAGCTACTTTGCTGTGGCAACAGTCCCAGTGGAAAGGCCTCCTATGTACACACCTGCAGAGTCAGAAGTTCAGAAAAGGCTTCAAAACAGCCACACAGAGACTTTAAAAGACAATGTTCTCTGCACATAAACAGTATTCAAGTAGGTTCTGTGATGGCTTCTCCAAATTCTACTTCTGAAAAAGACTTCTCCGTGCACAATTAGTAGTCCACTCAACTCAGAATTCTGTCTCCCAAGAAGGGCAGGTAAAACTCAGGCGAAAGTTCACAGGAAGTGCAGGTAGTGACAACTGTCCCATTAATCAATAACATCTGGCAGTCAGAGCTCCAAAACCTCTCAATATGAAGGCTGCATTTTTGCCAATGATGGCTAGTAGCCATCCATGTATAACTAGCTGGCCAAGAAACCTAATTATTTTCCAAAGCAATTCATACTGTTGGCAGCCCTACAGTTTAATTATGCATCTTACTTGGTCCATTGATACACTATTAAAATTTACACAAGAATGAATAAAAATGCTAAATACTACATAGGAAAATTTTATACTTCTATCATAATTTTTAGTTACGAAAATATTTATTAATGATTTGAAGTGGGAATAAATATTTATTTGCTTCTGCCACAGCAGCATTTTAAGAATATGCTGTTGCATTTTAAGAAGGAATCACTTTTCCTTACTCACCCTCTTGAAATCCATTTTATAAACTTCTCATACTGCTTCATTCACCTTCCCCCAATCTCATTATAGCTACCAACCATCATCTTGATTTAGCCATAGAGGACAACTTTTAACCTTCACCTGCCAGAAATGGACAAATAGACCTTCCGAAATTGAATTTCTATCAACTAGACTACTGCAACATGTCCTTTGCAGTGTTCTTCTTGAAGGGAGTATGAGGGCTTCAGCTAGCAACAATTGTTACAATTCATCAATTGACAAGGATTACTAACAGAAACCACATTGTACTAATCCTGATTCAACTACACTGGATTCTGGATTGCACCCATGCCCATTTGAAAGGACTGAATTATTACAGCATTTCTAAAGTCATGGAGAGAATTGGGCTCAGTTTTGCCCCAAAGGTGCTTTTTCAAAAGGCAACTGGACTTTCTGTTTTTTTCCTTGAAGTCATTTCACTTCTCGTTCAAGAAGCTTCTTCGGTTCTGACTGAATGATGGAAAACGGAAGGATTTATAGTCCTTGCAGTCAACTGGAAGTTAGCACTCTCCCTGAGAGTCGTTGAGGCCACTTAGAAGTTTATCTGTGCCCTCAGGGTCACCTGAATAGTGCAAATGGGTATGGAACCTTCTTGGAACTGCTGAAAGGATTGTGATGCAAACAGGAGATAGGTGGTGGTGTATCCCTCCCCCTCTGTCTTCAAGGAAAAACAAAAAAAGGCCAGTTGCCTTTTGAAAAAGCACCTTTGGGACAACCATGACCTGGATGACTGAGAATCTCCATAGACATTGGGCTCAGCTTTGTTTCTTACAAAATATTTTCTTCTCTCTCTCTCTTGACATAGGCCAACATCTCTTGTCCTCCATCTCCATCATTAGTACTATGTATCAGGTAAAAACAAAGAGTATGATACTTTGCTTCTCTCTCTCTCTCTCTCTCTCTCTCTCCCTCCCTCTCTCTCCTTCTTTCTACTTTCTTTTATAGCACCTCCTTAAGGATAAATTTCTTTAACAAAATTACATCTGTACAGTAATATATTTTATGCCATAGGTATGCTTCAGTTGCTCTTCATCTGTAGGTAGATCATGCTGAATACAAATCTCCATAATAGATTTTTTTTTACATTTACGTGTGTACATTTCCATATACAATGAACATTCTTGTATCAGAAAGCAAACTTGAAAAGACAGAGGTACAAAAAAAGTCTGGAATACTGTATAATGTATTTTATACAGTAAAATACAGTACAGTATACATTTTATTCTCATCTGCCTAAATAAACCTGTTAATTATTTGCAATCTAATCTCACATGAGAAAACTTCTGCTGAATCAGAGTGAAAGTGCAGCATCTCATCATCACTTAGAGGCACAAAAATTGGGTTGGAAGCCAAAGCAATGGCTCCTGTTCTGTTGCATCAGAACATGAAGATTCATTTAATCTTCACAAGTGCTCTACTTTAAGCTCATATTTGTAGCCATAAACATCTTGCAACAGGGAGTTCCACAAGTTAATATTGTACTGCATGAAAATATGTCACTAGACTTTATAAATCTTTCTGAACATCTGTCAACAAGGAAGAAACAATTTATGGGAAAAGGCAACTGAAAAACTGTACAAGTTTCTGCTTGCCCACATTTAAAGCATAGATAAATTATTTACTCCTGCATTTAAATAACTGGTAAGACAATAAAATGGAACCATCACATGAACCTGATTTCAATTTGAAGCTGGATTTGAGCACATAAAATGTGTGCATATAAGTTTACAGTTTTTGAACATGAACTTGCACAATTGTTTCCAGTGTTGTGCACCAGAATAATAACTAGAAATCTATCTCCAGATATGCCACAGTACAATCACTTTCCAACAAGATTACATTATATGATCTTGGTTCATAGCTAAACTTTTTATATTTTTCCAGAAGCAAATTATGACCTACTAGCCTACTTGTGGGTACAACTTAAGCAAAAGTTATACTCAACAAAGAAGCTTTTTGTCTCATCCTTAACTGTCCAATATGTGACATGTTCACTTTTGAGGAAATAAATGGAAGATGGTAACTAAAATCACATAAAAGCCCAAAACATTACAAGTAGTCCTCGACTTGCCACCACAATTGAGCCCAAAATCTCTGTTGCTAAATGAGACAATTATTAAGTGAATTTTGCCCCATTTTATGTCCTTTCTTGCCACAGTTGTTAAGTGAATCACTGCAGTTGTTAAGTTAGTAATATGGTTGTTAAGTGAATCTGGGTTCTCCATTCACTTTACTTGTAAGAAGGTCGCAAAAGGGGATCCTATGACCCTGGGAGGCTGCAACTGTCATAAATATGAGTCAGTTGCCAAGCATCTGAATTTTGATCACATGACCATGGGGATGCTGCAATGATTTGAACTGTGAAAAATGGTCACGTCACTTTTTTCAGTGCCATTGTAACTTTGAACGGTCTCTAAACAAACTGTTGTAAGTCGAGGACTACCTGTACTGCTTACTGCTTGTAAGAAACTGTTATGCTCATCTTTCTTATCAAAAGTGGGCAATCCAAATCCCTAAAGTTGTATGTGGTCGCAAGTCCCTTTGCTGCAGTCCCAAATCCCAAAGGTGTTTTTTCAAGAGGCAATTGAATTTTCTACCAGAATGTCCAGTTGCCTCTTGAAAAAGCAGCTTTGGGACAACCATGACCTGGATGACTGAGAATCTCCATAGACATCTGCAGTCCCAAGGTGCCACCATAACCATGCATTTCAGCGCCCGGCTGCCAGCAATTGAATATAGTTTCTTAGCGGACTGATATTGAAGCACCTAAAAAATGTTATTATGAATCCTTGAGTAGGCCAAATATTAGTATCAATCAAAACTCTCAAACTCCCAAGCATACAGAAAAAAGGAAGATTTCTTTTATTTATATTTCTGGCACATGCCTACCTGCTGTGTCTTTGTCCATCTACTCTATCTCTTGATGCTCTCCTTCTCTATAGAATAACAGAGTTGGAAAAGACCTTGGAGGTCTTCTAGTCCAGGGGTCTCCAACCGTGGCAACTTTAAGACTTGTGGACTTCAACTCCCAGAATTCCTCAGCCAGCTTTGCTGGCTGAGGAATTCTGGGAGTTGAAGTCCACAAGTCTTAAAGTTGCCACGGTTGGAGACCCCTGTTCTAGTCCAATCCCCTGCTCAGGCAGGAAACATACCATTTCAGACAAATGGTTGTCCAATCTCTTCTTAAAAACTTTTTGCCACCTATGCTGTCTGCTAGTTTGCCTTAACTTTTCTACTTCTGCTCAGCATATCTACTTCATTTTGATTTAGCTAGACCATACCACTTGCCATGTTGTACTGCTGAGCAAGATTGGTCCTAAATAAGGCATCTAGGACAACACGCCACAGTACAACACGCCTTGGCCAACTCACCACAAGACAACTCACTGCAGGACAACAACACTGAATTAATCGTTTCATTCGGTTACATTTATTATTGGTGACCACGTTTTCATTGAAATCATTGTTAACGCTTGTATTCTGGATTGACTTTCTGTATTTTATTATTACTGGCCACTGTTCTGTCGAAATTCATTTAACTTTTGTATTTGTTGAATTGTCCCACAGTGAGTTGTCCCATGGCTAGTTGGCTGTGGCAAGTTATCTTATTCCGAAAGCTAAGACAGAATGCAGCACTACACCAGGAGCAGAGGTGGGTTCCTACCGGTTCTTTAGAACCGTTAGTAGCTCGGCGATGCCATCACAGAGCCGGTTCCGTCGGTGCCTCCGTGGGCGCCGCCATCTTGGATTTTGCTTCTGCGCATGTGCAGAAGCTATTTTTTGATTGTTGCGCGTGCGTGCATGGTGTGACCCTGAGCAAACCGGCAGCAAAAGGATCCAGAACCCACCAGGGGGCAAATACTGGTGCACTGGAGAACTGAGCAGTCTTGATTATCAACCTAGGAAAGCACTACAATTTTTATACAACACTGAGATGATTCGATTTGATATACATTTCTTATATTTGAAATTGGCTGCATCTCACTGATAAAGAAACTGAAATTTATGCAAATGATCCCAAATTCACTTCCTAGAATTTCATGGGAAAGTTGGGAAAAGTTTCTACTTATATTAAAACATTTTTTCAGTCAATGTATAAATATACAAAGTCATCTTTACTAAGGGAACTTTGCCTTAGAGGAGCAGGACATAAAACTGCAAAAACTTGCATATGGTTATTTGAAACAGTTGCTGGTGACCAAAACATGTCCTTGGGATTGAAGCAAAATGATAAAATCATAGGGATAGAGGGGGAACTACAGCCCATCAAATTCAACAGGACCATCATGGGCCAAGGTTGACATCCTGTCTCTCAGCTGTCTCTTTCCATTACTTCATCCAAAGTCAACTGAACTCTTCCACTAAGTAGACTGATAGATGAAGTGTCAAGATGTTTCATGTCTCAGATACACCTGAATTACAGCATCATTCAGATCTCATTCCTGAATCTTATTCGCTAGGATTATCTGAGATGTACAACACCCCAATCTTTGCTGCAATCTAGTAGTTGACCAAAAACCTTAAAAAAAAAACTTTAACTAAATCAAGTAGTTGACAAAATTATGAAAAATCACTTTGTGTAATCAGGGTTAATTTCACAAAATAAAATGTAATTATTTTCAAATTTCTCCAGACACTGTCTGACACGTAGCCAAGAACTTTTTATTTGCATAAATTTGTCCACTCCACTCCAAATGAAATGACTTGCCAAAAGTAAGCAGTCACAATGCTTCAACTGTAGTGAGAAATATTCAGTTGGATTTAACGCTCACAATTGCTGTGTATGCATTTTATTATGCACTTTATTATGCACTTTATTATGACTTTACATGATGGTCTGATTCACATAGCATTATAAAAGAATAGCTGAATTTCCCATAATATATCGAAATACAAATTATTCAACCTAATTTTAGCCTTGTATGACATGTTGTGCAAAGCCCCCACCCCTTTTTAACCCAGGTCTTTCCTTGGCCTCATGCAATTAACTTATCAGTGTCAGTTAATGGGGAAAAATTCCACTACCATTCTGCTATATTTTTTGCATTTGCTGAAACAATAAATAAACTAAGGTCAAATTGGAAGGTTCCATTAGTTTTTCTCTAGCATCATTTAGGTAAGGACACTTTTGAGCAAATTTGACCCTGGGAACTAAACAGATGTGTCCAATTAATTTTTTGTGGCAACAGTATATGGTTTGCCACTATTTTATGCCAAGACATTTTTCAACTTCTCCATCTAGCCTACAGGCCTGGTATTATTTGGTGGTTTTCCACCCAAGAATTAATGAGGTCTTACTCTGTTTAGCTTTTGAGATCAGTCAAGGTCAGCTAGATGTTGCCGCCTAGTAGGACCACTATTACATACTTTATCTTTTTTTTTGTTTCTTCTAATTGATTCCTTTTCAAGAATTTTACAGACCAGAGGACATATTTCACAAATATCTTACTATAAGATCCACATCTATGTCCATTCTTATGAAGGGAAGCCAACCTGATATGGGCCATTTTACAGTGAGTTACTTCCCCCTTCCAATAAATCCTTCCAAACGTAAACATTTCACCAGTCCAACAAGCAATAATTCAGCTTCTGGCATGCTGTCTTGCTGGATTAGTCCCACCATAGCATTCAGGAATAATTCAAATGACGGCCATAACAGCAAGAGGAACAGCGTTATTTATTTATTTATTTATTTATTTATTTATTTATTTATTTATTTATTTATTTATTTATTTATTTATTTATTTATTTATTTATTTATTTATTTATTTATTTATTTATTTATTTATTTATTTATGAAGAATATATTAAATGACTCTCACAAAAGGTTGTTGGTGATTAAGTATTTGTTCAATAGACTTTTGACAGCTGTGTGAGGCCCCCAAACAGATGTTGCTGCCCTAATCCTTAAGGAAATCTTTGACATATTCCAATTTTAAATACAAATCCTCATTACAGAGAGCAAGATTTGGCAAAGCCCTTTCTTTGGTAGATCCCACTTGGCTCCAAAGAACATTTAGAGCTTCAGAAATGGGCAAGGGTTAAGTGAGACCCTACCTTCCATCTGCTTTGGCAGAATAAGACATGTACAGTTCTATTTCTCAAGTACAATCAGTTGCTTCTTTCAATTCCCCCTTTTCCCAATGATTCGGCATCTTCCAGTGTGCCGGAGATGTTTATTTAGTGACAGAGCGAGTATAAGAACCCCCACCCTACCCCTAGAAAATACACTCTAATTCCCATCTCAATACACAGCTGCCAAAAGAGATGGGTAAATTGCCAGGCACACATGCATTTTCCTCCAACAGCTGCCTCAGCTTATATGGTTGTTATTTGGATGTATAAGGGAAGGGGGGAGAAAAATGATTTGGGCACAAATCCATCTTTCATGGTACAGGCAAAACTGAAATCTCTTGTTACAACCTTGCCCTGCTTGCATACATCATGTTCTGTGCTAGAACATGCACGAGGGAGAAGGAGGGGGGAGAAAGAGGGAGAGAGAGAGGGAGAGAGAGGAGACCGCCTGCCATAAAGCAGTGCAAATGACATTTTGAAAAAGCAAGAAATTTATTCTGTTGCAGTGTATGACTTCACCGGTGTATTTCCCAGGTTGCAGTTTCATACAAGCTACCCACACATGCTTAGGCGGGTGTTTTCCTCCCCTTATTCCCCCCCCCCGATCTTTCCTGTGTATCTCAATTTTTTCCTTGAGTGTTTTTCCCCACCAGCATCAAGCCGATATTACCCCCCCAGCTACTCAAATAGGTTGCCTCCATTTTAAATTGGTTCAAAGCAAATTCCTCAGGAATTGCTTTAACCCTTCCAACTCATTTGAACATCATCTTTCATCAAAGCAATGCCTTCGCTCCCTCCCCAACTTCAGAGGAAGGAAACTGGTCCAGCCCGTCTGCAATTTAACCCCACCTGGCCTGTTTTACCCACATGATTTCACTGAAAAGGGTCTTCATTAAGTGAACATATCTCTTCACACTCCATTTAATTTCCCCCCCTCCCATCATATTGCAAAGATCCAGTTTATTCCAGTTGCTAATTTCACATAAATAAACATACCTATTCATACATGTACAAAGGCATGTGCTCACTGCACACACACACACACACACACACACACACTTCCATCTTCAAAAGGGGATTTCGAATCCTTTCCTTTCTCAAACTTTATTTTATCCTGTTTGATTAGCTTATATAAGCCAATCCACTCTTTGGATTGATGCCATCCCCAAGGCATCTTATGCACTTTGATGGCTTCACAACAACTTAAGTAAAATACTCGTTCATTTTGGTATCCTGCTGTGAACCTTTTTTGCAAAACGCTCTGGATCGGTCTATGCACATGTGTGCATGCTTATAGCTGCACATACATGCAGATCAAGCAGGCTCTGAGGCAGCTAAAGGCTCTCCCAGCTGCCTTGTTTCTGCAAAGGCTTCCTCTCTTAGCAAAGGTCTCTTCAGGACACCTTCTGCATCTTTTCCCATAGTTCCTCTCTTGAAAAAAGAAACCAGAGTTATTCTAGAGCTCCCCCTCTGCCAAGCATGGGGATCGACCTTCTTTTCAATATTCTACCTTCAGGAAGCCTGGGTGGGAGGAGGGAGTCTAATGTCATATTCACAATATATCTAATCAATTTATCAACCTGACCATCACCTGATATATATGGGGGAAATGATGCATAGATCTTGTGTATTTGACCCAACCCTGAGCCATTCTTTTTGCCAGTCCTATATGCATAGCAGATGAAAAGACATTCTTCTGTCATTAAACCATACTGCTTTGGGGAAACAAGTTCATCAGTGGCTCTACTTTGCTATCCATGGGTTATGGAAGTAATTGCTTTTCACTTTCAACTTGGTCCTGTATTAGGTTAGAAAATTAATCTAGCCACCTCAGGTTTTATGGATCCTTTTGAGGAAGACTGCCCCTACCACCACTCCACTTATTGCTCTTCGTTTTTATTTTTAGAAGTGCAAATACATTTCTGCCCCCTCTCTTCCTATCCCTGTCTTCCAGTATTGAGGCCTAGAATTGTCTTCTACAGTGAAAAATCCTTTGCATCCTTAACTACTGTGCTCATTTATTCAGCAAATCAAATTGTGTTCAATGGGACTTATTCTCAAGCAAGGAAGCAAGAATGTTTGCATTCTCATCTCTATAGTGCCTTCTTGGTAGAGCAGGAAAGAGAGAACTTGCTTTTCTCCAACATACTCTAGGATGATTGATTGTCAACAGCTCAATCTAATGTGGTAACTTCTCCTTTATAATGCCTTCCATGTATGTTGGGATTGCAACTCCTGGGCATCATGGCAGTTCCATTCCTAACATATCTGGAGGACACCAATCTGCAGAATGTTACATCACTAGGTCTCGGTCTTATCTCAGTTTACATCATCATTGGGACATCCATGCCTACAATTTAAAAAGGTAAGATTTGGTCCCAAATACATATTTCTGTTAAAGGTGATCCAGAATGAAAGATTATTGTCCTAGGAGATGTAGTCCTAGGAGAACTTCATTGATCATCTAAGGAAGAGATGTAGGACGTTCTTCTTATTTCTCAATTGTAAAGGATTTAAGATTATATTCTCTTAATGCATTTTTTCTATGTTATCTTGTCATGCCAGAGTCTGAAGAACATTCAGGTTTTCTACCTCAGATTCATTTTAGCAGAACAAATCCAACAAACAAGGTAATTTTAGAATGTAGTAGGGGGGAACCAAAACATCTGGAGATACCAGGCTGGAGAAAGCTTCTCTAATTCGAAGGAGAGTCCAGGACATCTGGAAGGTACCAGATGAACCAAATCTATTTTAGATGATAACCAGAGAATCTTTTCTGATTAAAATGTAATCCTTGGCCAGATATCTCAGTGTTGTGATTTCTTTTTTGGCCATGCTTTGAGCATCTCAGTTATTCCAGATTGAAATTTCTTTCCTCCATAATAATTTAAGGGCATTCTATCCACAGGTTTTCTTTGAGGGGATGACTTCAGGTTTTCCACAGGGATGAAAAATATTTTAGGACCTAAAAATACTGTACAAGAGCATAATACTGTTTCTTCTTGAAATATCCCAACTGCAGTGGTTCATTCTAAGAGGTGATCTTATTAGTTTCCTAAGAGGGTAGACAAGATCAGGATGGCCAAGAAAGCTCCCTTTTTTTCCTGCAGCACCCTGTTGGCTGGTTTGTGCATATTATGTGTCTGTGCTTCCTTTACCAAAACAGGGACAATACAACTGCATTCTTGGAGGTGACTACAAGTTGTTCCTCTCCATTTGAGACTTCCCTAACCCAGGCTATTGGCTTACATTCTTCCCCCCACCAGAGAGAGAGAGAGAGAGAGAGAGAGAGAGAGAGAGAGACAGAGACAGAGACAGAGACAGAGACAGAGACAGAGACAGAGACAGAGACAGAGACAGAGAGAGAAATACACATACACACAAACAAACACACACACACAGAGATATCATCCAGTAAACCCAAGTTCTCTGGGAATTACGGGGATGAAGTCCATTAAATCCAAAGAGCTCCAGATTGCACTAAACTGTTCTATTTCTTCAGCATGTGTACAGTAAGCATATACATGCAATGCTGCTCCCCCAACATACCAGATTTTAAGAGAAATCCTGTCTTGGCCTCAGTGGCTGGCTCTGTGCTTCACGCAACTGAGCATTCCCTTACGTCACTTGGCATAAGCTTTTGAATAAGAATATGAGATTGCCTAGCTCTGCCTGAGATTTGGGAGACTGGAGGCGTTCTTCTCCCCCTCCCTGGCCATTCCTGCATATGCATTTAGTCTTTCTGGAGAGAGCACCACTCTCCTAGGAATCCTCCTCCCTCACAGGGCATCTGGAATGATTTGCCTGCCTCTCATCTCCCCCTCCTTCCGCAAAATCTCTGTAGGGAAAATGAGCGCAGACTTTCCAACACCCCCCGCCCCCCCCAATCTAGAAAAGGGGGCATCTCTCCACCTGGTAGCCACACTTACAATTCCTCATTGCAAACTGGGGACGGGGCCTTGCGCCTTTCTAGCAGCCATGCATTTCTTGAGTGTACTCAGTCAGCCTTGGAGGTCACCCTTCCGCCGCCTGGGGCGCGACAGGGCCGTAGACCTCCGAACCCCTTTCCTCCCTTGCGGGCAACCTCCCGCCCCCCCCACCGCCCCATTTCCCGCTCCCGCTGCCTTCCTGCCCCTCCCGCCTTACCTCCAGACCTGTCCCATCTGCAGCAGGTGGATAACAGTCTGCCAGATCCAGACGGAAAGCCTGCAGAGGCGCTGTGCGCCGGGAGGGGCGGCGTGATGTCCCGGGCCAGCCCGACGGCCCCCTCCGACCGAGCCCATCATGGGAGGGCCGCGGCTGGTGAGGCCCTGCACGGCTCCCAGGCCTCCGCCGGTGTAGTCTTGCACGAACCATCGGAAGCTGAGGATCTGCACCAAGACCGAAGGCAGGAGGACGAAGGCCAGCGTCAGGCCGCACCACAGGTAGTCCCGCCGGCCGTAGTGGTCCAGGGCCAGCCAGAGGTCGGTGCCCACATCGCCCAACAGCACCAGCAGCGCCAGCACGATCCACAGACAGTCCAGCCACGGCCGCTCCACCGCCAGCGCCACGACCGCCGCCGAGGGCGAGGGCGGCTGCCCG